>CM002476.1:13737352-13779798 GCA_000325765.3 Leersia perrieri | reverse complement strand
TGAACTCCCTCGACAACCGCTCGCTGCCTCCCCATTGAGCTCCTTCCAGATCTACCATGGTTACGCTCCTCTTGCCCAAATTACAGGTAGATCTCGGGCTTGTGTTGATTTTTCTGATCCCCACACAAATCCTCATGTGTATGGTGTTCTAGGGTTCCATCTGCTCCAATTTTCGGTGATGATGATGATTTCCGTTTGATGATTTTCCCCCACACTAACTCTCATGTGAACCCTTAGTGTTTTGATGATTTCTGTTTTATCTGTTCTGGTGTACGTGCATACGATTCAATTTCGTTTGATGCAGGATGTAATTTTTATCTGATATAAGATGTAACTTTATCCGATATAAAATGTAACTTTTCAGATATAAGACGCAACTTTTGTAGGGATGTAACTTTTCATGTTATAGGATGTAACTTTGTATGTTTAAATGGTATAACTTAGTTCAGTAGGGAATGTAACTTAGTTCAGTAGGGTATGTAACTTAGTTCAGGGGATGTAACTTAGTTCAGTAGGGTATGCAACTTTATTCAGTAGAGTATGTAAGTTAACACAACCCTACATGTAACTTAGTTTAGTAAAGGATGTAACTTAGTTCAACAGAGGATGGAACTTTATTTAACATGTGAATGTAAGTTAACACAACCTGAATGTAACTTATTTAATCATAGGATGTATGTTTTCTTGGGATTTTATAATGTCATGCACTAATGTTGGTTTACTTTTTTCTAGGGAAAGAGAAGAAAAAGCGTGGCACATTATAGGAAGCAAGCTCTCTTTGGTGTAATATTCTCTAATATATGATGTAATTTGGTCTGATATAGAATGTAATTTGGTGTGATATAAGATGTAATTTTATCTAATATAGGATGTAACTCTGGCGAAAAACCAGGTTAGTGCCCTGTCGATTTTACTATCAGTTTTTCCCTTCGATTTGGTGTTTCTCCCCTAGTTTTTTCTTATTCTCTGGCAAGAGTTCTCATCCCAAGCGCATACAGATCATATCTGAAATTGAGGCTACCTGGTCAGTCTCCTCTTGTTACATATTAACTCAAAATTTTCATCTGATATTTGTAAATTCTAAATTATTGATAGTAATATCACTATTAATCATCCATGATTAGGCAATGATGAAAATGTCGGCAAAGTTTTTATATGAATTCATTTTTACTGGTACTTGCCAAAAGATCTTGCTCATTTTTAAAGATTAACAAAGCCACTTAGTATACAGGTACTAACGAAATTGTGTTGGTATTAGCCTAACTGATAGTTGGAAATCATACTTATGGTCTTACGCTACTATCTCGGCGTGGTGGCGGGCAGCCTAGCCGACGAATCAATCGAACTATGAAGCAGCTTGCAAATCAAGGCAGATCCACAGCATGCCGATCAAAGATCGATCTAGAGAGCGCCTCACTGATACGCTGATCCTGGTTGCCTCTCTCCACGTCCGCCGTCTTGCGCAGGCCTATTGCCGTAGGTAACCGTCTAGCGTCGACATCCCTAGGTCCTTGTCTCGGCTGCGTGACTGCGGCTACGATCGATTGCGGTGCGATTACGGCGTGGTAAATTGATTGAGTAGCTGAATTGGGAAGGGGTTCGCATGATAGCGCTACAGGACATGCGGTCTCTGTCTAGTCGGTCCAATTGAAAAATATCGGGACGAGTCCTCCCTCGTTCACACGGTGAGAGCGCCGAAGATGAAGCGAGGGAGTAAAGTCAAGAGACAAGCTGGGACACATACGTGCGGCCCCGGTAGCTCGTAATAATTGAAAGCGTTGCACGTGTGGGTCGCCGCCTCGCCGGTGCCCTGCCCACGATCTGCTGAGATCGTTGCCGCAGTGATCGCCGGTCGGTCGGTAGTAGCTAGGGGGCCACACCACCCGCGTAGCTTGGCTCGATCGACATGAGATCGCACGAGAAAACAGCTCAGGATTTGGTGAAAACCCCTGTAGCATCGCCAGCACCAGTACCCCAATCAATCTGCCTGCCTGGTCCACCTGCTGACAAATGTAACAGTAGCTGCGTCCTGCTGCTAGCTCAAGCTTGGAGCAGTAGCAGTAGAAGTAGAACGGTTGATGGTTACATTGATTTACACACCCAAAATCGGAATATGCATACGTAGTGGCGGAGGACGGAAAAAATATAGATATGGCTCATGACAATTGGAAGAGACATACACAATAATTTTTTTTCTAGCAGCATGATATTTAGGTCATAAGTTAGACCCAACAAGTCAACATTTTACACTACAATAGCACAATGAATAGGCAAACATGCTTAAAAGGAAACAAGCAGAGCAAGATACCTGAACAAATTAAATCTTTACTCTTCTAAAATCTGAAGTTCCCAAAAAAAAAATTACCTCTCTAAGATACCACAGCCTTTTCCTTCCGCTTTCCCTTGAAATTTCTTTCCATCTTTAGAAAAATGGAACACCGTTGGCAGCCACCCTCCATGGCTCTGCCTCCACACACCGCCATACGCCGAAGCAGTGTTGCCGAGCGCCAGGCGCCGGCCACTGTGGGCTGTCGTGGGCGCCACCCGGGCGTTATGTGTCCTCCGGCCTCCACGGCTCCACCCCCAGCCCGCCGCAGTGCGCCCCCTGCTTTGGCCCCTTGCTCGCCTGTGCTGCCACCCGGCACCGAGATCATCGCACCGTTGCCCGCCACCCACACGAGGTAAAAGCAATTGTTCTTCAATACACAAAGCCCAATGGGCCGCCAAACTAGTTAATTGGGCCTTTCGCAAGTGAGACTGGCTGCCAGGTGCTTGGGCCAAATCTCCCGATCCCGATCCTGATTATCGTCATTCTCCTCTTGTCGCTGCGTCGCATCTCCTTTTCTCGCATCGTCGCGTCCATGGCGACGAACCGACAAACACCGCATCGGCTACTCCAGGTAAGGGGAGAGGTCAGGGTCCTCTGGGATGGAGGTATCTGCGGCCGCCATACCTCGTCATACTGGAAGCTCTGCTGAATTATGATCCAAATCCAGTTATACTAGTTAACAAGATGGCCGATTTGGATAGGAGCGCAGCTCCAGCCCGTCGCCGGTAGGCTTGGGCCGGAGCGAAGCGGAGGCCCAAGCGGCCTGTTGAGATGGACTCCTGGAGACGCCCGGAGGAGCGGGGGCGGAGCTCTCGCTGTACGGATCAGTACCCTATTAGGGTTTCACTGATATATATATACCTCTTGTAAGCCGCCGTTCGGCGTTGTAACCTCACCCCGATATAGTGAAGACTTTTGTTGGTTGGTGCCCGTGGTTTTTTCTCTCCCACCTTGGGAGGGTTTTCCACGTTAAAATCTCGTGTCCTCTGTGATTGATCTGTGTCCTTTATCATTTATATGCCTATCGTCCTATAACAAGCTCCGTCCTTGTGTATATGTAGAGAATTCTTTTTTTTAATGTATACTCGCTTTTTTTTAATATATGACCACATGTTTGACCATTCATATTACTCAAAATTTATAAAAATATAAGTCATGTTTAAAAATATTTAATAATAAACTAATTCATAATAAAGTAAATAATATTTGCACTTTTTTTAAAGTAATACAAATTGTCAAACATAAAAGTCAACGGTATCATATATTAAAAAAACGGAGGGATTGCTCCCTCCTAGTTTCATAGTTGATATTGGTTAGTAAAAAAGAAAGCTAATCCTCGCAAATAAGGGCTAATCAACATCAAATATTATGGAAGGAGAAGGTATATAAGATATGTTTCTCTGACAACCCTACTGCCCGGATGTATTTTTTGACAACCCTACGGCCCTTGCCCTATACACAAGTAAAGCTTCAAACCTTAAAACGACCGTATTAACACTTAATACGGCCATATTAACGGTTGTTAATATGTTGACGATGATCAGCCCGTCACTTTTTTTACAAAACGGCCATCACTTATCGTCGTAGAACGCAAAATCTCCGTTAGTGCTGATTAATCGCACCGTATCTAGCTAATTGGTCGCATAATTGGCCAAATCAAAAGGTCCAGCCAGCCCAGAACAATTATCTCAAGCCCATAGCTGCATTTGTACGTTTGTTACCGATCCAAATTTTTGTGCCGCATGACGTTTGGCCTTCTAGCAATTGCAACTTGCAACATTCATCTGTAGGATCTCAAATAGATGTGCATGTTGTAATAGCTGTCATCGTTCTCACTTTTTCCTAATTACAGTGTAGTAATATATGTAGTTAATTTCTTCATTTTAGTTAGTTTCTAATGTACAAGTCTATGATTTGCATATCAACGTTATGATATTTACAAACGCTAAATTTACACCAAATTTCGATTAATCAACCGTATTCTCCGTACGCTGATTAATCGTTTGGCGGGACCCTCTCCATCCAACATCGGCATTCCATTTTCCACAACACTGGTGTTGGATAGTACAATTTTTTAGAAAACTGTTGACGGGGGAACTAGAAACGATGCATTTCTGTACATGACTTCGCTAGCTTTGTATTTTTGGGACACTTTTGGAACATATGATTTTGGAGAAATTTCACGGGAATTAGATATAAGATCAATTAAAATAGAAAAATATGAATGGAATAAATTGTTCTGGTATATACCAATACAAATATTATGAGATACCACTTTCTATAAAAAAAAAGTTAGGTGTTCTATGGTAGAAAAAAAAAAGAAAGTGTAGCATGTAAAACCAATGGCTTTAAACATGTACGTATCAGCTAAAAACGTATCAGCTAAAAATAAGGAAATAAATTTTGCTAGGAAACTAATAATGTAAATGCATATGTTGCTCCAAAAATCCGAGCAGCAGGACTGAATACAATAGTGAAACGTTGAATGCAGTTAGTACTTACTCCAGTACTTTTGACTGTTTTACCAGGCACTCATGATGCATGCTATGATGCTAGCATCCGTGAAGTAAAAACAATTTCAGCGTCACGTGACCCGCATGTGCGTACCTATGTTCGACGCCATGGGACAGAAGTACAGAGTAACAGAATAAGAAGGCGCTACTGACTGTTTTAAGCCCATAATTCAAGCTGATTGTTAGGACTATTGCTTTCAGTACTGACTGTTTTAAGCCCATAATACTTCAGTTACATGTTGAGGAGATATTCTCCCCAATGTAATAATCTAGCTGGGAGAAAGGCAAAATTTATTGACAGTGGGACAACGGATGAAGTTAAGGCGGTAGAGATCTAAAATGCTGTTTATATCTTTCTCTATAATCATTTACAGAAGCAGAGTCAGCATATATTTGATTTCCACAACAATGTGAATTTTCTGCAGTCACTCCGTACTAGCAAGAACTGCAACCTTGTCTGGTGCACACTTTTGTCCCTTTACCTGTCAGCACAAAAGGTATTCATCCTGTTCACATCACAGGTTGCTTGATAGACTGGTGGTCGGTCATGAAATGGGGAGATCATTGCCGAGTTGCTGGGAATTGAGCATACCTCTCCATGAAAGAAGGCTCAACCGGTACTTCTTCACTCTCATCAAATTTTCTATCTACATGACAAGCTAGCTTGGTACCACCGTAACTACAAAAAAGATCATCACTATGTTTTGTCAATATTGGGATCATAATAATTAGTTGATGTTATAAAAGTGTCAAGAAGCCCGGAGGATCGTCCAAATATATATCAAGAAGATCTGAGAATCTTTGTCACAAGAAAAAATACACTAAGGATCTGTTATCTGATCTTTATGGATGACTGGACAGATTATGGACAATTGTTTATAGGGATGAATTAAATATTATAAAGACTAAAAAATAGTATATAACGAGTTATCCAAGCAAAACATAATTCTGCAAGCTGAAAAAAGACCCATGAGCAAGAAAAACTATGCTGATTTAAGCACTCTGATATGAAGTACTGCCCCTCGATGGACAAAAAACCGAGGTTTCTCAATTGATTTCTGTAAGTAGACATTTAAAAAGAACAGAGAAAACACACAAGAATAATGTTTTTCACATTATTCATAAGCAAATGAGCAACAAAGCAAGAAAAAATCTAATAAGAATGAACCTTAAAGCAGTGAAGTATCTCTCTCAGCACAACAGTTCAATAAATGTGAAAAATTTCCCCAAAACAAATAAATGTGTAAAAATACCCTTCAATCCTAAGTTTTTGCATCTAAACTATGCCACTCTCCCAACATGTTATCTATTTCTAACAACTACTCTTTATATAGTACTTGGCTGCTCAGAACTGGGCAGTAAAATCTGCCATGGGTATAACTTCATTCCAAAGAATAGGACTTTTTTATGCTCCCCAGAACTTGCCAAACAAATAGTGGGATACTCTCCATGAAGACATTTAGTAGTGCTGATAGTGTCTAGATTTTTTTTTTCCGAACATGCAGGAGATCTGCGAATAGTGTCTAGATGACCTTTGTTGCTGCTTAAAACTTTGGCTACATTCCAGGACCACTAATTAACATTTTAAATAGAACAGATGACAAAAAATAGCTCAGGTGCTTCAGAAACATACCTGTCAGCACAATAAAGTGTGGCTTAAAAGGTGTACCGAGAATAATTGGCCATTTGTCATCGTGATGTCATACAGGTAACGTTCTCAACAACTGAAGAGCACGGTTCCAGTGTGAACTTTCAGCAACAACAATCCGCTTCAATAGCGGCACTGCTCCAGCAGCAATTATTGCTGGGTGATTCTCCGGATCCATGCTCAGATTATACAAGACAGCTAGGCTAGCTTCCAATGCATCTCCATCGCCTTCTTCAATCATTTTCACCAGTGGAAATATACCTCCAGCTCCGGCAACTGCTCTTGTGTATTCCATCACACCTCCTGATACTATCTTATTCAGCTCTATTACAGCATTTCTTTTATTTTCAAAAGAGAATGAGGTCATCATCTGCTCAACTAGCCTTGGAATAGTCTCGTAGATAGTTATCTCCATATCTACACTACTGACAGTCTCATGTCCTGATAAGCTAGCTGTTGACTGTAGCTTAATGAGACATGCTGCAAGCCAGTCCTTCGACTGAAGAGGAATACTGGACTTGAGCATTTGTCTCAACAGAGCAATAAACTTCTCTGTATTTATGCTGCGTACAAAAAGATCAAAGTTGAGTAATTTTGTGAGTAACCTAACAGTTGCAGAAACAGCCCGACTGACTTGTTCAATCACAACGGTAGGAAGCTCATCAAAATTTTCAGGATCACCCATGGTACCTGAAAGAACAAAAATTAGTTCACCTTACATCATTAGAGATTTAAGGCTTGTATCCTAAAAGATAAGTTGTTAATGCTTCAACAGAAAAACCTAAGTGAGAATTCAGTATAAAAAATGATTGAGTACAATATAATAGCAAGTCATCTTTCACATAACACTAGCAAATAAAAAGTAAATGGAAACCGGTAGATACTCGTCATTTTGAATAGTTGATACTCATGGTTCCCATACAAGTTTACCATCATAACAAACATAGGTTGACTTGTGCACATTAGAATTTTCAAAATCAATCAATAAAACCTCTTTAGTTTATAATAAAATATGGTACCCTCAATAACATCTATATATAATGAAAAGTAAAAAAAATCAAGGCCTGCCAGCTTGCTACACCGAGCCCAATACTCAAGTTAAATGCTAGATTTGATCAAGTAGTACCAACAAGATCATTCCATAACATAGATAAGGAGCGAAAAAAACATGTGTGCATCTGCATATTTTATACAAAACCAAACAAACTATTTACCATGAATAACCCCCATTTCCAGAACGGCTTCAATTACTGACCCAATGCGAGCAGCAGTCATCGCAGTGGCATGCTGCTCAAGATCTGCTAAATGCTCCAGTACAGAAGCGACTTTTTCTTGCAAACTTGGAGATGCTTCCCTCAAAACTTTGGATAAGCGTGAAATTACATCGAAATCGATTATTGACAAACTACACAGATTAAAAACAGCACATTAGTATGCAATTGACAATAATAGAATATATTTAGCTGACAAAAATCAGACATTTCTATTTGTAAGAGAAAAATGAAATTATTTGACATGGTAGATGAGGCGTAGGAGTGGAAACAATAATAGAATATATTTAGATGCTCCAAAACTTTCAGTGCCCTGATGATTAGCATCAAACACTAGTAGTAGTGGACTAGTGGGGTAAACACAATAATAAGTGATCTTGTAACAATTCTTTATATCTGTGTACAAAAGAAAAAAAAAACTAAAACAGTGCTTATTTAAGGATAGATGGATCATTTGCAAACAAATCTTTGTGAACTTTGCTTAAGTAAACTAGCATCGATCCATGAACTGCAACAGATCCCAGTTAAATATACTGCGTACAAAATCTGAAATGCATTAAATAGATAAATAGTTATCCTCAATCTAGAACTTACATACATGATTATGAGACCAATTTACCACCTTAGCATTCTCATTTCAATAGTTTTCTATTAAAATCTAACAAATAACATAAACAAGCCTACATATTTGCATCCACATTTCCCTCTTTCATCTAGCAATACAAAATAATATTTAGGCATGTTTCAAAGCTGTAACAAACCTAGATGCCTCCTCTTGTTTCACATATGTGAAGGAAGTTTCATTGGTTCCACCATCAATATCATCTTGAATACTCTTATCAGAATGCACTGCATCTTCAGACCCATTACTAGCACAGCTACCAGGCTGATAAATTCACAGCATTGTAAATAGCAGTTTGGAAAATATAACAAAATATAGTCTACACATGTAGCCCTAACTCACCAAAGCTGCCATGCTGATACCCGTGTCAAATATTCGAGAAAGCATATTGATTATCTGTATGAAAAATATCTAGTCAGTACTAGTACTGACACCAAACAAAATTACAATAGAATAACGAGGCCTTTTAAAGCTTATGACCTTCTCCATTTTCTCAACTGTAGTATTGGGATCCTTCACTATGTCTGCAAGCAGTTTTAGACCGCCTTCTGTTTTGATCTTCTCACAGACCACGGAACTATGAAAGAGAGAAACCAAGAATATGTGGTTATAGTCAAGGGGAAAATATGTGGACAATCACGAAAAATAGATAGGTATTCCAATCGGTTGCCTTTCCTCTTTTAGAGTGATGGCCAATAGGCCCTACCAACTTCTGTCTAGAGATGCTATGTCCTAAAACAGTATTCCTAAGAGATAAGATACTCCTACAAAGAGAAAAGAAAATTCAACTATTTCGACAACTGCCAATGGATTATGGACAGTAATTGTTGCGGTAATGAACAGCTTTTCCAGCATATAACATGAATTACTGTCAAAGTGAAGCACATTGAGCAAATATAGCCCCTTCCAAGCATTCATCATGATATTTTTCTTTTGTTATTCTTTTTCGACAGGGTAAGTGACAGCCAAGTGGTGAATGGTTTCCAAATGCCTTTGTTTTATGTCACAACATATATATCTATATAATAGCTACACCAAAGCAAGTAAGTTAAGCGATGATTTTAATATGTAATATTGGTCTAAAAAATATAATGCAAAAACACTTGAGTTTGAATAAAGGGAAATAATATACCTGACACTTAATCTTTCCAATGCATACGCAGCGGCTTCTCTAACATGCACATCAGTATGCTTCAGTAACTGAAGTAGAGGTTTGACGGCTCCGGCTTCCTTGAAAGAGGAGCGCATGTGTTCATTTATCGATGCATCACCGATTGCTTTAGCAGCCTTTGCAATTGCAGAAGCATCTTCAAGACCAATGATTAAAACTAGCCGTGCAACTCCATCTACCCAATGCAAAATGGTATATAAATCACTACTTTGAGATCCACCAGATTGTTCCTTTCCTTCATCATCCAACTCAATAGCACCAATGCGTGCAAGAAATCGCTGATTTGAGCGACCTATCATAGCATTTATTTTAGCTTCATCAGGCTCTGCTTCCTTCTCATCAACACTCAGGCCAAGAAGCAACTCAGTAGCACCATATTTTGAAGGGCGAGAACTCCTTTGGATCTCAGAGCCATCAGGGAAAGAGGGCCATGAATGTGGAAGAGGTCTAAATGTTTTATATGCAGCTGACCCAACCAGAGGAACCCGGACTAGACCCTCCTCAATTATAAGGGTATGGTAATATTCATCAGAGGATAGTTCCAAGAGTGAACTTTTCGCTTCCCTTCTGATAATCTTATAGTCATCCTCTTTGTTTTGCAAAAGTTGAACCTACAAACAACCCAGAAGATCGTGGTGAAGGAATTTAAACAAATGATACAAGCAGAGTTTGGAGCTTTAGAACAAAAGATAGGAATTGCATGCAGTTATAATGCTATATTGAACATATAATTGTAAAAGTACTTCCACGCTTTTCCATCGACGAATGCAACTTCTAGAAAATGATATTATACAAGCCAATTTGTCCAAGAAATGCCATTGCCGTCAGTTTTCAATCGGCAGCCATCCATTCAGTGTTGGGAAAAGACTATTTACCCCCTTGGTCAACCAGTCAAAATCCCCAAATTCTCATCACATTCTCTACCCTTTCTCCTGATCTGTCCACCACGCGAAGCTCCCTCGACGTCCATGATGGCCCTCCGGCGACCTCAATGGTCACTGACTCTCCCACCCACCCAGTTCCTGCTCCCCTCCCTTTCTCACTATTACAATTTTTTCCAAGTGAGGGCATTTTGGGTATTTAGAAGAAAAAAAGGCCGGGCTAACAGAATAAAATTGGCGGAAGCCTAACAGCGATGGCATTTCTTAGAATATTGGCTTGCACAATGGCATTTTCTTGAAGTTGCACTCATCAATGGCAAAATATAGAATGCGTCGCTTGCCGATGACATTTCTTAAAGTTTCATCTTTATTTTTTTAATACTACATATGTAGCATTCCAATCTATGTACTCCCTCCATCCCAAAATGTGGTTACTCTTTTGAGTTCAAATTTTGTCCCAACATACAGTTCACCTACTCCCTCATCACAATTACAACCATCTCTCATTTAATTTGTCTAGCTAACTCATCACCTCAACTAACCACAACCATCCCCCATTTAATTCCACCTCCTTAAGACCCGTGCAAAAGGTAAAGACTATATTTTGGGACAGAGGAAGTACTATTTTTGCTAGCTGATCAGCCAATATTTGGTTTCTAAACTATTATAGTTTCTACTTCAAACTGTAAACAAGCACTATATTCTTTCCGCTTACTTTCATTGGCTAGCTGCCTTTTGTAGCGCGCGTACTCTGATCCTCTTCTACGAATCTACAACTCTCTTTACTGGGAAAGTTGTTGGGTTTGCAGAACAAGATATCCTTTTTTTAGGTAAACATCATGAAGAATGAAGTAGATTATCCCCTTCCTATGGTAGATCCAAAATACTACAGTTGTCTTATTATTCTTGCCTCAACTTATTAATAAGAAAACTGCTCACTAACAAAATGAAAGACTCTGTCTGGATTTAGTAACAACAACTAAAACAAAACACAAGTTTGACTATAGATGCCGAGTGGAAGTGATTCAGAATTAGTTGAGACAAGCATTAAATAAGCTTGGAAGTTCAAAGACAACTGTCACCTTTAGAAATTATCACAGATCCAATACTGTAACACTATGCAGAGGAAACGAGTTATTTTATATTGATATTGCGAACAGACCATTAAGATCCAAGTGCACTATTTTTTTTTTGTAGCTGTCAAAATTCGTTCTATATAATATGTGCAGACACAGACTAGGACTAGTTAGTTCAATAGGGATGCAATAAGATTCACTTACCAGTTTTGGAATAACACCTGCTTCAACCAGAGCTTCATGATTTGAACGACTTAAAGCTAAATTTGATATGATACCTGCAGCAGCCTCTTTGACTTTAATATCTTCATCATCTAGAAATCTAACAATCCGTGATAGAATGTCACTTGACAAAATCTTGTATCTCAAATTTTCATCAATAGAAAAGTTCCAAACAGTACATAACGACTGCTCCAACATCTGCAAGAGAACAGCATTTTTGGATAAGAAATCAGGTAACTCAACATTCTTCCAGAATACCCCATCTAGTTATCCATAAAATATACCATTAACGGTCATTGTAACAGTCAGCAGTCCTTTTGCAGCAACACAGAAGGGAAGAACATGGATTGCCGGTGAGTTAATTTTGCAATTACCTCTGGGGTTATTGTAGATTTACAGATGAGGCTAAAAATTCCGTCCATTGCACCACTCTCAATAGCCACATCCCTGTATAACTTCACTGTAGTTATATTACGCAACAGACCAGCAGCTGCTTCACATGCACGGGTAGAATCTGATTTTAGGAGGCTGACAATGAGGGTAACGCAGCCTTGGAACTGCATTATCTCATCAATGCACTTCCGTCCACCAAGGGAGTATTGCCAAATCGTGTAAACTGCATGCTCTCTATCACGAGGATCATTATCCATGCCTAGCATTCGAACAAAGAGGCCAATATACGCAGACCCTGTACTAGAGGTGCTCTCAGACCTATCCACATCCTAACAAAAAATGGAAAAAGCAATATAGTCAAAGTTCCAAACAGGAGCAACTCTTCAATAAAGTTACCTGTAAACAAAGTATGTGCCAAAAACATAACATACATTGAGAACCACTAGAGTATGTATTGTGGAAGTACTGAAGCATACATAGCTGGCAAGACATAGTACAGCACAAGAGTTTAATTTCCAAATTAGTTGTGTACTTGCATTTGAGCCTACACATTTCGAACATAGTTAAAGACCCCAATTTCTAGTTCAATCGAGAAACATAAGGCAGCATATTTTTGCTAATTTGAGCACTAATCTTCTGCTATTTAGAATGCTAATTAAGCAAATTGAGAAAAATTTAAATAGGTGGTATGATTGGACCAACACTCAGCACGGGAAAACTAGGGTGACGGCCGGGCCGTGCCCAAATTGCCCAGTACAGTTGACCAACCAATCAATCACACAATAGAACTTCACATGTGAGAGTGCACAACCATTTAACAGTTGATACGAAATCAAACGAGCAGATACGGAACATTTCGACATCAAGCAAGCATCACCACCCCCGACCCCGAGGATGGCGGGCAGACCCCGAAACACCTCGAGTGGGGGGATGGAATATCCATCCATCCACGAGTAAGGTGACACCTCACCTGTCCTGCGCCACCGTCGCCGGGCGCGTACGCGCCGGCGAGGAGTCGGTTGCCGCGGCGCCGCCACCGGTGGCCGACGCCGGCGGGGGCCGCGAGGAGGAAGGGGTGGCGGCGGAGCAGGAGGTGGTGGAGGCACCCGAGGTGGTGGGGGCCTAGCCGCAGGGGATGGGGGAGCGAGGGGGCAACGCGCGGCGTCGGCGGCGGCGACGCGGCGGCGAGATGCGGCACCATGGCGGCGGGGGGAGACTAGAGAGCGAGCGTGGCACTAGTGTCGTGTCGCGGCGATAGGATTTTGGAACTCGGGAGGACATTCTCGAACTAACCGAACAGCAAAGAGTGGTTTTTGGGCTTCAGGCTTCGTGATGAAGAGGCAAAATTTGGGGATGGGATTTTGGGCTGTTGGTGGCCATGTGGCTGGCCTACTCATAATGTTATTGGGAAGGCCCAATACTGTGCGCATTAGTTTGTTCTGGACCTCTTTTTTTTTTTTCCCCTCAAACAGTCAAACTGCACACGTGACGTTGTGCTGTTGCTTGTACACCTCCCACCAAGGATGGTATGTAACCTTGATGTCACTAATATACAATAGAGGCTATGACAGGTAATTGTATCACTTATTGTGTTTATGTCTATGGATATTATAAATAAAGAGTTATTTCGTTCTTTAAAATAATTAATT
This sequence comes from Leersia perrieri, assembly GCA_000325765.3. NCBI lineage: Eukaryota > Viridiplantae > Streptophyta > Magnoliopsida > Poales > Poaceae > Leersia > Leersia perrieri. The sequence goes on along the minus strand of CM002476.1, from coordinate 13,766,023 downwards.
TATAGTTGATCAATGGATATGCGATCTATTTGTGAGACTCTTTATGTCTGACGCTACTAAATAGTCCCTAATCATGTAACATATATGATTATAAGGTTACGTGTGTATTGTTGATGATCATGTCTCATGGACAATATTATGGAGATGCCAAGACACATGTTGGAGAATATATTGTTGGACAGACTCCATAAAACACTGCAAGGGATTGTGATGTCTCATCAGTAGGTCTTATTTAGTGGTGATATTGATTTCTTAGATGTGAGGTTATCGTGGTTCTCAACATAGGAACTATCAAATATTGTACAATAACTGGTTAGTGGTAAATGTAGTTTTCAGGTTTGCTACTTGTGGCGAGATGTGTGAGTTATCCGGATGGGATTTGAGGAAGTGCATAGTCATGTCGAGCGATTGAGTAGTCTATTATGAGATGAGTAATCTAGTATAAAATCGAATGAATGGTTAAGCTATTGAAAGGATGTCACATATCTTGGCTTGTTAATTCTTAGTCGATATTGTACGACAATGAGACTTGAACTAGCACACTACATGTTCAGTTGATGGGATCTTTGCATATACTTAATGCGTCAATCTTTCTTGCTAGAGACTGTTATTGACATGTGGGTGAAAAATGTGTTTTGGATTACAACCATGTATATACAAACCTTCCAAGTCGCATAGTTAATAGGATTGAACGGAAATTTAGATGGAGATTTAATTGGTGCTCAGTTCGAATAGTGATCCATATAGAACTCTTGATGGGCTGGCCCATCAGGAGGTTGTGAAGACATAGCACCCGAAACCCCCAAACCCTAGCCACACCTGTCCTAGGAGCAAAAACCTAGCCGCACCGGAGTGCTAGCACAATCGTGTTTGGCTTCCACCCCTAGACGCGTGGATATTGACAGAGGCATTATTACGTTATGGCATTGATCGGTATAGGATTGCGAGGAGAAGTTCGCACAACAAGAAGATGCTTGCGCACGAAGAGATAATCGGATTGACTACTACATCGGCTACCTCAACTCTAATTCCGATGTTTTGCACGTCGTGTGGTAACAATCCATGATAATTTACTCGCAAGTTTAACTAGTTGACGTGGTAAAAATTTTAATTCATAAGTTATTGTAGCCTACCCACTGCCCTTCATTAATAACCTATACAGCTCTTAGGTCAATAGAGTCATAGAGATACGAAATTGAGATCGGACTTGCTTGGTTGTATGCTTGAATTTGCTATATTTTTGTTACATGAAAATTGTGTCTTTATGCATATGCACCGGATTTTTTTTTGAGGATGCCATATGCACCGGATTCATGTACCTGTAAATATGTCTCCTAACACATTATCAAGAGAGGGAAGGCCAACAATAGAATCCCCTGAAAAGTTTTACACAAAGTAAGACATTTTGATTTTTTGTTTATAACATTTGACTATTCATATTAAAAAATTATACAAGTGTCATTTATTTTTTTTGTGAGTTACTTTATTATCAAAAATACTTTAAGCATTCCTTGTCAATTTTATATATCCACACTAAATTTATGAATAAGAATAATGGTCAAACGTTATGAAAAGTAATGTTGTGATCGATTTGGTTTTTTTGTCCAAAAGTAGTTTGCTGAAAAATTGACAGGTGATGATTGTTCTTTTGGTTGGCAGTAAACACGGGGGGATAGCTGTCGCTTTTGGTGGGCTCTGTATGAAATCAAATGGAGGCATCGAATTAATGGTGAGGTCTCCAGGATGGAAGCACTAATCTGGTTTATCTATGCTAGAAATATTAAGATTTGTTTGTAAATGGTGTTCGCTTAGAGCTAACTCTGGATGAAATCTAACCCTGACTTTAAATCCATTCAGAAGATATATGACGAACAAATAATAGCCTGGATGCCATTCTCTCATTCGCTGCTAGTTATTCGCACATAGGCTACCTAAATTCGAGTGCAGACTGCAGAGCCAGGCAGCCAGCAAAGATCGCCATGTCAGTGAACACCATGCATGGCGGTGGTTTCAAGGAGAAGTTGTCTTTTGCAACCATTTTGAAGGTTCGAAAGTGAAAGTTAATGTTTTAGGGTTGCCGGTTAAAAATCAAACTCAGGCCATGTACTGAATACTGCAAAAATGGATCTTTCTCTACGTACTTCTCTTTTGTGGTCGCTGGAGGTTCAGACTTCAGACGGAATGCAATAATATTCTCGGGTTTTAACTTTTCAGCCTCCGGTTTTTTCGTCAGGTCTGGACCTCAGCGCCTGTACCCCGAGCCTAGCTCGTCATTTCAATTCTTTGATAAACTGAAACATATATTTGGAAAGTTCAAACTTACTGAACATATATTTTTGCAAGGAAAACTGAAACATATAAGCAGGCACATTACACCAGTACATCACTGCAACTTCATCTGCTCCAAAACGAACCAAATGAAATGTAAGCACGAGCATGTTTTAACACCGGTACCACGATGACTGAGCGCCAACCCACCTTGCATCTCTCTGAAATAGGAAGTATAAGATTGTACTGAAAACATATATAGGGGGAAATATAAAAAAGCTTAGAAGAGATATCTAGGGAAATATAAAAGGAACATAGGCCAGAACAGAAGGAACACCCAATCCATATTGAACACATGCATGATATGGCAATGTAGAGATCGATCAATATACGTTTGGTCCAATGAGACAGTTAGTATTTTACATCAGCAAAATGGAAACCAATCCCAAACTGCAAACCCTGCAAGATATCATCGTACGTCATCAATCAGCGCCACCACGGAAGGACCGGCCGCCGCTAATTACATCCACATTTTGGAGCTAAGCCTTCAACCGGGTGTACGTGATCACCACAAGCTATGTATAATAATCCCTTGCAACAGTCAGCAAAATTACTTTTACTTATTCGCCTTAATCACCCCAACCCCTGCACTCCCATCATCATCTATGTATGTTCATAAATCAGTCAATCGAAGAAGAAGATCGATCAGGGACGGCGACGAAGATCGAGCCGGTGGCGACACAAAAAAACAACAAATCAAGATTCAAGAAAAGAGGATCGAGGATGAAGCAATCAATGCTGCATCCATCCATCCATCCATGGCGTGGTGGGCGGCAGGTCGTCATTGGTGCATCTTGGCCGGGGGAGCTGGGTACCCGACGGGGACGACGTAGGGCGGGTGGTGACCCGGCGGGAACATGACCGGCGTGCCGACGGCGGCGGGCTGCATCATGTGCCCGGCGGCGACTGGGTGGCCCATGGGCGCCCCGCCGTACATGGGGATTGGGCCGCCCGGGTGCTTCATGCCGGGTGGGCCGAGGGCCGCGGCCGGGCTGCCCGTCGCCAGCTGGTGGCCCGTGATCGGCCCGGCCTGCTGGGCCGCCGCCGCTGCGGCCGCCACGTCGCCGGCCGTCACGCTGGTGATGTCGTGGATGCTCGAGCGGCGGCGGTCGCGGTTCATGGAGTTGAGGCGGATGAAGTACTTCTGCGCGTGGCTCGCCACCTGCGTCGGCGTCCGCGAGATCACGAAGTTTCGCGAGATGCTTCTCCAGTCTCCCTTCCCGAACTTGTCCAGCCCCAGCAAAAACAACCTGAAATTAAAAAAAAAAAGAAAATTCCCCAATTCGCTTCATCACGTCGCCGCCATGGATGAATTGATGAATTCAGAGGAAGAGGACGAAGAGTTTGGTGTACCTGTGCTCTTCCTCGGTCCATGGGATGCCCTTGCGCCGCTCCTGCTCGGCCTTGGAGCAGCTCTTGCTGCCGCCGTCATACCCGCCGCCGCCGCTCTTCCGCTCATCTCGCCGGTGGCCGCCGCCGCCGTCCTTTGGCGTGGCGGCGGCGGAGTCGGGCGGCGAGGCGGACTCCTCGCCGGCGTAGCGGGGGAGCGGGACGCGGCCGGCCTCGATGGCGGCGACGTCCTCGACCAGCGCCTCGTAGTGGAGCCGCAGCTCCTCCGGCGACCTCGCCCCCGGGACGCTCGCCGCGAGCGCAGCGAACCAGTCGTCGTCCGGCGAGCCCTCCGCCGGCGGCGTAGCCGCGCACGACGCGACCGCGTTCTCGAACGCCTTGTTGTCCTCCTTCGTCCACGCCGACGCCGGCGTGGGCGTGGCCGTCGTCGTCGTCGCCGTTGAGGTCATCGGGGGTGGCTCGCCGGCGGTGGGTGACGTAGATTAGCGGCGGCGGCGGAGGCGGCGTACGATAAATAGGTAATTAAGGATGGCGGGAGAGGGAGCCTTATCCACAAGAGTGGTAGGGCGCAAACGAAACGATATATACACTGGTGGTTAGTATCGGTTTTGCGGCTGGATTTAGTCGTAATCCTGTAAATGTAAGCCATCAATTTTGTTTCTTCTTGCCTACCTCGGTTTTGCTGCTGAAAATCAGTAATTTTCTTTTTACAAAAAATCACGGATGTGTTTAAAAAGTTGATTTAAATTGGGCGCTATTTTTCGTGCGTGAACAAGGTCCCGGCCTTGGAAGTGACGTATCCTATCGAGGAGGTTCGATTAACCTATTGGTCAATGCGTCAATGCACAAGTCAAACTACCAAATGTGTTACCAAACCAGTTTTCTAGGGCAAAAAAATTGCCCACCAAAAATCTAAAATAATTAACAATAAATGTTGTACGGTAACTTCTTAGCTCTATATATACACGGTTGAGAGAGACATACTCAGATTGAGTACATAGTGAAACATTGTGAAATGGACGTACGATACGAGTGGAACAGCACCGATGGCAAATCAGTTCATTTCAGATGCAGAGATGACACGGCTCATAATTACTCCTTTTATTTTGCGGGGAAGCTCAAAATTACTTTACACAAGAGAAAAAAAAATACAAAACCTTCAGGCGGAAAATAGTTATATACAAGCAGCATCAGAAAAGTTTACTTTGATATGGATAGGGATGCAAGGTTCCAATCTACAATCGTTGTCATGGGCAAGGGGCACACGAGAAAGAAAAAAAAAAGGAAGAGAAGAAGGAAAAGGAAGAAGAAGAAGAATCAAATGATTAAATTTGAAGCCAGCGATTCGTAGCTCCTTTGGTTTCATCCGTGAGGTGACATGATCTGGCCGCCGATACGGCGATAGCATCACCTTCGTCCCGTATTCACTTCAGTACATAACTAGCTGCAGCGGGTCACACATACCACTAGCTTTAGATACTTAAGAATGGTGAAAATTTCAGTAATTTGGACTCCGTAGGTTGGTGTGTCTGGACAAATATGACACAATCATAGTGGATTATACCTTTTTAAAAAAAAATTAAAATTGCTGGAAGGGCTCTCTTGCGGCAATCGATTTTTTCAGGTATTTTCCTATGACGCTTGCAGCATATATGGATTATTTCAATTAGTGAATAATCTCTCATGCGCTTTTTGCTGAGGGCATATTTTTTCTGAACTGTATTACTACGTAAATTTTTGGAATGCCTTCCTGATTTTTTTTTTTGATTATCTTTGTGTGAGGAATGCACGGCAAGTAGGCAATTACCAATAAAAGCAAGAAGACAATATCAGAAACAAAGATGAGATCAAATCTTATGTAGGTTCTGAATACTGATGGAAATCTTGGATGAAGTATACGAAGAAATGAATGCAGGAGGTTGCAGACAGCATGATGGAGGAAACAACCTAATAAGACTGTACAAGCACATCTAAGCAAATGCATTGCACAAGAAATCAAGCATGGAGGCAGCCTTGGATGACGAATTGACGATGGACCAGGGAGAGAGCGAGCAGGCAAGGCATGAAGTAGAAGAGGAGTACGGAGTGGCAGTAGGAAGCCCAGCGGGGGAAGACCCAAACGTGGGCGATTCTCCATTTCTCATTCCCCGGCCGGGGGAGACGCGCAATCCGCGGGCGCGGCCGATGATTGGCTCCTCTGCCTTTCCCTTTTTGGAGGCTAGCTAGCTCGCTCGCTCACAGGCATCCATCATTGGTGGCATGGCATGGGTGGGGGAGTGGGACGACAGTGGGTCGGCAGCGCCATCCATCCATTCACCCGGTCGACGACGGTGACGCCACCCGTCGCTGTCCGGCGTCGACGGCGACGTACGCCTCCTCTCTTTAACCCCACTCCTCGGGAGGTTTTACAGTTTACATAAGTACTTTACCGCGCCATTTCAGTACTGGCTGCAATTGAATCGCGCGCGGTTGGTTTCCTTTTCGATCTACTAATTGGGCACCTGCAACTGCAACTGGCCCCTCAGATGGTCAGATCGATCGAGCAGCTAACGACAGGCTCTCAACTGCTGTCGGTCTGCTTTTCGGTATGCAAATGGTACTCCCTAATTGGTCATCAATTATAAGGCTTATTTTTTGCTTTGCTGGTAAAAAAGTCTGATGCATATTTTCTCTACTAGGATGTCATTATATGTAGAAACATAACATAGTCATAAAATAACACTTTTAAACATGAATCTAACAATATCAATTTTATGTCATAACAACAATTTTTCAATAGAGAAATTATTGATCAAAAATTGTCCTAATAAAATGATATACAACATATAATTTGTGATGAAGTATTAGATGTGACACACCTTAGCACTATAAATCTAAACAAATCATTGTCTAAAATCGCAATACTAAAATATGTCGTACGACACATCATTACATATAGTGTGCGTTTATGTTTGTGTGCCTGATTTATCTATCTGGTCTGTTTTGAAACATGGATTTTTCTTTTGAAGGATTTTCAAAGCATTCATTCCTTGTAGGTATAATTCCTATATAGTCGATTGGTTTGTAGGATTTGAATGAGAAAAAAATCCCAAACGAATCTTTCCTTTCCTACAGTTTTGTTAATTTTTAAGCACAAGCTCCAATATCATGGTCTCTAATGTGCACGAGGGTGGCCCGATCTTTCGGTGAGTTGATGATAACTACGATTAGGAGAAACGTTGACGATCCGACTATAACCGTACGAGACGTTGTTGTGTTGTGCCATAGCGATCGATACACCTCTCCGAGGGTTTGTTAATCTTGCTGGTGCAGATCAACCCTATTCCTACAAGCAATCAAGAACATGCAAGAACAAGATAAAATTAACTATATTGCTAGATAACCAAGTCACACAAATATAAGTCGATACATGATAAAGTGGGGTTCCGAACAAGCAGACGAACGGTCCAGCCGACACGTGCGCTGCAAGCGAAGTAGCAATGACTAAACTTACAATTAACAAAACCCAACTAATCCTAAAGGGGTTGCTAACTATTTAGAGTAGGAGGACGTCCTAGGGTTCCCTAGGATCGTTCTCCACCTGGTTGGGGCGCACCCCACTTGGGCCTCTCTTGGACCAGGGTCCTAGACGAAGTTACGGCCCATAGGCCCATTATGGGCGATACAACGTCTTCTTTTTGTGATTCCCATTGACTCGAATGGAATTTGGCTACGAGACTAGATCCGTTGGAAAGAGGACTCCGAAACCTTTCCATCAAGTACTCACGGGACAAAAACGGAGTTCATATGATGATTTGGCAGCCGATGGAATTCAACGCAGTATCTGTAGAAGTCATGGTCACATTATCCTCCCCTTCTTCAAGAAAAACTGTCCTCGGTTTTAACATGGGTAGCTCATCGGGTAGTATATGAATCATCGGGTAGTATATGAATTGGTACAGTTGCAAAAGTGTAGGGCAACATTGGGCGATTTGATTGCTCCCCTTCTTCAGAATCAACCTGCGTATTTGCCCAAAAGAAAAACAAACTCAAAGTAATATTAGCGGTCCTAACACTACTCTCCAATTTGCATTTTTTTGGCATAAAAATATCGGGTTGCATATCTGAACAAATATAAACTTTGTGCACCATATAAACTCCATTATTATTACATTTGCCAAAGATATGAAAAATTACATTACTAGGATATGGCAAGTCAGAATTAGCAAAGATTTTCTCCTTCAAAGAATTGAGCTCACAAGAATCATCAAACAGAATATAGCCCAAAGCATTTAAAGAATATTGCAATTGAAGTTCTTTATCGCTGGAAGTGTGAATAGCATGCTCAAATTCAGTACATGGATCATCAAGATTAAAAATAGCATGTTCATTCACTAGTTGTGGAATGGATATAAGTGAAGTACTATCATACAACTCTTCTTTATCACAAGGAACAGAATGCAAATCAACTTGTGACAAAGGCAAATCAGAAGTAGGTTCCACTAAAAGTTGCTCTAGATCAGCATGGAAAGTGAAAAAATGTAATTCATCAGAAGCACACTCACCTAGTGTAATCTCAGCACCAATTAATTTACCTTTTATTCCCTCTTCAGATAATGTAGGTGCATCAGTATTGTCTTCTTCTTTCGTGAGTGATGGAGATGGCATCACGATCATATTGTTCTCCTCCTTTTGGTGAATGTCCAGAACTTCCTACAAAACGTTAGTACTAGGAGGCACAAACATAGCTTGTTTCCCCTTGTCTTTTAAAATTTCACCTACAACATTGCAATCAAGCAAAAACAAGTGGCCTATATGATTATAAGTCACAATAGCAAGCCTAGCCTGAATATCAGAATTAAGCCCTCTCAAAAATCTAGTCATTGTGTTCTCATTAGATTCTTGTAAACCACTATAGTGATACAAATTTTAAAATCATGAAAGTACTCCCGTACAGTTTTATCACCTTGTTTTAGATGTTCAAATTTCTCAAGGAGAGCACGTCTATAGTATGAAAACACAGATCTTTTTCTCATCATTGTTTTGCATTCATCCCAAGTCTCAAGCTTATTGTTCTCACAATATACCACCAAAAAGATGTAGAACCGGTACACTTATTACTAGCAGCTTTAATTATATCAGCATCAGAGAAATCATACTCATCAAAATATTTGTCTACTGCTAGCTCCCAACTAACATAAGCGGCAGAATGATACTTACCATCAAAAGATGGCAAAACAGAGTCTAATCTTGCAAGATTATAATCATATACCTTATCTGTGTCAGGTTGATCACTCGCCATGTGTTGTCAAACCAGAGAAGATCTGGGTTGCTCACGAGCGGCTCCAAACTTCTTGCGTTACTCTGCCATAGTTAGTAGCAAACAAGAAACATATACAAGAATATATACATTCCTATCAACTACTAGGTAGTGGAGGCTCAAAAGTCACACACACTCAAGCTTAATATTGAGCTCTTACAAGTTCTTACCAATGCAAGCTAGAATGGTGTCCACACCGACACAACCAAGTACTCGATGGAGTTGGATGTATCGATGCTTTGGCACACACGGTCACAATCTGTATAGCTGCAGTCAAATTTGTGAAGCTCTGGGAAGGCTTAAGTATGTAGCAAGGATGGCAAATGCTCAAATCAGAGAATGCAAGGTTGAATAATCATTCAAAGTCAAGTATCGTGCTAGTCCTAAGCTAGAATGTACTAGAGACGCGAGCCTAGACACAAACAATACCACAAGATAGCTCTAGACAATCCTCAAGCATCACTCTGATATACAGAACCAACCTTAAGTCTGGATTGTTCTTTGTCTCCTTTCTTTTTTTTCTATCTCTTTCTTTTTTTCTGGTACGGCTTTTTCTCTTTTCTTTTTTTAAGCACCTTTCTGCCTTTTCTATTTTTTTATTTTTTGACTAGAAAATACCAAGACCAAAATACAAAGTTACAGGGACTCAATTGTAAATACGAAAAATTACAGGGACCTAAATAAAAAATTATCACCCAAAAATTTGATATATACAAAAATGGAATCCTGACGACACGACGATTCCGTTTTTTAAACGGATCTCAATTCCGACACCAAATAAATTTTTTGTAAGGTGTTTGTGAAACTAATTTTGAAAGTGGGAAGGAGGGATTCGGACTAATTAGCTGGGTAGGTGTTCGGTAGAGGGGGGAAGGGGACTCGGCCGAAAGAACGGAGGGAGGGGGGTTCGGCTGAAGGAAGGAGGTGGAGTTCGGTGGGGAGGGGGATCTCGACCGAAATTGGTGGGGAGGGATCGGCCGAACAGGAAAGGGGAAATCAGATTTTGTCTTTCTTTCTTGGGAAGGAATCAATGAAATAAATCTAGTCCGATCTCTTAATTTGGAAAAACAGATTTGTTTGGCTTCTTTTTCCTCACAAGATGAAACCGGCAATGGAATAAACCCACACAAACCCTAAATCAAACTCCTAATCTGACCAACAAAAATTGTTGCAAACTATAAAAACGAAATGATGGCGGCGAACCGATTCCGTTTTCGTGGTTCCCAGCGACAACCGACACAGCGGTGACGACAAAAGGTGGTACAAGACGTGAACAGAACTCGAAACTCTAGACGAAACTAATGCTAACACCAGCAACATGACTCGACAATGCAACCAAAAACTCAACAATGCAAAAACTGAAAAGAACAATGCAAGGCACAAATATGGCTAGGTAAAATCACTCACCATTTTTTTGGCTTTTTCTGGTTATAGGTAGATAAAAACTCACCGAGCAACGAAAGCTCTGATACCACTTGATGTGCACGAGGGTGGCCCGATCCTTCGGTGAGTTGATGATAACTACGATTGGGAGAAACGTTGACGATCTGAATACAACCGTACGAGACGTTGTTGTGTTGCGCCTTAGCGATCGATACACCTCTCCGAGGGTTTGTTGATCTTGCCGGTGCAGATCAACCCTATTCCTGCAAGCAATCGAGAACAAGCAAGAACAAGATAAAAGCAACTATATTGCTAGATAAACAAGTCGCACAAATATAAGTCGATACACGATAAAGTGGGGTTCCGAATAAGCAGACGGACGGTCTAGCTGACACGTGCGCTGCAAGTGAAGTAGCAATGGCTAAACTTACAATTAACAAAACCCAACTAACCCTGAAGGGGTTGCTAACTATTTAGAGTAGGAGGACGTCCTAGGGTTCCCTAGGGTCGTTCTCCACCTGGTTGGGGCGCACCCCACTTGGGCCCCTCTTGGACCAGAGTTTCGGACAAAGTTACAGGCCCATAGGCCCATTATTGGCGATACAACGTCTTCTTTTTGCGGTTTTCGTTGACTCGAATGGTATTTGGCTACGAGACTGGATCCGTTGGAAAGAGGACTCCGAAACCTTTCTATCAAGTACTCACGGACTAAAAACGGAGTTCGTATGATGATTTGCCTGCCGATGGAAGTCAACACAGTATCGGGTGGCCGAATTGGATTCCAGAACGTAGCGCCCTTCATCTCCTCTTCCTCATGCACCATGGGCGACGTGTGCAACTTCCATATTTGGCTCCAAATATTACTTGCACTCCTAAACACATAAATATGTATATTTTCATTATTAGGTAGCATCATATTCTTAATTAAATTAAACCGGAGCTTGTTATGAAACGATATCACTTGTGTGTATATGATGTGACCAATGGTTCTATCTGCAGAAGTCATGGTCACATCAGTCTCCAGTTTCTTTGAGAGGCCCAAGCGGCAATCTTTCCCTCTTTCCTCTTAATCCTACTCTATTATTCTCTTCGTTCAGAAATTAATATAATACTACTTGGTTTCGTGAGTATAAGAATTTGACTAATAATTACGCTATTTTTACTCTAAAATTGTTGTAAGTTTTTTAGGAATATCCAACAAATAATTCAACAAACTCCCGTGTTTAAATTCCTATTAGGATCGGTCTGACATTTAATTGCCATGTTTTTATGTTATTATATATCTTTGTTAGGAGCCCTTAAAATTTCAAGTGTGTAATTGTGTATAACTTAGATAATGGTATATGAACCAACATTTCATAATACTTATTGCAATCATAAAAGTATCTTTTTCCCCTATGGTACGGCAGATTGTGTTGAATAATAGAAGAGATTTTTTTTCATGATATGGTTGATATTGTTAAATTATAGTTTAGATTGCAACTTAAAGAAAAAGCAAAAAAAAGCCCTACCAATTGAAATGAAGAGACTCCGTATCATGGAGCGCTAGAAGAGAGACAAGGGAAGATATGCACAACCATAACACAAAACGGTACAAACTGACGAAGGAGAGCGGAGTCTAACACCAAACCAGCCGTTGCTATGCATGACAGATGTCCGATAGGTCAAACAACGGAGCCATAAAGCATAGATTCATTATTTAGCCTCTATGGAGGTTACGGCAGCAACGCGTTGTCTTTCATTATGCAAATATTCTTGATACAAGAGGAAGGAGATAGGTACCTCGACCACATTCTAGGAAGAGTATGATGCCCAAAGGCAGAGCCGCTATCGGCTTCCATTGTCTTTCAAAATCACAAGCATTTACGACATTTTCTAGTCCCGCTCCATGTACTTCTCCATGTGAGTCTCTTGCGAGTAGCTCCAATGTTCATTATCAGAAAATTTCAGCATGTCTCTCTCTTTAAGTGATACTAAGTTTTAATCTAATCTATTCAAAATTAAATTTACAAAAAATTAAAAACATACTGTCAAAAAAAAAGTTGGCCAACAATCAAATAGCTTGGCAAAAAAAAGTGCTGTGCAGGCTCAAAGGCCAGCTATGGGCTGTGGTCCAGTTAGCACAGTGTGATCTCGTTACAATTTCCACCACTGCGAATCGCGATGTCGTGGAATAAGTTTATTTTGGGTCCCTCATCTTCACATCCATTCCGCCCTTCTGAAAAATTGCATATCTCCGACTTTAAAAAATTACAATGGTATATATCCGATTTGCCTTTCTGAAAATCATCCTTTAACCCAATACTAGAAATCTTGGAACTCAAACTTACCAAAACCGCTCAAAAGCACGCGGCGGCGGCGGATGGCGTGCGGCGGCGACGCCTAGGATAGAGAGAAGAAAAAATTGTGATTTTTTTCTATATACTGTCGGTGGGCCCCATAATTTTTAAAGATCTTATTTGCTGAATAGGATACCACGTTAGCAAAACCACCCTCGTATCCTACTAAGGGACCTATTTTGAACGATTTTAATTAGTTTGGAGTTCAACATTTCCGGTATTTGGATTGAGAGACGATTTTGAAACTCAGCGTCAGGGACCTAAAGTGAACTTATTCCCGATGTCGTGATCTTCACCCCACCCACTCGGGCTGCTGCTCCACCTCGCCGCTGTCCCCGCTCCGCTCGGCTTCGCGGCAGTTGACGACCTCGCATTCTCGCCGGCTGCCTGCCCCTGCCTCTCCGGCGACGAGCCTGTGGCATTTCCTCACCGCGCTACATTGCGCTCCGCGTGCTTTACATGGAATACAATCCGTTCTCCTTCTCAGCCGCATACTTCACTTCTCTGCCTCCATTTCGCGCCTCCACACCCCCAATTGCCCACATCCGCCACCGCCGTTACCTCCACGGCAGCCGTGTCCAAGCTGCCCCGGACGGCCGACCCGCTGAATCCTCGGCCTCTACCAGCCTTTGTGCTGCTTCTACCTTCGTTTTCTTTGCGCCTGAACGGCTGCGGTTAGTCATCCATGCTGGTGCACTTCACCTGTTTGTGGGTTTTCCTCCCCGAACAAGAACCGCAGCCGCTTGCCAAGTTGCGTTTGGTTCTGCTTGCGTGTCACAGTTCGCTGTATCTGGATGCGTATAGGATACAGGATGTTCCATGGTTTGCCTGTGCTGAGAAGGAGGGTACCAGAAGGTTTAGGGAAGAGTAAGGTATGTGATGGATCAGCTCTCCATATTCATATTTGGTTTGCAAGATAAGATGTTTTCTGTTCGTTTATTCAATATCCATTATGTCCCCCATATTGGTTGGCGCAATATGTTGCTTGTTTGCTTGAATGACTACATGGAAGATGGAACCTATATTGCCATAGTGGCCTTGGGTGCAAAAAGGATCTATTGAACAGAAATGTTTCAAATCTTAGTTGACTTGAGAAGCTATGTTGATTTCTGAAATTCTGTTCTGAAAGCAGACAGTACTTCACTCAAAAGTTGAAATTGTGACTGTGCATGTTTCATGTGGCCTTGCAACTTGTTACTCTGGTCTATATTACCACTTGCATGCTAAATACATGGTTCTAAGCATTGGATTGGTCGAATTTTATATCCTTCAGGAAACAAGGATGTCTTGTGGTATCCACATGCTGTAGTAATAACTGATACATGTTATATTATAACTTGATTATATCCATAACTGCACTGTAAAACCTTCCAACACACTAACACCCTCAATGCCAAAGACCAACTGGCTAATTAAATGCGTTGGGCATAACCTAATATTATCGATTTGGACTTTCCGGTGTCCATGTTGTACTGTGTCTGAAGATGAAGTTATCTCTTGAAATCGCCCTCCATCTCAGCTAAAAATCAACATTGCGAAGCTAAGACAACTCCCTTTTGTTACTAATAATTGGTGATTGGACCAATATCAAGTCAGCACTGTAGGATGGCAAAATTTCAACCCATTTATCAGGGAAAAGACATTGATATAAAGTTCACCTTATTTCATAATGCCAGAGACAGATGATCACTGGAAAACTAAGACAACAGGCTGCAGCCTGCAGGTATCCACTAATACTATAATTGTATGTTCTAACTGAATTCCGAGTAGTTTTTGTCAAGGGTGAAGCTGCATTTTTTGTCCAGGATCAGAGAGGCATTCTACAAAGAGGACTCCATCATTTCCTCTCTGATCCTGTGCAGCTTAGCAGCAGCATGTTTCATGTTCATTCTTTCTGATGGGTTTTCCTTTGAACATGAAACACCAACTTCTACTACAGAAGATAAGCAAGTGAGTATCTCTGCATCTTTGTCAAACTGTTCCACTTCCAACAGTGCCGGGTCAATGATATCTGATATTTTTTCAGGTAAGGTAGTCGCAGCAAGCAAGTGCAGGGTCAGGCCTTCTGTGAACATATTATCAGTTGGGGCCTTCCCTGTGAACATCTCAAGCAGAGTAATCCCAAAGCTATAGGCATCACCAACAACAGATGCTTGCCCACCTGCTCCATATTCTGCAAAAATAGAAACATAAAGACAATCTGATATTATTTTTCGGAGAAATGATAAAGTAATCATGTGGAGTGCAAGGCAAATTAGTTGACGAAGAAATCTAAATACTGAAATAGTGGCTCTACCTGGAGCAACATATCCGATTGTTCCTCTGATCCCAAAACTCATACTGGATTGGTCGATGGATTCGCCAACCAGCTTTGCAAGTCCAAAGTCAGAAACATAAGCAGTCCAGTCAGCATTAAGGAGTATGTTGCTAGGCTTCAAATCACAATGAATCACTGTTGGCCAACTGCTGTTGTGAAGATAGTCTAGTGCATCGGCAACACCAACTGCGATGTTTAACAGTTGGGAAAGACTCAACATGGGTATCTGTTCATGGCTTCTTGTGTGCAGCCACCTGTCAAGGCTGTACTTTGGCATGAACTCGAACACTAGAGCTCGAAAGTCATTGCCTCTGGGGTCCATACTAGAGCAGCAGGTGATAATATTGATCAAGTTCCGATGTTTCACATGCCTGAGTGCCTCACATTCTGCCATGAAAGTTTTGGAAGAACCAGCATGCTGAATACTGAACACTTTGACTGCCACAACAGCATTCGTAGTGGATGGAAGAGACAGATTTCCTTTGTAAACTGATCCATATTGTCCAGTTCCTATCAGATTTGTAGGTGCAAAACCATCTGTAGCTTCAAATAGTTCGTGGTATGAAACTCTAGGATACTTTTCATTCAACATGAGGCTGTTGGTAGCATTCATCCCATCAAGCTGTTTTCTCCCTTTGAACAGAAAGAATACAACCAACAAAAGAGATGAGCATACAACAATTCCAGAGACAGGGAGCAGAATCTGAAGCAGCAGCTGTTTTTGTGGCTTGTGTGTCCTGGTGTCGCATGGAGGCAAGTTCAACTCTGCAATGCCCCCACAAAGCCCATCATTTCCAACAATTGAGAACCTACTGATATCACTGAACACCCCATGTGATGGCACCTCACCAACCAGATGGTTATAGGAGAGGTTTAGTTCCATGAGAGCACTTGAATTCTCAAAATGTTGTGGAATGGCTCCTGAAAGGTTGTTATGAGCCAGGTGTAGCTGCTGTAACCCATGAATGTTGGCCAAAACTTGTGGGATGCTATCAGATAGGGCATTTCTTTTTAAGTACAACATGCTCAGTCCTCTCAAATTTCCAAGTGATTGTGGGATCCTCCCAGTGAAGTTGTTGTCATCTAGATCCAAGTATACTAAACTTGCACAATCGCCAAGCGCTTTTGGCAATTCACCAGACAAATTGTTTCTTGACAGATTCAATGTTGTCACATGCCTGAGGCTACCAACTTGTGGAGGAAGAACACCAGACAGATAGTTATCAGAAAGCAACAGTGAATTACTTAGTGATGGGAGGCTGAAGATTACTGCAGGGATAGCCTTGGTAAGCATGTTCGAGGATAAGTCGAGGGTTATTAATTTTTTCAAGTTTCCAATGCTGTCAGGAATGGAGCCATTGAGTTGATTTCTTGATAATGAAAGAGTGATCAGTTGTGTAAGGTTGCCAATAGAGGTTGGTATGCCTCCAGATAGTTGATTCTGATATAGCGACAACAAACTCAGGTTCCCAAGTCTGCCAATATCCTCAGGAATAGCACCTTGCAGATTATTCTCAGCGAATTCTACGACCTCAAGTCCTAAATAATTTGCAATACCAGGGGGTATTACCCCAGACATCTGGTTCCTTCCCATGCTTATCGTTGTGATTGGCCCTGATAAATTAGCTATAAAGCTTGGAAGCAGTCCCCCAAGGATATTATCACTAAGATCTAGCTCCTTAAGACGAGTGCAGTTTGTGAAATATCTCAGGAAGTCCCAATCTTCTGCATCATTAGCTTGCAGCTTGTTACTCCCCATTTGAACACTAACTGGACACAGCTTTCCTATTTCAGGAGGCACCTTTCCTTCGAAACTATTGTTAGCAAGACCCAGCTCTTGAATTTTAGTGGCATTAGAGAGGGATGCAGGGATTGTTCCAGAGAAGTTGTTGCCAATACCACCCAAAAAAAGTACTTCAAGGTTTGGTAGATATGTTCCTGCATCAGGGGGCAATCTGCCATGCAGCTTGTTTGAACTGAAACCAAAGTATTGAAGTGATGATATGTTGAAGAACAGAGGTGGAATTGTACCCGAGAGGTTATTCCTCGCTGCTTGGATGTACTGGAGGTATCTCAAACGGGAAAGTCCTTCTGGGATGTTTCCTTCCAGATTGTTCCGTAAGAGTGCTAATCTTTGAAGGGAGGTGAGATTACCGAGCGACGGCGGGATAAATCCTGTGAGATTATTCTCCCCAAGATAGAGGACTTGCAGCTGAAACAGTGATCCCAGACAGCTCGGAATTGCCCCATGAAGCTCATTGACCTCCACGCTGAGATGCACAAGGTTGGAGCAGTTACAGAGCTCTGCAGGAATCTCACCAGTAAAGTAGTTGTATGCTAATTCAAGATAGCGTAGACGAGGTAGCCGGCTGATGATGGGTGGTATCTCCCCGGAGAGCATGTTGTCGAAGAGAACGAGCCTCTGAAGAAAAGTGAGGTTGCCAATAACAGGAGGGATGCTTCCTGCCAGAGCTGCGGATCTCACCATCAGAGCAATCACCCTCTCCGGATGCCGGCGGCTGCATGTCACGCCGGCCCACCGGCAAAAGTCGGAGCTATTGCTGTTCCATGAGCTAAGCGCGCCCGTTTGGTCTGACAAATTCTCCTTGAACGCCAATAGTGCTTGTCGATCGTTGTATTCGGCCAGTAACAATGAGGACGCTTCTCGGAGGGCAAGAAGCAGCAGCAGTGGAAGAACGGACAATGAAGTCGCCATGCCTGGGTTTTCTCTTTTCTGGTGTGTGCGCAAAAGTAACAGTTTGGTTTCTCCTAGGAAGAAAGGTCGGAAAGACAGTTGTAGTTGTGTGCTTTAAGGTAGTAGTACTAATTGTTGAAAATTGGCTCCTCATTTAAACACCTACTAGGACGACAAAGACTGTGGTGTCTTAATTGTTAACACTTGTTTGGACTATTCATTGTACTACACACAAATGAAATGATGCCATATATGGAGGAGACATTATTGTATTAGGGAGCCTGGAGCCTGGAAATATCCGCCCTGTTCGGCTGGCTGAAACTGGCTGAAATTGGCTGGGTTGAATGATTTTTTCTACAGAGGCTGGCTGGGCTGAATGAGTTTTCCTTAAAGGCTGGCTGGGCTGGCTGCCAACTAGCCAGCCGAACAGGCCCATTATTAGACAGTGAAGTTTGATTCAAGGAAATGTTGTGTGTTCAAGCCAATACATACTATTCAGCAATTTTGCAAATAATTTCTTGACAAAGACATCTTGACTCACTTTTGCCAAGACTCAATACCTTCACTCAGCAATGAGCTAATTGTACATTAATGTAACATACTGTTAATTTTCTCCTTGACATTTTTTTTTTCAGTAAAATACTTCATAGGTACCACAACTTCCGAGTGGATGCAATTTAGTCTACATCTAGTATATTTTGCTCAAATAAGTCACAATTTGTTTGAGGGTATAAATATTCTACTTACATACATACCGCAAGTGTTATTTATGGCAAGCTGGACGTCATGTGACATGGTAGTCTGTTGGAAAAAACATTTTGTAGAAAAGCCCTCGTACTCTCATACTTTGTAACACAAAATCACCAAATCTTTTACCTTCCATCCCGCTAGAAAAACAAAATTAGGCTTTAATTCTCTTCCTTGCTCATGACCAATTCACTGGGAGGCTGAAGTCCAAAGAACTCTAAAGTTCATATTTAGCTTTCGAAGATTTCAGACTTGAGAGAGCTGACTCTAGTCAAATTGTGATGATAATGAAGAAATTGCGATATGATTGGGCTAAACTAAACACAGGGCATGAGGTCAGATGAGGGGAAATGCGTCTGCATCGAGGAACCTCGCTGGTCGCCAGCTTGCGTGCGTCCTCAACTGCTCGACACTTGCAAATCGCCCTTGTGCTGTCGGGCGATCGTCGCCTCAGCCAGTCTCGTCGAGACGTGCGGCCGTGCGGCTGCAAGGCGAAGCACTCGGAGATAGCCGGAGGAACACGATGCAGTAGTACTGAATACCGATGTATGATCTTGTGGGATCTAATCATCTAATGTGTCAAACGTATACCAATCTGTCAGTATGTGGACTATGCAAATAAACGTATAATGGAAGCAGTGGCGGATCCAAAAATTTTGTTGAGCCGGCCAAGTCTATTGACAGAAAACTATCAAGTTTGCAAACAAATACTTCTACTCTGCAAATATACTCCCTTCAGATTTAAATATATGATGCTAGTTAGTTCATTTTTAACCATATAACCAACATCATTTAGGAAAAACAAAGTGAGTATAAATCTAGCTGTGATTTAGAAGAAGAAATTAATGTAATCGATTGTACTGTTGATGGGCTAGTCTATTACACGTGAGTTCTACCACTTTAGCCCTAATTTCTTTGTTAGTAATTTTTTGCTTGTCTAATTATGGTTAGTGCTGGTGCATTCGGTGGAGCCCGGGCATTTGGCTCTGGGTGGCCGGGCCTTGGCTCCGTCGCTGAATGGAAGGTACTTTCCTACCAATTGTCCAATTAGGCTTTAATGATCTAACGACACCGGGTCCAATATGTGTGTTGACCGGGGTCATTGCCTGTAAAATATAGAGAGGGTACAGGAGGCTCAAAGGAGGGTACAAAGCAGGATGCAACCATATATTTTCTTGTATGACGCATGAGAGAATCAAGCCAGAGTAGGAGGTACCATTCTGCTACACAGTTTAGGCCTTCAAGCAAGCATATAATGTTCAATATAATGCCAGTGAGAAATAAGACATACCGGAGACGATGAATGGTCTCCCAGCTAATCCTCCAATTTATGAGAAGAAGGTTGGTAGAACTAAGACAACAAGGAGGAAACAACAATAGAAACATGATGCACGCACAAAGTTATCCAAGCATAGCATGCAAATCCATTGTAGGCTGTAGCAATTGCAAGGATATTGGTAAAGGTTGGTAGGCTTAAGACAACAAGGTTGTAAGAAGAGAAAGGGTGCCCAAACCGGTGAAAATTGAACTAGAAAATATGAATAGTAAATAAACCTCTCTTGAAGTTGAAGAGGGTGATGAACCTGTTTTATACTGAGCATGCAATTGAAGACTTACGCAAATGGTACTGCAGGTTTAGAAAGCAGAAAAACGTATGAAATTATTCTGAATGTATATGTTATTTTTCTGCTGCAAGAATGTTTATTTAAATGATAGTAATATTTTTATTTTCTGATAAAAGTTGATGATAGCAATATTGCAATGGTGTCTATCGGTTTTTCTATACATTGGTTCTATATTTGCCTAACAGTGATGCAGGATTAATTTGGTAGTATATTGTATGTTTTAATTTTGACCAACATTTTAAGACATGCAATAGTTTATATTTCAAATGTTTCTCAGTTTGTTCTAATTTGCTTTCAGAAACTTCTAACCCACTAGTCTACATCTCGGCCGTTGAGCCCCTTAATGGGAACAACTATGGCTCATGGTGAGAGAAGATTGAGATAGCACTTGCGATATCGGATATAGATGAAGCTCTTACCGACCCTCGCCCCACCGAGCCTGCTGCTCCAGTGAGGGTAGAAGGTGAAAGCGAAGAGGACTTCCACAAAATGGTGCTAGACCATGCACCAATAAAGATGAAATACGACATTGCTCGTGCGAAGTAGGAGTCCTCCAACCACAAGTGCTTGATGGTAATCAAGAGCTCCATAGTGGAGGCAATAAGGGGAGCAATCCCAGCATGTACCACCGCCTTTGAGTACCTTGAGAGGGTGGAGAAATAGTTTACTAGTTTTTCAAAGGCCTATGGGGGCACCCTCATCAAGATCTTAGTAACAGTGAAGTACACCGTTGGAGAGGTTAGGGAGCACATCTTGAAGATGAGTGGCATCACATCAAAGCTCAAGAAGTTGGACTTGGTGCTCCCCGATGAGTTTCTTGTTCATCTTGTTTTTGCCTCCCCCAAGAGTTTGAAGCTTTTGTTATGAACTACATGTCACAACCAGAAAACTGGACATTGAGAAGCTCATTGCCAGATGTGTGCAAGAAGAGGAGACCCAAGCCTCATAGTGATTCTGATAACTGTGTGAAGCAAAACAAGAAGAGGAACAATTACACGCGTCGTCTCTCCTAAGGCACATGGAAAGGCGCCACAAAGCGATCCTCATCCATGACTAAGCACTTGCAAGTGGTGCAAGAAGAAGAGACACTGGTGGATTGCCTTGATTTCTTGAAGCATCTGATGTAAAAGGTGAGGACATTATTACATTTGTAGATGAATCCATATATGCAAGTTATGCAAAATCTACTTGGTGGATTGATTCAGGTGCAACTATTCATGTTGCAAATTCACTACATGGATTCCGTATGAGGAGGATGCTTCAAGGAGGAGAAAGATACATTAGAGTCGCTAATGGAGTTGAAGCTGAAGTTAAAGCTATTGGAGAACATCCATTAGAATTGAATAATAGCTTCATACTTTATTTGCACGACGTTCTCTATATACCCTCGTTAAGTAGAAATTTGATTTTTGTATTATATTTGGCGGATGATGGATATAATTGCTATTTTGGTTCAGAACAATGTTCAATGTACTCGATTAAGAATATGGGCAGTCATTCCTAGCGATCGACTACCAAGTCTATGCTAGTGAAGAAGTTCAAACAGAGGGAAATCACGCCTCGTTTGAAGAAGCCATAAGAAGTACTCATTCATCGAAATGGCTTAAAGCCATGAAAGATGAAATGAGATCAATGAGTACCAATAAAGTTTGGGACTTAGAAGAAATTCCTAAAGGAGCCAAAACAGTAGGTTGCAAATGGGTCTACAAAACAAAATGTGACTCCAAAGAGAATGTAGAACGGTATAAGCATGGCTGGTGGCAAAATGCTTTACTCAGAGAGAAGAAATAGATTATAATGAGATATTTTCTCCGGTGTCATGCAAGGATGTAGAGAACCACTTAATTATTTTTCATGAATTATTTATTTACTAAATTATTTGGTGTATGATTAAATTCGAAATAATTCTGATATATAGTTTTTGTCCTATTATTTAATTTGTTATTATTGCCTAATTCCTTTGAATTGCTATACCATCATTTATTGTCAACCTAGACTTAGATTTAATTATATCATTATGTATTGTAGTGGGTAATACCACCAATCTCTCTACACACTATATGGATTCCCGCAATCACTTGATGATTATGTCGGTCGTCTGGAGTGATATAGGAGATAATTGCCGGGTGAAGATGGATAAGTTGGATTGAGAGGCCTTGTACGTGTGTGCATGTGCCTGTGCTAGATTGGTTGCTTCTCCGGATATAAGGACAACCCGCTTATGCCTTGGAAAGTGATGTAATTTGCGCTCATCCCCAGGAGCAAGTAATCGGACTTTGCTTAGTACGTGGTCCCACTATATGAACGTCTGTAGGGGAAGGATACATGAGGTAGATATAGATGCAAGTCGTTAGACTTGTATTGTTGCCGCTATCCATTTTGCTTATGATCAGTTTTGGGGCGGACATGGGTATTAGGCGCTATGCCTATACTGTTGCCGTGATCTGTAATGGCGGGTCCATGTAAGCAGTGGATCTAAGCCAGTCTTTGGCAGACATGTGCGCCATTTGCTAGGACAGGGTAGTAGGGCCATCGGGCAGAAACTAGTGTGGTCGGACTATCGAACAACTCTGTTATCTCGACCCCGATTAGGTCGTTTTATCTTGTGGGTAAAGTTGGGCAGTCTCTACAGAGATGAAACCGAACCATTCAAATGTGCCGTGCTTCCGGTTAAGAAGCTATGTCATGGGGGTGATTTCTATTCTCATGGTATGAGTAGATTTTATAATTAAAATGTGGACATGATTAAGATGAGGATGTTGGTGTATAAATTTTGCCACCATTTAAATATCGCTTTATAAATGTTTGCAAATGAAATGTTTATCAAAGTAGGGCAAAACTACTTATATAGGCTTGTTATGAGAACCTCCTTGATCGATGAGCTTCTATTTCTTTGTACGCCTTGAATATATATTACATTTGTATTATCTCGGCGTGTGGCTTGTTGGGTACCTCGGTACTCACCTCTTGCATAAAATGTGGTTCAGAGGATCAACTCTTCGACGAGGAGGCATAGGAAGACGAAGAGTTGTTTGGCGAGGAGTTCGAGTTCTAGGTCGGCCTGCTCTCAGGTGTGCCTATGGTGGTTTGTTGACTTTTGCTTTTGGATCTTCTGGTTGCAGGACAGGTTTGTGTGTGAGGTTTGGCCTGTCGGCCCCTAAAACTTGCCGTCTTTTGCTTTATGTAATATATTTTGTGTAAAAACCTGGCTGTGTAATCGTAAGCAGTTCTATTTATCAATCTGCGTGATCTGAATCCTGGACGATCAGAGATGGTTTCGGGACACCGTACTTAAACCGGGTGTCCCCACAGGAACCAATATTAAATTGATCAAATGAAAGCGATTCCATATGCTTCAGCTGTCGATAGCTTGAAGTATGCTCAAGTATGTATGCGCTCTGACTTAGCTTTTGTTACCAGGATTCTTGGCACATATCATGAAAATCTAGGAATAGATCACTGGAAAATGGTAAAGAAACCTTTGTGTTATGTACAAGGCACGAAAGGCTTCATGCTAACATACACAAGATCTGATTCCCTAGAGATAGAAGGGTATTCAGATTCATACTTTGCGGAAGATGTAGACAATAGAAGGTCTACATCAGGCTACATATTTACTCTCGCAAAAGGAGCCATTCATGGAAAAGTTCCAAGCAAACCGTTTAGTAGTGATCTCGATCTCCTGGGGAATCGGGAGACTGATTCTTCCTTCCGTGCCTTGATCGGGGGGCGCCAACTATTTGATGGTTGTGGGCCCGTCCTGTACTACTCCAAATAAAAAAGGGGGAGTAGCCAGGACACGCGAACCAATATTCGTCGTACCCACAGAGTCCCCACAAACCTTAGGAATCCAACCAATTGGGAAGGTGGAAGGAATGAGGGGATTGCTCACTGCCGCTGCACCGCCGCATCGACTTTGTCGTCCCCGTCATCCACCCCGACGTCGTTGCCATCTACGTCACCCATCCTGACACTATCGCCGTCCCCGTCATCCTCACCAACTCTGCCCTCGTCATCGCCATGCCCCCCAACCCCCCCTGAAGAACAACACCTATTCAATCATAATGAGCTAGAATCCTCACCCCTACACACCCTAGAGATCCTATAATCTATCAGCTATGTGTCTTGGCAATGGCAGCCTCCTACTGGTTGCCACTTGGTCCGTGTACAAATCTCATGCCATGGATAAGAATGAGAATGAGGATTGGGGAGAGCACATCCAACTGGAGTGAGCATGATAAGGGAGATATTGATGGCTATGGTGATGATCACGAGTAAAAGCCACAACAGCTACGATGTTCCACAAAAGTTTTTACTCCCTTCATTTCACAATGTAAGGGTTTTGAATTTTTTTGCTTGTAACGTTTAACCATTCGTCTTATTTAAAATTTTTGTGCAAATAGAAAATATAACAAGTTGTGGTTAAAGTACTTTTGATAAAGTAAGTCACAAACAAAATAAATGATACTTCCATAATTTTTTCAATAAGATAAATGTTAAAACGTTACGAGAAAAAAAAAATCAAAACCCTCAGATTATGAAACGGATGTAGTGCCTAAATAAAACTATGAGTCCACCTTATAATTTTTTAGTAGTACCAGTACCTCCAGATGTCTGATGTTAGAGTAGAATCAATTTAATTGAACAAAACTTGGAAAAACAATGTTTTTTTCTAAACGGTGATAAAGAGAGAGATCCAGATCCAAGAAGTCTACAACTACGTTTCCTAGGACCTTAAGGGCTATTGCTGTCTGTTTTTATAAACCTCTCAGTGAAATATGCATCGAACATTTTAGTCAGTCTGATCAGCCAAATCATATATGATCGTTGCTCTTTTTTCTCGAATATGCAGGAGAACTGTGTGTCATTGTATTAGGAAGGAAAGAAAAAAGAATATACAAGACACAACCCACAGGATATCACATCGGTTCAGATTATTCATCATTAACACAATATTTTTCCCCTCAAAACTTCTGAAGAGATTTGATGTTTGAAACAATCAAACAGTACAGTTGATCAATGGAGCATTATAATCCATGAGCCGAAATGTATATTGCTCCCTGGATGTACGCAGCATATATGTGCTCAACTGCTCATCGTGCAGAACATATATCTCAGTCCCTCTGCACCTAGGTTTTACAGTGCATAATGTGTGGTCCAGCAACTCTAAATTTGACTTTCACTTTAATTATCCATTAATAGATTCCACCAGGTTATTCATCAAAGGTTTTAAAGGACGGCCATCAGGTGACCAACATCGACATAACCGATCGATTACTATGTGAAAGCCACTGAGAAGTGGTATCACGCAGCACAGTAGATACAAATGTGGTGAGTGGAACGGAGTTTTTGCTGATACTCCCATCTCGTATAATACGACTCGCACATTTGTCATCGGTCACGCCAGAAGAAAGTAACAGAGCTGGGAGAGCAGCTTAGGCAATGTAACACCATTTCAAAAATAGGAATACGCCTATATCTTTTCATGTGCACGTTGGATTCCCTCTGCCTCCAATGCCCTAATGAACCATGACCACTAGCATATTAAAATGTGTAGAGGAAGCCTGTGTGACAGTGTGAGCTACTATCCTTCAACTTCAATATATGTGGCAACTATATATGAACCTGAAGTGCAATACTAGTTCACATGGACGTAGGATGGTCTGTTTATGTCCCTGCATAGGCCACAGAGGATGAATTATCTTCATAACTCTTCTTAAAGCATGTGTACTACAAACTGCCATGAAAAATGAGTGTGATAATGATATTTCATCAACTGCCTTGACGATAAGGACATATTCACGGTAAGAGTAAGACATTCTCAATCTTAAGGACAAGCACCCACTCCATGCTTCGATAATATAAACATTTGGGCTAGGATGTGTCATGCTAGTCTGGATGCTTATATATTTGGATGGAGAAAATTAATAGGCAGCGTATCCTATGCACACCACCAAGTTAATGCACTCATGCACTGCAAATAACTCCTTGTCTTTTCTTGTCTTCTCTATTGGTGCCCCCAGATGGATTTAGATCGGATGGCGTACGATGGCTGAGTGCATGACTGCATTAACTTGGTGGTGTGCATGGATACGCTGCCGATGAGGTACTTGATATAATTGAGAGATTTACTTTCTGTGTGCTACGGATAATTGAAGTGAGCAAGGTTTTGGAGCAAAAATCTCAATGATGTGAAAAATCTCAAATTTTCAATTGTTTCTATAGAGCACGTAAACATAAGAATGAGTGTTTAAATCTTCTGTTCAGTTTGTGGTGGGGGTGGGAGAGGGGGGACAATGCGTGGATTTATGTCTAGAAGGTCAGTTCCTCGGTGTCAGAATGGTTGACACCAATCTGTTGCCACGTCATCAGCTAGTGTGGCAGCCATTTCACCAGGGGTGAAACCAGGATCTAAACATGAGGGGGGGCCAACTTGTCAACTGGTTATGATTGTTAAAACGTATGCAAAGTTTTAAGACTTTTTTATGGATAAATAAATAATAATATCGTATCGATATGAAATAAAAATGATTATACAAAAGATGACCTTATGAGTACTAGGAAGATAGACTATATATAAGCGGTGTTAATATCAGCCAAGATAAAAGTCTAGAAAATAGGTTTTTAAAAAAGCTAGATCTTGACAAAATGAGCAGCAAACCATCTATCATGTAAGTATTAATGGATAGTATTTTAGAATTTTGAAATTAAAATGGAGAGGTAAATTATATATCATAGAGATAGAGATTGAGGTTCAATTAAGGCTACGGTTCCAAAATAAAATCAATTTATGCTTGGCTGCTTGCTATGTTATACCAAAGTATGTAAATTGTACATCTCAAATATTAGCTCATTTATATGGATACTTATACATTTACAAGTAAAATGTACAGCGGTATTTTAAGAGTACAAGGAAAAAAAAAGATGCTTCTCATTGTATATTAGGCTTTAAGGTTGGTTGGCGTGAGTAAAATTTTGGCTTGGAATGTGCACAGGTAGCTAGTTAGGCCTAGTGTAGCATTGCTTAAAAGATAATTAGCCGATTAGTTAGTCAGCATGATGCATTGTCCATAGCTTTCTCAGGTAGTTAGCTTAGCTGTGTGTGTGTTGGGGGGAGCTTGGGGAGGACAGGCCCCCTCCACACCCCTTGGCTTCGCCCCTGCATTTCATATGGACACGGGTTAGTGCTCGACTGAGATCGGCTGAAGTTGTTGTTACAACTTTAGCAACCAACTGAATGATATGTAGACTATCCAAGCTTTGATCTGATGGCTTAGATAAGAACATTTTTGCTACAATAAAACGTGCTACAGTGTCACAGAGATCTGAACCATTCGTTTCTTGTTGTGTGGTGCTTATACAACTGCTGAAGTTGCAGTTGCAATAGTACTTGTGTCATTGCTGCCGTTATGTTGGACCTTGTCGCCAATAATTTTGGCACTAAGAAAAGTATATATTCCTCGAAATATTCTTTTAGGTCTCATTAAATAATTTTCAAGAAGGGAAAAATATAACCCAAATCATTGCTGAGTGGGACATTGTATCAAATGAGGCATCTGATAGATACGCTATGTAGCTAGGCAATATGACTTTGTATGCTTTATGAGATTATGTGACTTTGTTGGACAAGAGACAATTTACGACATAGATAAATCATCAACTTACAAAGATTAAAAACAACAAAGAAAATGCCACTCCAAGCACTACTAGATTTTGACCCTGTTACCACGGAGCGCATTGCAACAATGCAAATTTAGTTGTAATAGGTAGGTCTTATTGCCACGATTTTGTAATATCATTGCAATAGGTTGGTGTTATCGCAACTATTTTTAAAATGGTTGCAAGTAGATGGGAATATTGCCATGATATTTTTCTGTCGCGATAACACTGATTTTCGTTGCAATATGCACATATTATTGCCACCAAATATAGAACTGTTGTAATTACTTGTTAATATTGCCACCAATTTGATTTTGTTGTCATAACCATGCCTTGCGTTGCAATAGTTTTCTCCATATTGCAATGAAAACCTACGTCGTTGCAAGATTGAAGATTGTATTGCTACAAATTTGATTTCGTTGTCTTAATGATAATTTGTGTTGCAATAGGTGGCTATATTTGTTAGTATTGTCATCGCAATAAATCAATTTTTTAACAAATCCGAGCACTTAAATTATAATATTAATCTTAAAGAAAAAATTAAAAATGTGAAATCTAAATTTATTGTTGTTAAGCTAACTGATTAGTCAAGAATAATATGATATAATTTAAATTCTCAAATTTGTTCCCTCTATGTTTAATTAATAAAATGAACTACAAAACATTGAAACTTAAAAAATACGAGAAGCCTAGGACTCAGAACCCTGAACCTATGGGTATAGGATACAAGCATTTACCACTAGGCTAGTATCACAACCTTAAAATAATAAAAAGTACAACAATAAATGGATCAGTGGTCGGTGTTTGGTGAAGTTTATTCTGAAAGTACAACAATAAACATTGTCAGAACTTGAGAGCATGTAAATGGACCATGTACAATAAATCAGAAAGTATTTGGCATTTCTGAAGCAAAATTTGGCATTTCTTCG
>CM002476.1:13724094-13737252 GCA_000325765.3 Leersia perrieri | reverse complement strand
AGTGCTAGCACTGTGTTGGCACGAGTTATCAAAAGATTAATTCAAATACTACCTCAATTCACCCTGAAAACTGACATAGCCACTGCTGCATAAAAATCAAGAAGTATATGTTGAGAAAGCTGCTGAACAAATGTGCCTAAACTGGAAAACAAACAGAGAAATCAGAATCCACTAGTTTCTTCACATATTTCATGAAAAATACCTTTCTATTTATTTCTAAGAATAACATCATATGTTTTATGTTTTTATCCGTACCAAAGCTAGGGCATTTAGCAAGTATGTATAAATGATAGCACCACCCTTTAATATTTGGATTGGAAGTTTTTAATATTGGATTGTACAGTACCTACTCTAGTTGACAATTGGAGTTTATATATCTTTCAGCTATTATATAATGCGCCTCTAAACCTAAGATAACAAAATAAATATTTTGTGAAACAAACCAATCATATGTGCCTATAGGATGTCCAGTAGTTTAGTGCTAAAAATTGCTCAAATTTTATTACAACATAAACACTTTGTTGTTACTAGTATGCTAAATTTTTCTCATATGCCAATGTTAAATCTTTTATTCAGCAGGACCATATGACTTGAATGGATCACTCGGACTCGGAGTAATGCCAAGTTCAAGACAAGGATTTATACAATGGCAAACAAGCTATGCCGAAGCCATAACATAGATTACTTTAGTAATCCCAATCATAGTCATGAACTGAAAATTTGTTGTTTCATTGGTCTAATGACATTCTTGTATTTTTTTTTTGGTCAACTTGACATGATGAATTTACATTCAATTTCGAATGACTATCACGATTGATGGTGCTTTCTTAATTTAAATTCATGCTACAACAATATGTATATTGATGTATTCCTTTTTGCAATTAGTTTTTTCACCAAATATTTTATGCTATATGCATCGAGCCACACTTGCTCCTGTTGTAAAGCAACAGTTTTGGTCTGTTGTTGTTAGCCATGCCACTAAACAACTTCGTTGCAATATATAATATTGCCATGTATATAGTTCGATGCAAAAACAATTAATTACCATGTAATAGAATTCTTTGCAACAATATGTCTTGCCATGAAACGTTTTTAGTTGCAAATATGGCTACAGCCATGAGACCATTGTCGTGGCAATACAATATACTGCCATGAACACGTTGTGTATTGCAATATATTCTACTACCATGGATAAATTTGCATGGCAATATGCACTTCTACCATGGATCATTTTGTGTGGCAATAGGTCTTATTGCTACGATGTTAGGTGTGGCAACATATGCAATTGCCACAGTGTCCGCTTGTAGCAACTAATTGGTTTAGTAATGCCATGTTGAGTGGCAATACATGCACTAATGCCACGATATTGGTCGATGCCACTAAAATCTAAAGCAATACGCAATTCCGTGGCAACTAAAAACTATTGCCACCAAATAAAAAAACCGTTGCAATGAACCTATTGCAACATATATATTTGCAACGGCTTCTAACAACAGTGCTATAGTTGCTATTTGTATGTATTGCAACTATTTTGGTCCTTTTGCCACGTTTTTGTGTCGTTTCAACAAACCAAATATCTAGTAGTGAAGAGAGAAGGGGAACAGTTTGTTGCATGGGTAAAACAGTTAGCATTACATGCATTAGGTTGACCCTAGAAACACCATTTAGTTTAATGATCAAGTGTTGTTTCGTACAAAATAATATTGATGTTACATATTGAATATTGAACATTTGATCGTTTTGAAGTTCCTAATTTAGGACATTTTCATTATATTATTATATATGCATTTACATGCACTCAGGTACAAAAGATATCGTGAAACCAGTCATTTGGGATGAATGGTTGATCAGCTATGCATCGTCACGCCAGTACTTTCACAAGGAGAAAAGCAAAAGAGTTGCAATATTGTGGCTTGTTTATATGCATGGATCATTCCTGGGGCTTCCTAATCCCTAGTCATCAACTATGGGGTTTCTTACGGTACACAATACTAGTCCTAGGTGTAAGTAGTATGAATAAAGTATATCCGTTAATTTATATGATTATTATAGTAATTGAACTATTAATTTAAGAAATTATCCACCACACCATCGATTTTAAATTTTAAATTCACGATATTTAACTTCTTGCACAATAAGTTCACACAGTTAGGTCTGTCCTTTCTACAGATGTGTACTATTATTGACTAGTATATATTAGTATTGGATACCATAAAAAACCCTCAACTATTGTTTGGCATGAAAGTGTCATATGTACAAATTGCAAGTGCTCCTTTGGTATATATGTCACCCAAGGCTGACGGCAGATATATATACAGGCCAGTGGTTACTTCCGTTACTAAAATGTTACGCGAGGCTCAACACGCATGATTAGGTGGGCTTGCCTTCCATGTGCTTTCTACTGCTTGCAAATACATGTTAAGCAGTACAAAAATTTGTTTGTACGTCAAAGCTAGATGCTTAGACGTTATGTGGTCTTAAGGGAGCAAATACATACATATAATCAAATTTATCTGCAATTCACGCATAATGATCATGATCAAAGGTGTAGATAATCTAAGAACATTGAAAATAATTTAAGTGATTTTCTATGCAAAAGTTTTTTTTTTGAGATTATTTTGTATGCAAAACTTAATTCCAGTAAGGAGAATCAGGTGTATAGACTATAGCGATGCCCATTCTAGTAAAAATGTTTGCCATGTGTTTTCTCATGTTCATCCAATTCACTGTGGGATTGACACTTAGTCGGCATTGACACTGGCCATCTGCCTATTATATAACTGAACGCACCTCTGTGGACATCTCCACATGTCAATATAGGTCCCTGATGCCTCCCGAACCCAGTACTCACTCTTTTGTGTATTGCTGTTCAAAGAGGTTAAAATACATGCTATATCTGTACACTCTGGATGTCGAGCTGCATCAAGAGCTCAGCTCAAACATGTGCACGGACATCTTGCATTGTATATGCAGCACGCATAAAACCATTGACTAGCTTTTCTACGAATATATATATTACTTTGCCCATATATAGTTTACATGCACAAAGTGCGTACCGACTGGTATTTTGGCAATTAGAGATGTGTAGACTTTAGGTGCTACATGTTGACTGACAGTGCCATTTCATTAAAAGTATGGCAAAAGACAATTTTTTTAAAACCAAAGAGGAACTTTGTAAAAGGCAAAAATTATTATTCATATGGTCAGATGAAGATCTGAAAGCGTTCTGTTTTGATGAATTTCCAGAAAAACAAAAATAATAAAATTATGATTACACCAAGTTATAGTTCATATAAATTTGAACTGCACCGCACTCAATTTGTGCACCTCACTATTAATTCACGGTCTCCATGTGTGGAGAGTGTGATCTATCTGTCATGAGGACAACAGACATAAAAGCTCCTCAAGCACAGGTAATTCGCAGCAATCATGCATGAGACTGAGAACGATTGAAGAGCTCAACCAAAATATCGGCAAAATCTTGTTAGCTGGGTCACTCTAGCTACATCTGCACTCGCCAATGTTTGGCTTTAATTTCAGACTGGGATGCTCAAGAGGAGCATCTTTCGAAGTTCGGTATACAGAATTGGACCTGTACGTAGCAATGTACGTACTTTTCACCCTAATTGGTTGGATTGAAATCCTTGACAAATCAGGGGAAATCTCCTGTACTAAACCGATGGAGATCGTCATGCACAAAAACCAGGCAAAATCTATAGTTGTCTATCCGGCGTCCAGTGTGGCGGAGACAGCGGCTTCAGTCCTCGTGGTTGAACGAGTACTTCGACGTTCGGCTGCCGTTTCTACTTCAGATCGTACATTGTACTAGCTGACCACATGTTTCTCTTGCAATTTCTCTTTTCTCCGTAATGTGCAAGCAAGGTGTCTTTCTTGAGTTCATTTTTGTAGTAGCTGACCACCAGTTTCGTATGTATGCGTGAAAGTACTGGTCTTAATTAAGTTATGTCTCTTTTTGTCTTTTTTTTGAATAACTGGATTCACAACACGCTATTCTACCCTGACCATATAAAGTAATCCACCCAGTCACACCACTTTTTTTTAGACGCCCAGTCACACCACTTGCGCCATTGCTAAAACAACTGTTTTTATATTTCGGACATGTACGTTTACCCCCTCAATTCCTCAAATATATTGTGTTGGTTTAACATACATCGCCATCTTGTATTTGACACCTGTTAGTTGTGGATACCGTACAATTTACCCTCCTTTCACAAACCATGTGGTTTTCGTCCGCGTGACAGTAACGTGGCAGTCGAGTCTTCCAAAAAAAAAAAAATTAAAACTTTCGTATGGTCCATTTGTCATCTATTGCTTCCTCTATTTTCTCTTCTCTCTCTGCTTATGGGGGTGTAGTTGAACGTTGATTCTAAACACTTATGATGAAATCTTAATTCTCGTCTTTTGCATGTCATCTAATAGTTGTAAAAAAACGACAATATAAATTTACGTAATATATCACTTTGCGAACATGCACTTTCAAATTCGATCCCTATAAGTTATGACAAAAATAAAAAAAATTACACTGTTCCCTCCGTTTCATAACAGAAGACAAAACTCCCCCGACACCAAGACCAAGGAATTGTATGTAACTGATTTCCTCACCCGACGCACATGACGCTGCTTCGTCCACATGCATTGGCCTTAGCAGGTTGTCTGAGATTAAAAACAACCAAAGAAAGGAAGAGAGCTAACACCATGCTTTGAATGTGCATGCATGATGATGAGGACATCACTCTTCTCGATGCACACAATACACCTTCGTTGGATATTCAAGGTCCAATCACTAGAGCTCGCTCACAACAATTAAATTTAGAGGTGAGCTCGTTCCTATGTTCTTATTTGTATGATTTGGAGAATAGATTGCTACCTAATGATTGTATTATGATTAGGAATCATGGAGAGGACCTGGAGTCATTTGGAGGGATGCTTGGAGGCATGGAGGATCGTCAAGGGCGTCCAAGTCAAGATGGAGACTCAAACCAATTCGACTTCGGCCACGGTTCGGAGTCCGGGACTAGTCTGCACTAAAATGGGCGCCCCGGTCGCATACGTGCTCGGATTGAGGCGTTCTTTATATGGTTGGAAAGCTAAGAAGATAAAATTTTCAATGGTTCTGGTCCCACGTTCAAATTCCTTGTGAGTCAACGGAAATCGTCCGAACAAATTGACGTTCCGAATCTGATTCGGTGCTGCGTCACCGTCTTTGGGCCTTTTGGGCCATGTATCGTGTCCGAGTCCAATAGGGACGCGTCTAGGGGGTCTTGCGCCACCCTAACCTATATATATCAGTAGCCGTCGCCTAGGTTAGGGTTGGGTTTTGCTTAGATTATTTCTGTCAAGAACAGTTTCGCCGTTTGATCGGTTTGTAAGACCCAACTCGTGAGCTTAATCATTCATCTGTAATTTTGGTTGCTATCTATCTCGTTGTTGTTTGTGTTCTTCGATTCGCAAACAGGGATTAGCCTTCTCGGCGAGGCCATCTGTGTTCCGGCACGGGTGGTAACCAGAGGAGACGTGGTGCTGCGATTGCGGGGCTTAAGAAGCCGGATCGACGTGTGTTGCGACTCTGCCCTAATCGTTGATTATCCGAACCTTTTAAAAGATCGGAAACCCTAGTCCACATCACATGAACACATAAATCGAAGAGTTTGTTTTATTGCTCCTTGCTTGCATGTGCATGAACGCCCTTTAATCTGAAACGGCTGAAAAATCAGTTGTGCCTTGTATTAAGGAACAGAGGGAGTATACGTAAACTCATGGTTATTTTTTTATTACAACTTGTACATTCGAATTTGAATATACATGTTTGTTAAGTGATATATTACACATTAATCTATATTTCTATATTTTTATTTTTTTCATAACTATTCAAATGACATGAAAAAAAAGAGAGGATGTCCTCCTAGGAGTTTTTGGAATAGTCTCCCGGGTGGAGTTTAATTGATCTCCAGCTCCCTTGCTCCAAGCTCTAAGCTCAATGAAACAGCGATGCATGGAAGAGACTCAACTAAATCTGTGAAGGTGGAGCATAGCAGTCAGGTTGGCTGGAAATGGCGTCGAGTCTACACTGACTCTACACGTGTTTCCCGTGCCAGATGCAGCCTCGGCTCGTCCTGCCTCCACAGTCCACACCCTCTACCGAGATCGAGGGTGATTGCAGTCATGAGGATGAAGACAGAGAGTCCTTCCACTTGGCCGATCTCCTTGGCATTCCTCACTACTCGGATAAGACCAGGAGGCAGCATAACACGATGGTACGTAGCCTGGGGAACAAGATGGCAATGTGGTCGTCATTGGATTTGATCGACCTCCCCCGCCGCTAGGCCTGCCTCAAATTCTCCTCTGGTAGGCACTGTCCGCGTTAACTTCATCTTTGACACTTCGTCATTTCGGTGGCCTACCGCAGCAGCTCGCTCCTCCTTCCGACTTCCGTTGCCTTCTTGATATTCTAGAACTGAGTATGCACCTCGATGCTTGTATCTGAAAGTCAGACGTCAATATGTGCCCGACGCTTCCTAAACCCAGTACTCTACTTTACTCTTGTGTGTCCAGAGAGGTGAAGATGCATGCTAGGTTTTTACATTGTGGATGTCGAGCTTCATGCCTGCATCAAGAGATCAGCTCAACATATATATGAATTAATAGCCATTGGCTAGCTTTTATGATCAGCAAAATACCTGTTTGTTGCAACAGCCATGGCCAGTTCATGACATCCAGCTGGAACCTCAAGCTGGCAGTGCACACTATGCCATATATTGTTTTTTAGGCGGGTGAAAAGCATTTTTTGTGGGCGGGTCAACGAAACGCCCACTAGCCATGGCCTCGAAAAATAATAGATTTTTCTAGGCGGGCCCGGCCCCCGCCCGCAAAAATAATTTTTTCAGGTGGGGTGGATTTTTTCGGCCGGAAAATCCCCCCACTTGCAAAAATATTTGGGGCATAGAAAAAATTCAAAAAATTTCAAAACATTTTGAAAAAATCGGGTGGCCAGGCCAGCCGCCGGGCCATCGCCATCGCGCGCCACGCCGTCATCGTCTTGGCCACCACCCCGAACCCCGGGGCTGCCACTTACTGTGCCATCGCCGACGTCGTTGTCGTCGTGGCCGCCACCATGAGCCGTCCACCGCCCGTGTCGGGGCAGGATCCGTCACCACGAGCGGCAGCCAACCTGGGGGCTGCCGCCATGAGTTGCCCACCGCACGCGCCAGGGCCGGATCCGCCACCGCGAGCCACGGCCATCCTGGGGCCGCCGCTAGCGGATCTGGCCACCCCAGGGCCGAATCCACTTCCCTAACACCCTGGGCCCGCCGACCACCGCTCGCAGCCACGCTACTGCCGCAAGCCTCCCGCTGCCTGCTCGGGGGCCGCCGCCGGATCCACTGCGCCGACACCCTGGGCCCGCGGTCACGTCTCGCTGCTGCCGCCGTTTGCAGGAGAGACTGAGAGACTGAGAGAGAGGGGAGGGGGAGATGACCAGACTCCCTCCCATGGGATAAGGACAAGCAGTGGGCCCACTATTTTTTTTTTTTTGCATGCGATGCACATCCTCACACACATGCAAAAATCATTTTTTTGGGTGGATTAGTTAGTGCCCTGTCTGTAATAATATATTGATATTTGCAGGCAGATCACTAAGTAGCTCGCCCGTAAAAATAGGTTTTCTAGGCAGACGGGCTGGGCGGCAGCCCAACCGCTGTTTTTGTAGACGGCTCCAGTAACCTAGCTTAGTTAGTGTATCTATCAAAGTGCCTTGGCTTGGCCACTGCTTCTTGCATCCGTAGTTCCGTACTGATCCCAAGCCATCAGCAGAAAGTTTAATGAGTTTTGTGGAGACACAAGCACGTATAGTACGAGCAGAAGGTCAACAAGGAAACGACGATTTATATACTGAAAGTGGGAAATAATCGTGGAAAAGCTAACCAGTCGAACCACTCTAGAAATATTTTCACTACAAATTTCACCATCCAAATCTAAATGAATGTACACAAAATAAGCATTTGTATTCACATTAGGTACGGATATTTTATATCTGAATAAATCACCGCAGTTGATCAAGTGAAGCAAGCCGGCCACGCACCCAATGAACCAAGTGTATTTGTGCGGTTGTGCTAGTATGTGTGAAAGCTGACTGGTAGCAGCGAGATCATATATAGGTGCTACGTACGGAGCTCATCATTTGTCCGTGGCTGCCTGAACACTCTTTGTTGTCTTGTCCTATCGTGTACTCTGGCCCATTTCCTACAAATCAAAGAAAAACATAGAAAAAAATCTATAGGAATATGAATCCTATGAAAATCCTTTGTCAATCCTTTGAATCCCTTAGATTCTTGATCCATCCCAAGCCCAATAGAACATACTGTACTCGTACTTATGCGTGCGCATGATCATCCCCAAGATTGAGGAATGATCAAGAGAGTGAGATGTGGTCTTGTTGGTTCAGATCCAACACTAGCTTGCTAACTACTAATATACGGTGTTCAAGCCAATATATATGTATCCTTTAGTTCACAACTTTTTTGACCCTAAATAACATAATGGACTTCTCCACACCGTTAAATCAAACCGGCTCATCATGAACAACACAAGAGTATGGTGATGCCCTTCTTAGCCGTGAGTCAATCCTGTCCGTCTAACCTCTCAATCCAACAGATCGTGCCGACATGCATGACACAATGGCACATGTAATTTGAAAAATGAATAGAAATTAAATATAGTTGTTTTAATGCCGCTTTCTCTTAAAGATTACACGCATGCGAGCTACTACTGCACAGTATGCTTCAGTAGGCTAAGTACGTCTACTTAAGTTGGACTAAGTGAGGAGTAAATCAGTATTGTAGTTGTAGAGGGATCACACTTCCGTTTGAATTTTTTTTCCGCCGATCGACATAGCGAAATTTCATAAATTTTGGCCGAGTTTGACTGAGATTGACTGTTATTTACGATTTTCAATATATTCCTGATGAGTTCGTCGACCCGACTGTCGGTGTTGATGAGGCCCCCATCCGCATTGGGATTGGGGATGTTTGCACGAGGTGGAGTAGGTTCCCCATCTCCATGTTAACCCTCGTGACCTGCCCCAATCTCTTTGATATGGTATGCATCCTTTGTTGTGAAGGATCTTTGTTGCTCCTGTTCCAGATCTCGAGTGAAAAGTGGCCCAATATTTGCTGAAATAGCATGCATTCTCCAGGCCCACTCGACTCCATCAGGAGTGGTGATGTTTGCGGGGATGTTGCTAGCCAACTCATGAGCTTCGCGTCTGAGCTACTGGAATCCTCACGTCGTCAGTATTATTGTTCACAGCACTAGCACTCGTGTCGATCACCCGAACATAAAGATCAGACAGTGAAAGCGATGAGATCCATGACTCGGTATCTAACTCGTAGAGCCCACAACCAAATCCAAGATCATAGTAGTGAGGAGCATATCCAGAATTGCTAGGGTTGTACGCGAAGAAGTTATCGCCTATGCACTCGGGTCTGCACAACAAGAAGATTTAGACCCTTTTTAGTTTCCAAAAAAAATTTGCCCACAAATGTGACATCGAATTTTTCGACACATGCATGAAGCATTAAAATAGATTTAAAAACTAATTGCACAGTTCGCCAGGAAATTGCGAGACAAATCTTTTGAGCCTTATTAGTCCATGGTTAGCCATAAGTGCCATAGTAACCCACATGTACTAATGATGAATTAATTAGGCTTAATAAATTCGTCTTGTGGTTTCTATAGGCGAGGTATGAAATTAGTATTTTCATTCGTGTTCAAAACCCTTTCCGACATCCAGTCAAATGTCCGATATGATACCCAAAAATTTTCTTTTCGAACTAAACAGGGCCTTAGCACCTCCAACGCATGGACCCCAAATCATGTAGTACCTCATGCTTGCCGTCTAGCAGTGACATTCCTAGAGAGATGCCGAGGAGTTGGGAGAACAAGGGTAAAGGACGGTGGCATAGGAGTCCATGATTTTCGTTACCGGCAGTAACACGGTTAATTACCACACCGCGCCACTGGTAATGAAATTTTTTTCGAAGTGATGAAGTTTGTTAGAAATTTTGGTGGTTCCAATTATTGGGAATCGATATAACTCCAAAAATTGTGAAGTGAGTTGCCTATACATTTTTTCTGAGTTTGGGACTTGACCAAAGGCTAAGTGCGAAAGTACAATGGGCTGCCTATAAAATTTTACGTCAACTTTTTGGCCAAAACATTTGACAAATGTAAATGTAAATATAATATAATCGTGTGTGAGTTGCATGCGAGTGTAAGTTGTATTTAACTAATAAAAATGCGTTAGTGTGCTACTTTTGTTTCGTAGGATCGAATCCTCCCACTGCCCACGTAATATATATATATTTTTCATTCCTCATTTGCAAGATTTAGGAGGAAATGAACATCCAAAGTCATGTAAAAGTCACACTATAGTTTCATCGCAAATTAAAGTGTAATTCACTATAATTGTACTACATATACTTGCCAAATGACGTCAAATGAATAGAAAAACTGAAGTACAATTTTTCCCCTTTACACGGCCAAATCCGTGCGAATTGAGGGCAGCACCAACATATACTGATTCTTTGCCGTCATCCGATCATTCGAGATTAGCTGTTCCAAGGACCATAAAATTGCTCATATAAAACTATATATAAGTCTAACAATAATGTTCTAGTAGTAGTCATATGCCTTACTGATATTGGAGTAACAACAAAATTGACCAAAACAAGGAAAAATAACGGGATCCGATATCACTTCCTAAGCAGTGACAAGAGAAGAGAGATCCAAGAAGTCTACACGTTTCGATGAACCTACGGGTTATTGCCATCCTTCTTATAAGCTTCTGAGTGAAGTATATATTAGGAATTTTCATTCAGTCTCACCAGCTAAATTCATATGTCGGTTGTAACTTCTGAATTAACACGATTTTGTTCACGTCAAAACTTATGAAGATTGATGCTTCAAACAATCAAATAGTGTCCCATGAGCCCAAGTGTATTTTGCTTCCTGGATGTATGCAGCTTGCATGTGCTCCAATGCTCCGTAATGTACAGTCAGTCACTTGTAGAGAACGGGACACCTATCCTGGTTTGAAAACCCCTTTTATCCCGGTTTTCTAACCGGGATTAAGCTTCCAGGATTGAAGGTCCGACCTTCAATCCCAGTTGAAATAATCAGGACTGAAGTTAGACTTTTAGTCCCGCTTCGTATTACGAACCGGGATTAAAAGCCTGTCTAGCCCCGGCCAGGGAAGCAGACCTTTAATCCCGGTTTGTAATACGAACCGGAATTAAAGTTTGGATTTTCATTTGCTTTTATTTGTTTATTCTATTTATTTTCATTCAGTAGTAGGTTTATATATTGTATGGTAGTAATGTACTACTTTACTTACTAATGTACATCGAGCAATTAAATGTACACCGATATAGAATATTTGTGGGACTATATAGAATATGCACATACAATGGAATGTTTTCCTCTTAATCGAAGTTTGGATCGTCGAGATCAATGTTACAATCAACACTTGCAGGCTCTAGTCTTCCATCGTAGTAGTGCTCTTCTTTCCGATCTAAGACTTCATCGTTAAGGAAGCCTGCTAATACTTCTTGGATAGCTTTGTGTTGATCTTCTTCAGCGACCCGATCTCTCCTATACTCTAGCTGCGAAAGGAAAAAAATACATAAATTTGTATGTGTATATATAAGTGAACATTAAAGTATTTAATGGTATTTATACATAATTTGATGTGTGCATATTTATACTTACATCGCTCAAATCAGATAATCTCCTCTGTCCACGTGACATGATAGACTCGGCGACGTAGAAGGTACATAGGTTGGTTCCCTTCTTTTGCTTGTAAAAAAACTTTAAAAGAAGATGATTAGTAAATTAAATTGGAAGGGATACATAAACTGGTGGAAGCAGAGGGATAGTAATTACTTTGTTTGCATTCACACTAAGAGGCACCTTCCATTCACCCCGCTCTTTTGAAGTGAACCTTACCTAAACACTGCTCAGAAACATAAAAGAAATGAATAATATTTTTATGTATGCAGAAAATGACTTAAAAAAATAAGGGAGAGCAGTTACCGCTGTAGCAAATCAAGCATATTTTGGTACAAGATTTGTTCCTTCTGCATTGAGTCGTCTATTAAACAGCTGCTATACTCAAGGTCGATTGACAGCAATACCCAGTGATTACTGCATTTTTTATGCAGGCATACGTGTTAATTAAGGTAAACATGGATGAAGTACGAAAATTCAGAAGACTTTACAAACTTACCTAAAGACATATGGAAAAAATATTCTTGTCTTGTGGGCTTGCTTCCTAAGGAACCACAAGATGTTATGTTCTGTTTCCTTAGCTTTATCTTTGACATTTGTTGAGTGCAAGACGTATGGATCGATAAAACCAACGTCATACACACCTTCTCTCATGTGGCGAAGGATCTCTAATCTGCATATCGGACATAGTTTATGTTTATGTAGTTAACGAGAATAGCAATAGGAGAAGAATCGTGTAATAACATTAAAGATACGTTAATTGTATTAAATGTGCACTCACAGGCACCAGCAACTAATGAGGGATTTGTCGAGAGCGACCCTGTGGAATAGCTGGTACAACTCCTCGACGTCGATGTTTATCAGGTCTTCTCCACAAAAGTAGTGCTCGTCTTTGATCTTGACGTGTATAAACTGTGTACCATCTTTGCAAGCTTCGTTCTACCAGTTGTGCAGCTTGAACATTTGTGTTGGGAGCGATCGAACCAACTCAGGTCGGATGAGAGGCTCGCCATACTTATATTTCCATTTCTCTTCTTCGGCTTAATGACATATTTGGCGGAGACTTCCGACCTGTAACCTCTTCCAATGAAAGACCAGTCTCTTTCATCATTCTCTAGAGAGCCACGGCTTCACGATCGAGCACTTGCTGGCCTTGCTGGCTGTTGACGCGAAATTCCGCCACCGGCCGCTGAGCGTTGTCGTCGGGTGCATTGGCCGATGGAGCTCTTCGCGCTCGGACACACGAAGGCCTGGGAGATCTGCTTGGCTCCAGTGCAGGTCCTAAACGTTGAGGTTGCGGGCGTGCCAGTCAGTTTGATCCTGCAACCGACAAGATGGTGTATGTTGATCGCCAAG
>CM002476.1:13632449-13716724 GCA_000325765.3 Leersia perrieri | reverse complement strand
TTAGTGTTCTTCGATTCGCAAACAGGGATTAGCCTTCTCGGCGAGGCCATCTGTGTTCCGGCACGGGTGGTAACCAGAGGATACGTGGTGCTGCGATTGCAGAGTTAGATAATACTCTAATTGTTGCACAGAAAAATCACCACAGCAAATCCTTGTAATCTCTCATCTACTATATCAAGAACAAGAACAGGAGTAGGGTATTATGCTTCCCTAGCGGCCCGAACCTGTATAAACCCTGTTTTCATGTGCTGTATGTCTCCTTTTTTATCCTCCCGAACTTATTCTTCTCCTTGACTCAGGCCTCGGTACACCGCACCCATGTGCCGAACCAAAAAGGGGTCCCCAGGATCCCCGTGTGTCGAGCACACGCATCGACAGTTGGCGCGCCAGGTAGGGGGTGCGCTTGCCAAGGCTTGAGGTTCCGAGCTTCCCACTCTCTAGCGAGGTCTTCTTCGCCAAGACTCGTGCGCTTCTTTGCGCACCATGGCTTGATGCCACCTTCACATGACATCCGCAGCCTCGACCCCTCCATGGGCTGAGGCGGTTGGGGGCTACGCAGGAGGCATGACCTCTGCCGCTCGACAGGGCACCGGTGTCATGCTCCTATGTGTGGCTGGGAGCTGCTCAAAGGCGTGGCCACCGCTGCTGGGCTGGAGCACCAGCGTAGTGCTCCCACCCGCTGCCG
Organism: Leersia perrieri; assembly: GCA_000325765.3. Taxonomy (NCBI): domain Eukaryota; kingdom Viridiplantae; phylum Streptophyta; class Magnoliopsida; order Poales; family Poaceae; genus Leersia; species Leersia perrieri. The sequence continues at coordinate 13,716,039 of CM002476.1, read as the reverse complement.
CATCGGCTTCGACACAACAATTTTTGGGATTCCACACCATCGAAAACATCGAATCAAAGATAAGTGTTTTATTTATTCAATTGTCAATCCCGTATCCATATTTTCAGCTATTGCTTTGGAAATCCTTTTCCCATTATCACTTGCAAGTTTGCATGCCGCCATGAGGGTGTTTATCTCCTATCCTCGGTTGTAAATGAGGGCTGGTTGTAGCATGTGCCAGGATGCTTGGATTAGCTCGGCTCTATGTGCTGAGGACAAGTGGACCGTGCCCTGAATACCACATAAGATCCGAGATCTCGAGCAAACCCCCTACGGGTCAGGGCAGCTTAGTTCTCGGAAGAGGAATTTGGTATTCTGCCTGGCCAATTCCATTTCGGACACTGTCGATGCCCGGACGCCATGGGGTGATCCGCTCATCCTCGCACATTGCTCCAACTAGTTTCCCTTAAGAGGCTACCGAGAGGTCAGGGTGAACAAACCAAGTGGCGGGCCATGCATACCCTTGCTAGCAAATGTATGTGCTGCTTAAATATGTGTAGGTTTAAACAGGACTCCAAACAACTCACAACATCTCCATGGCGACAACACCACATGTCATTAGTGTGACGTTTGTCGTGGTGCGTGAAAGGGTACAGGCGACCCCGACACCCTCGACTACCACTTTCGTGGCAGGATAGCCCGGGACGGTGTCGGCCAGGGAAGCCCTCAGGCCGAGTTGTGGCCTTCGCCCCCCTCGGAGCCAAAGCGGTACCCCGCCCCCTTGTCCGGCGGCCTCGTATGCCCCGACCCTCAGGGAGGCCATATGGCCCCCGAGCGGTTAGGTGGCTCGACGGCCCCGGACCACGTGGTCAACATCCCAAAGGACGGTGAGGCCAGCAATGGCCCCAAACCACCCAAGCCTGACCCCTCCGGGTCGGAGCAGCTTAGACCCATGTGGTTGATACTGGTACTACCAAGGTTTTCCTGCTTTGGTTAAATTCTATCAAATGCAAATTTACTTCCAAACCTTATATTTATTGCGTGTTGGCCCCTCTCTTTACCCTTGGTGTGTGAACGGTTGAGCCAATCATCAAAATAAGTAATTTGGGAACGACCATGCCTTTGTGCCGAAGGACTTGTCGGGCCGCGAGCCGTGCCCCGGATACCATCGGATTCCCGAGGTCTCAAGCAAACCCCCTTCGGGTCGGGGAAGCTTAGACACTCGGTGATGGGTTTGCGGTATCCGTCTTGGCCAGTCTCGACGAAGACAGGCTCCCGAGGTTTCTATGCTCGCGCTTTGCCCGAAACTACCTTAAAAATCATAACATAAATGCTCACCGAGTAACACCAAGTCAAGAGGGAGGGTTGGGCCGGCCACCCCTATGATTTTGACAGATTTGGTTCTGTTAGCATGTGTTTAGGAAGGTCAAACAAACCGACGTATAGGCCTCCGTCTCAACCCTATGGTCCGACACGAAGGCCGGGGGCTACTATCGATGATATGGATATAGGGGTACCATAGGAGGCTAAACTTGGTTCGACACCTGGAGGTCTGCGTCCGAGGGAGGAGTCGAGGCAGCCCGACACTTTGCCCAAACATAGGGCCAGGCGATCGCAGCAGCCCGATCCACCTCGAGCCCGTGCATGAGGATTACGGCCACTCGGACCCGCACGGCGCCTGCTCCCTCGCATTTATTGCGAAGAGAGGCGGTCGAGCCTGGGGTTCGGCAAGGAGGACAACCCTCGCGGAAAGGTGTCGGGCCACCCGAGGCCACGTGGCACGCGCCTGAGGAGGGCACGCCCGGGGGCTTGCGGGAGGCCACATGATCATCTCGAGGGTTACCGGCCCAGGGTGCCACCCGAGGGCTTGCCTTTCACTGAGCTGGGGTCCGGGGTACCCGGACCCCCTACGTTCCCTACCCGGACTTCTCTCTGCTAGGAGAAGTGCAAGGAGCGAGATCAACTGCCAATCACCGCATTTAATGCCGAGAGAGAAGCCTGATGCCCCTCGCCACGCCCGGTCACATACCCACGCCCCTTGCCACGCCCGGTCACCATCTTATTTAATGTGTTGGACGGTTGCGTGGGAGAGAGAGGGCAAGAGTTGGGTGCTTGACGTCACCCCTAACCCAGTTGGTGGCCCGCCATCACGTAGGCCCCATTGGGGGTAGGTAGGTTGACCACACCCCCGTCAACAGCATGATGGTCTTGCCGCCCACTTTTCTTTACCAACTCCTGTGACGTGGCAACATAGGCAAGTACGGGGCATGACCCCTGACAAGACAAAACGAGAGCTGCTCCCACAATGTTAGCATTAGAGTTGGGAAATCCAGGACTACTGTGGTGTCCCCTTGCACTATAAAAGGAGGCCCTGGTCCTTCGTAGAAAGGGATTCTGGTTGGCTATTGCTCATTCCAGTCATCCACTCCAACCCCTAGGGAAGAACTCCATTCTAGTAGGAGAGAAAGGGATAGGCAGAAGAGTTAGATAATACTCTGATTGTTGCACAGAAAAATCACCACACCAAATCCTTATAATCTCTCATCCACTATATCAAGAACAAGAACAGGAGTAGGGTATTACGCTTCCCTAGCGGCCCGAACCTGTATAAACCCCTATGTTCATGTGCTGCATGTCTCCTTTTTTATCCTCCCCACCTTCTTCTTCTCCTTGACTCAGGCCTCTGTACACCGCACCCCTGTGCCGAACCAAAAAGGGGTCCCCAGGATCCCCGCGTGTCGAGCACACGTATCGACACAAATAAATTACATTTGATACAGAAATACTACATTTCCTATTAAGGTTCCATAATTATTAAGAAATGACAGCGTACGAGGTGCAAGTTGTGCGCGGGTGTTTTGGACAGTTCCGTGTAATCACAGCCCCGAACAAACCAACCGCGACACAATTTGCACCTCTCACCTTGTGATGACTTGATAATCCAACACGAGGAAATGACAGAGTATGAAATATTAAGGTTTCTTATATATCAAGGAATGACAGAGTATGAAATACTTGAAAGCTTCCAGTTGTCTTGGACAATTTCGTTCATGCACTACCCCGAACAAACCAACTGGAAGCCCAAGCGTTTCGCACTCTGTGATGACTTAATAATCCAACACGCGGAAATTTGCTATTAAGATTCCCTAAATATCAAGAAATAACAGAGTACGAGGTTCAGGTGGTGAGACGGTGTTTTGGACAGTTTCGTGCATTCACAGTCCCGAATAAACCAACCTCCACACCATCTGCACCTCTGACTCTGTGATGACTTGATAATCCAACACACGGAAATTTCCTATTTAGATTCCCTAATTATCAAGAAATGACAGAGCACGAGGTCCAGGTGGTACGAGGGTGTTTTGAACAATTCCGTGCATTCACAGTCCGGAACAAACCAACCTCGGCACCATCTGCACCTCTGACTCTGTGATGACTTGATAATCCAACACGCGGAAATTTCCTATTACGATTCCCTAATTATCAAGAAATGACAGAGCACGAGGTTCAGGTGGTTCGAGGGTGTTTTGGGCAGTTCTGTGTATTAACAGTCCCGAACAAACCAACCACGACACCACCTGAACCTCTTACTCTCTGATGACTTGATAATCCAACACGAGTAAATTTCCTATTAAATTCCTCTATTATCAAGAAATGACAGAGTATGAAGTGCCTGAAATCATCCAGTTGTCTTGAACAGTTCCGTGCATGCACTACCCCGAACAAACTAACTGGATGATCAAGCACTTCGCACTCTGTGATGACTAGATGACCTACTAATACTATGCCTAAAATATTATACACTACCTACTACAATATTTACTTCTTTAAACAAAATTTCCTATTCGATGACTAATCACTCCACACTCTTTGATGACTTAATAACCTAAAAAATATGAAGCATACAACATTCCAGTGCCTCGTTCTCAATGAAATAGGTGGTAGTTTTTGTCGTCTCATCGCCTCATTAATAAATGTTAATGAGTCAACGAAAACTACCACCTAATACATCGAGAACGACGCACTGAAATATTGTATGATACATATTTACCGTTATCGAGTATGTGGCGCCATATATAAGAAAATCAATTGATAATTTCTTCACTAAATGGCATAAACTACCTTAAAGTCATACTTACAATGTCAACGAACTAAGCTTGAAAAAAATCATCTCAAATGATTAAGCTAGCTAGTTCTTGCTCAAATGACTAATACTCCGTAGACCACCTCGTATTTCTCTAAATATAAAGCATAAAATGAGCTCTAGCAAAAGGGTATAACGAGAGGAAGAATATGCGCACCTTTCAAGCAAAAATGGACGGACGAATCAATCGAAATCTCGCGAAAATGGTGGCGTCGTCAAGAACAAGTTTGATCAAGAGGAAGAACTTGAGAGCTTGAACAACCAAAAATGGTCTCGGTGTTGTCGGCTGGGAAAGAAGGAAAGATATATAAAGGGATGGACAATTTAATCCCGATTCATAGCTCAAACCCGGACTAAAAGTCACCCATTAATCCCGGTTTAAGACACGAACTGGGACTAAAGGTCGGGGGACCTTTAGTCCCGGTTTGAGACACAAGCCGGGATTAAATAAATAGTTTTAATCCCGGTTCTTGAGCTAAACTGGGATTAAAGGTCCCCTGCCGGACCCCAGCCAAAGTAGCCGTTGGGACCAGAAGCTTTAGCCCCGATTAAAAAATATTTTAATCCCGGGCACAATTTTGTCTGGGATTAAAGCTCTGGATATTTGCCTCGTTCTCTACTAGTAAGTATCATGTCTCTCAGTCTGTTCGCAATTAGTAGATTTTAGAGTGCATAATGAATGGTCCATAAAACTCTAAATTTGATTTTTTTTCACGTTTTAAAAATCCATTAATAGGAACTCTACGGAGTAATTGTATTATTTTTAGTCAAATTGAAGCAGAATCGGCATCTGTTGGATCTGGCAGTAAGGAAGAAGAGCCTGTTGAGGTGTGGTTCATTGAACTGAACTATGCTGCCATTCCCTTATGATGCGAGTTGCCCGCCTCTCGTCGGCCGCGACACACTCGTCGGCCACAACACAAGCAGTTGGTTCAGGCAGAGAAGGCAGAGGCAGAGTAGTACAGGCAATGTCAAAGTAGTTGGCACAACGTGGCCACCCAACTATGGGTTTGCTTGCTTGAGCTTCTTGCAGCAGTTGGGCTACAGTAACTGTACAAGCAGTACAATATTTTATTACACAATATTGTCGCTGCAGCGACTGAACAGACAAAAAAATCTGTATCGATCACCCTCTATAATCTTCCAAGTTCATGTTCTGTTACCTCCTAAGCCCTATTGAACCATACCAACCCAGCACATCAAAGTGTGTACCTGAGGATGCGTGTGTTAAACTTTCAGATATCCTTCTATAGATGTGGCAACTGTATACGAGTCTGAAGTGCAGTAACTTCACATGGACTGTCTGTTTATGTAGTAGCTGCAGCGGCAAGAGAGGATTGATGATTGCGTACTCATGTACCTAGTTTCATCGACACAATGAGAGCACAGGTATAGTATAACAAAACGCAATGAAAAGTAAAAATAGGTAAGAAAACTCGGATACAACAGTCTCGCAATCGTACTACGAGTGCAGAATTAGCATGGCATACATTACATTACGTTTATTAGAAATGCAGGATTAACATAACATACAATACCTTACATTTACTAGAATTACATTGATAACTCACATGCACACACCATATCACACAAGCACACTACAAACTTACTTTAGGCTGATGCCTGCACTGCACTCACCAACTATTGGCTCGTTAAGCATAACTACCTGCGATCAGTTCCAACGACTTGCTCACAATACTAGAGAAGGACTCCTCATGCTCAATAGCTCCAGCACCCGAATGGAAATGCAAATAATTTTCAAGTTTGGTTGCCGTCTCTGCTGTTTCTTTAAGTATCATGTCCAATTCGTGCTTCTTAAACACGACAATATATGCTGGGTTCTTTTGCATCATCCAATTTATTTGTTGAATTACAACCCTTCTTATCCCTGAAAAATCAGTAGTTTGAGACTTGTATACGGTTAATATCATCTTAAGCTTCTGCACGAACGAGTCAATAGTAATATTGGCGGTCCAGAGTACATTGGTGAAAACCATTTCATTCCCATTGATACAAATTTGCACGGTGAGTCCAATAAAGCTCTCAAGTAGTTTTCCTTTGCCCTCTGCAGAACGTACTAGTTCTTGCAAACTTGCACATGTATTTACCCATGAGTTTAAATAAATTATATATCCACAGCACGATGGGACTTTTAATAGTGAACTTTCAATTGGAGTAACTGTAGAAAAGTTTTTCCTAGTGCCAACAATAAGATAGACAAATGGAAATAAAATAGTATTCTTACATGTGAAGCATGTTCATCAGAAGAATCTGACTGCTCTGTTTTTCCCACTGCTAGGTCCATTGTTTCCAGTACCTGTATCAACAGTTGTAATTTTTATAAGCATTATAATGTTCATGCTAAAATTTATATAAGTATTTTTATAAGATTGTTAAACAGAAGAATGTGGTTTTCATTTCTAAAAAAGTACAAAGATCTGGTTACATAGAAGGTATTTATAATTACTTTCATCTAGGAGATGAATAAAACTTGGACTATATCATAATTTCAATATCAATGTATTAATGCTGTATTGAGATACCTTTGGCAGTGCTTCAATTCTTGTGAACAACTCAGTGAATTCTTCTCCTTGGTAGGCCCTCAGATTCTGCAGTAGTTTCCCTACACCTATCTTGTGATCGGTAGACTCATTAGAGAGTACGTGAAGAATATTATCCATGTCTTCCACCGTTGTTTCGGCCAGTATGGTCTCAATGCAGCTTTTACTCACTGTACTGGCATAACTTTTCTGTAAAACTTTTCGTAATCTTTCTAGTTATGGGATCTTGAACAGTATTGATTTCTCCTGCAAGGAAAGAGATGAGCATCTGAATAATTAGGCGAGAGCCTCTGATCTCCTTTCTTGCTGTACCATTCAATGTTAAGAATGCAAGTATGCCTGTTGCATGAACAAGCAGAACTGGGTGACTTTCATTACGGCCTGCAAGGATCTTCTTGATGACTTCCATGACATGCAAATTTCCAGATACTTGGTTCCGAAACTCCCCTCCATTTTCACCAGGCGTGCTCACCAGCTTGAGCAAGGCCAGAAGTGAGCCCTGAACTATGTCCATGTCAATTTGACTGCCCAGCATGCCTTCTCTGCACTTTATAAGTTCAACAATTTTTGGAATCAGATCCTTGGCATCTTTCACTTGTGTGCAGTTCTCCTCGTCGTCCACAAGCTTCTCAAGAATCTGCACACCAAGCAGTTTGAACTCTTTGGTCACCATATTATCATTACCGGGGCTTCCACTGTTGGCGTCTTTCTTGTTTATACTGAGCAGCGACGAAATTGCCAGCAGAATCCCAGGAAAGTTCTCCACTTGGAGTTCAGGTGCAAGCTCCAGCAACACTCGTGCAGCATGCCCTTTTGTTTCTTTAAACATGTCAATCTTCAGGCTCAGTGTGTGTACTGCCATCTGAATTGTGCCAATGGAAGCTCGAATCTGCTTAAGAACCCTACTTTTGTACGTCTTGCTTCTTAGAAGGTGATCCATGATATGAAATCCTATACATTGGTCTTCTATCGAGTCGGAACTAACCAGCTCTTATGAAAAGCTAACCAAGTCAATGCTTACTGCGCCACGAAGATCACCATTCACACATTTCAGAAAACATTCCTCAACATAGCGAGCAAGAGATAGCAGCCCCCAAAATCCTATCTCATAGCCGATAACAGTGGCAGTATTCCTATATTCCTCATCATCTGGGCTATTATCATTATTCTCTGGCAGCACTGCCACGACGAAGCTGTCGTGGTAAGTATCATCGTCATGCCTATGCTGATTCTTTGTCGCAATACAGTTCAGACTGGAGCTAGCTAGCTATAGTGCGTTGCTCTGAACTCTATGATGAGTTGGTTTTCTTCTGTATTTTTTCTCTTTTTTAAAGAAACCCTTTACTTTTTGTTTATCAACCCGTGGTCCTATTTCTAGGCCTAATTTCCGTATAGCAAGATATATCATAATGTAGAGGGCCTATACGAAAAATTACTTATGGCACATACTCTTTCCAAGGACACAATCAATATTACCGAGTAAGAAGAGGACTTTTTTGAAAAGTGGCGTATTTCAGGCACGGTTGTCGTCCACGCCGTCCAAAATACGGTGGGAGGAGCACTTTGCACCTATCTTTAATCTCTCCTTGGCATATATCACCTGAGGGTGGCACATCCCCATTTTATAGTAGGAACATAGTATGGTAGTAGAATATAATATATATGTTATATAAACATGCATGTTCAGCATATATAAGAGTACTGATCATTGCACATGCAAGTTGTATACCTTCTAATAAGGGAATAAATATAGTGGAAGTAATTATGGCCATTGACCACATGCAAGTTGTATACATTTTAATATGTGCTACAATCTATTTTGGATTGATCCTATGGTTGCATGGAACCTCTCTCTCTTTCTCTCTGATGTAATTTGGACCACACAGATTAGATGACTCTAGTGTTAAGCCATGTTGTTATCGGTAATTAATGTGCGTTTAGAGGATGTTGCGTATTTTCTGCCGAATAGGTGGATCACTCATCATCAGGACAAGTCCCATTGCAACTTACCACACACCATCAGGATTCAGGATCACTCTGATCCATGACGGGTGAATCATCACGGATAATATTTTACGGTTTTTGTTTTAAAATACACTCAACAAGCTCGAATAAATTATTTGCTAAAATTTTAATACCTACTCATGGTCCGGCCCGAGCTCTCACTAAATCACAACTTTTTGAGCCATGTTTATATGTATGTATGATTCATGAGATTCAAACCCTTGACTCCACCTCCAATCACAATACTTTAACCATCTCACCTATAAAGCATTTTACGATTGTTGTAACACATGATAAAAACTCTATATGACTTTAAACGAAAATTTTTCCAACTACAATGTTGTAGATATATATGAGGTCTATAAAGTAGGACCATACAAAGTCATTTGAAAAAAAAAATAGATCCCAATAAAAATAGAATCCTTAACTACCAAACCGACCATCGATCCCGATATAAATAGAATCCTTAACTACCCAACCGACCATCGATTCCTGTATATAATAGATAAAAATAGCATACCCAAGACAGTTATAGCGTTTATTACTAACCATATTCACAAGCATAATAGATTAGAACACTGATAACTTTCAATACTTAAAAGTCAAATTGATGCGACCATCAACTATTGGCATACAACCAAGCATGAGAAATATAAACCATTCCAAGACATTGCTCGACTATTTCTTAAATTCATCACGTCGACTTCGATTAAAGTGAGAGTTATCCCCCTCACCAAAAAGATCAGGCCATGAGAGAGAACGACATCACAAATCATAATCATAAATCATATAGAAATAATTTAGTCCTCCTTTTATTTACAGGATATGAAAAACACAGGAATTGAAGTAGTTTGTTTCCCATTTCCTACAGGAACTTAAAAACACGGGAATCAAGAAAAGAAGCCTTTTGATTGCACCATAGGAAAAACTAAGCCAAAGGAATATTTCCAAGAGGTCTAGCCTCTTGTTTATTTTTCTATGAAGTTGACCATAGGAATGCAATCTTATCTTATAGAAAAATTTATATCCTCTTCCTATAAATCAAAGGAGTCCATAGAAAAAAAAATCCTTAGGAACTTAAAGCCTCCAAAATTCCTTTATAAATCCTTCAATTCAAAGGGAATAATATGTAATTCATATTGCGATCAACAATTAAGGAAACAAATTCATATGTTTTGGAATTAAAAAAATAAAAATACAACATAAAAATACCTGGTAAATTATCTAAATGATAAATTGATAATGGTAGGGAAACGCATATGTCCGTTAACTCATGTTTACAACGCGCTATCATAGAATTTGAATTTCTGACGTAGTCTTCCATCTAGCTGAATACTTGAGCTTTCCTGCTCGGCAGGCCTTGGACCCTTTGGGTCTTCGGTGGGCCAGATTATAGTGATCAATAAATTCATAGAAGCAAAGGTTTTTAATTAAATAATATTTCTGCTTCCTTTTTTTTTATCTTGCTTTGCAAATGGTCCTGTATATCAGAAACTTGAATGCATTTAAAACATTATAATGAAGTCAATGTACTGATCTTATATGTGTTACTTCAGCTCTCTGTTCATCAAATTGTTTTTCACACTGAACGCTATGACACCCATTCAAAATCATTTTGGGTAATGGAAGGCTACACTGATGTAAATTCAGCCTCTGTTTACACAGGAAACAAAACCTTTAAACACGTTTAACTCAAAAGCAGGACATCCGTCGACCTAAACCAACAGTAGGTTCCATATCAATCTCCTGTTGTAGAGTATGCCACCATCGCATATTACCAATTTTAGATTGGCGCAATGACTGTAAGAAATCGAGAGTGATCTCCTCAAAGCTTAGATATTTGAGTGGCATGATAAACTCAATGCCTAGAGGGACCTCTTCCATGCTGCTGAGGTTGATTAGTCTTAATCTTTCAAGGCTCGCCATGGCACCTTGCTGTATCTCCATCCTCTTTAGATTTGGCAAGTCCCTTAAACGTAGAATCTTCAGCTTGGGGAACCACCCGGTGAGAAAGACCAGCTTGTCTCCACTGTAGGCTCTAGTGAAATGTAGCTCTGTCAGATTTAACAATCGGGAAAGGGATGGCAATGGATCCTTTCTTAGCTGGGACCAAAACAGACGCAATGAATACAGATTTTGTCCCCCAGCATCAGCTTGGAAGAGAGGAGATTCTGCACCCAACATGCTGTCTGCCAGTCGGCCGCTTAATCGTAGTTTATGAAGGCTTGGAGGAAGTGGGTTCAAGCCATCCAAGTGGAGAACATCATCCTCATCACTTGCCGTGATGCTCAGGTATGACAAAAATTTCATCCGAAGCAGTGACTCGCAGAGGTATTCACAGTGGTTCGCTTTCACGTTCCATAACCTGAGGCCTCTCATCTGCCTGAGCTCCCCCAAACATCTAATAGACTCATCCTGAGATTCCAGTGCTTGTAGGGATTGTAGGTTTGTCAAGTTCTCGAGACCCTTGGGGATGCTTACACCAGTGCACCACCTGAAAAGGCGCCGATGTCGATCGTTCTGTTTCTCGGCAAACAAGTGCCGAAGCTTTTTCAGCTTGACAATGCCCCTAGGAAGCTCCTGTATGCCAGATCTAAATAGGTCTAGTGTCAACAGATTGGTTAGCTTCTCGATAGACTTTGGGAGTAACTTAATATTTGAACCACGGAGGCCTAAATGGTGGAGATTGAATAGATCTCCGATAGCATCTGGAACCATGTTGATGGGTAAGCCACTTAACTCCAGTACTGACATATATCTGCACTTGTCCGCTACTATACGTAGTATGCTGGATGATGATGCCATACTATTATCCAATACAATGACTGATCGAAGACTCAATGTACATGAAATTGCTTGATCAATGTCCTTGCTGAGTTTGTGTATTACTAATCGGCGTTCATTTCTATCCTCATATTCCCAATGTCTATCATTGCCATTGTATGCAACACCGAAACATTCTCTCTGGCACAAATCAACTGCCAGCTCATGCATGATATCATGCATTCTAAATGATTTTATCCTGCCAAATGAATTCCTGTCGATAAGTTGTAGCATGTTCCTATTAACCAATTCTTGTAGATACCCTTCTGCCACTTCCTCCATTGTGCTTCTGCCCCTGTTACTGATGAATCCCTCTGCTATCCACCAACGTATGAGTGCCTTTCTTTTGAGAAGATGATCCTCTGGAAACAAGCTGCAATATAGGAAACAACTTTTCAACTGTGTTGGAAGGTAAATGTAGCTTAAGTAAAGGATACTCCTGACATGTTCGAGGCTTGGATTATTTACTAACTCCCAGTCAAGCTGGTCGTGTATTCGCCTCAGTTCCTCTTTGGTCTTATCACGCACGAAGACAAGCCTGCCAACTGAGACAATTGCCAGAGGTACCCCCTTACACTTGCTAACTATTTGATCTATCAAGTGTGACAGTTCTGCAGCGCACTCATGATTGCTATCCCTTGGAAATGCTGTTCTACAGAAGAGTTCGTGTGACTCCTTTTCATATAGAGGCTCCAATGTTATTCTCCTGTTTGGGAAAGCAAGGTGAGCTACATCGTTGACACGTGTTGTCACAAGTATTCTGCTCCCTTTGAGATTACAAACAAGTGATCCAAGCAAATCATTGATTGCTTCTGATGTCCAAACATCGTCCAATACGATCAAACACTTCTTGTGCGTTAGGAATCTCTTCAGTTCTTCTCGAAGACCTTCAGTATCCATGTTGTTAATGTTATCCCAAGTTCTCTTTTCCGCATTACTCGAAAGTTCAGTGATCAAACATTTTAGGACATCCTTAATGGAGTAAGATTGAGAAATGGAGACCCAGGCATGACACTGAAACTTCTCTTTCTCCCTCCTGTATGCATTTGCTGCCAAGGCTGTTTTTCCAAGCCCTCCCATTCCATGCAACGTAATCATAGAGCATTCCGACGATTCATCTGACAGCCACTCTTCAAGTTTTTCTCTATTTCGATTGACACCAACAAGATCTTCTTCACCAAGAGAGCGTGAAATGCTTGCTAGATGCTGGGACCTCTCAACAATGTAATTTGAACTGTCATTACTAGTAGTGCTCCCACTGCCTTCCATCAAAACCCATCGGTCCTTGGCCTGAAACAGGTGCACCAGATTGGTCTCTGCATCCTTACTGGCAGATGCTATCTTGTTTAAAGAGAGCAGAATATTTGCTCGCATGAATCCTTTCTTCACATAGGTACTCCATCTAGTGTCATGTTTATGGGTGACAAGTTGCAGGTACTCATCCACAATGTCCTCAATCCCATGTGCCATCATTCTTGCCTCTTCCACCCAGATTTCATATGTCTCATTGTTGCGATTGCGTACATCCATTCGAGAAAGGAATTGATGTATTAGCCTGAGCTCCCTCTTGATGCGGCCCATGCTACCTTGAAGCTCTGTTAGCTGTGTAACAAACTTTTTGAATTTTGAAGTAGCTTGGTTGATTGCATCATTTCCCAATGCAACACCAATCTTCTTCACAGCTAAAAGAATCACAGCTTCAGCCATAAATTTCTCTCAGCAAAAGTTTGGGGACAACCAGATTCCACACCAGGTAGCGTTGAGTATATAATTTTTCGAAGATTTTATATACTATAACCTGAAATATAAAGGGCTGTCATAAGTGGCACACTTTACTGCAAGACCTAATCAAATTTGATGGTATACATGAATTGTATTTCTTTCATCTGAGAGGAGAGCCTGAAATTTCAGAAACTTCAAAATAAACATTCAAAAAAAATTGTAATTTACATAAGAAATTTTAGGAATTTTTAGCTTCAAACAAGAAATTGCCTGTTTGAATTTGCTTGACAGCTTGAGCATTTATCACCAGTACACATAACAATGAAGCAGGAAAAACATATTTTGTAGAAATCCAAGCAAAAATTAATCCAATTTACAAATTCGATTAAATTCAATTCAAAGCTGCTTTATGTGCATGTACCTGTTATTAATCTGACAGTCAGATCCGGATTTTCCCATTTCCTGAGCTCTTGCAATCCTCATGCGTTTCTGGGATAGCCTCATAGCCATGTCACTTCAGAAGGATACTAGTAGTTGTAGCCAAAGAGGTATTCTTGTGTGCCGTCTAATGCGATGCTCCTCTTGCTTCTCTTATCAACCCTACACTTGCTAGTTTCTTAGTTTTATCTTTGAAGAACATGGCTGGGCTGACGATACTTGGTGATTTTTTATTGTTTCCTCGTAAGAAAATTACTACTTGCGAGTATTCGAATCAAGTTACAACACTTAGGAAATAAAGTTTGTTTTTTCATACCATGATTCACCCTGCCTCATTGCTTATCTAAAGTACCACTTCATCCTAAACTAATGAGAATTTTTCTACTGCCTTTAGTTCAGTCAACCGACCAATTCCAAAATCGTTTTTAATATTGAAGGTGACTATGCTTGAGGGTGAGATCATGTCGTATCTATCCGTGACAGCAATGGTTACTTGTTCATTCTGTTCACTGTCAACAGTCATTAAATTTATCACGGATAACCTACTCTATGTAAATAAACCAACTTTACCGTATGAGGAACCAAGCTATTTACTAATACATGTATTAATTTCTCATTTAATGACACCAAAATGATCGCTAACACAACTTGCAGATAAGCATACAAGGAAAATGTTCAGGTGAAACTATAAGCTTTGCTCAAATCTATTATACATAAGCTCCCGAATCCGCTCATCTCCCAAAAACAACTTCTCTGTCAAAAAATATATATATCGGCTCAAATAATCCATATCTAATCCTGAGTCAGTTTTGCAGATGGTACTACCAACAACAACAAGGCACAATGAGCTGACGGTGATGACGGTTTCTTTACCTTATGGGATTACATGAAAGCCAAGTTGAGTGAATGACAGGGACCTAACATTTGTGAATAAGACGAGTTGGCAGGGCAATGATCGCTCAAGCAAGGTGACAAAGCAGATCGCCCCTTGTCCCTCTAACTATTTTGTAATATACAAAATATGTTCCATGGTCATTCATCCATTTGGGCTAGTGTGACAATCGCACGGCAAAATACTCCCTGTACAAAACAAGGCCAGGCTGCTAATTGAATCCAATTCCGAAGTAGGGGTAGTCTAATATATGCTAATCTAATTATGTAGTCATTCGTTGAGGATTTTTTTTTGTCTACATAATAATGACACACATTTTCCGATCAAATGTTAAAAATCGGGCGTCATCCCCCTGCCGTACTGCTTAACTGCTGTGCCGCCTGTGCGCATGCTCCTGCCTAGCCTCGCCCAAGCTAGGCTACTAGTACTGACACTACCTCTGTTTTTTTTTTTTTTTGATAGCTCAAATTTGACATAGCCAGAGAGAGTAATTGTCTACTACCGATGTATGTCCCCCCCCCCTCCTCTCTCTCTACTGTAATGAGCTCTTTGGAAACGCTTCAAAGCATTTTTTTTTAGACTATTATCTGATTGCATAATTGTATTTGTTGTAATTAAATTTAACACGATGTCACATATGTGACACTTTGAAATAAAAGACAGGATATTCCTAAAACCTTTGAAATTCCTACAGAATGGTTCAATGCTAATATATTTTGAAGGAAATTTAACAAGAGCTCCAATGTCTTGGAAAGTTTCCTATGAGTCTATCTCTCCTCTAATTCCTGTATTTTTTCTGCAATCCTATCAAACGCTCAGTCCTGTGTTTTACAATCCTCTGTTTTGCACATGTATTTCTACCGAAATCCTATGTTTTTCCTATTCATCCGTTTTAGCATTCCATTCGAAGGCGGCATAAGTGCAACATAGTTAAATTGCAGTTGAAACATTTATTTCTCACATGTGAAACATCAAACATTAACTGTTGAAGAACGTATGTTTTTTTTTTGCATCGCTACATAATCATATGAGATCTTGTAAATATTTAATTGCAACAATTACCATGAGATAATCTTTATCTTTATACTTAATATAAAAAGGAAAGTTGATTCCTTTCATCCTTTTAATTTTTTGTAACCATACCACTACAATTTTACAAAATTAGAGATATGAAATCCTAACCCATATGTCATTGACTCATGCGGGATTCACATGTCATTGAGATACCAATGGCATATTTCTAACTTTGCAAAATTACGATGGCACGGTTGCAAATTGCCCCCCGTAACAAATCATGTTTTTGCTCATGTATTCTCTGCGAGATAGGATCAGAGACGATTTAAATCTTGTTGTGGAACATGTTGAGGGCTCCTTTGGAATCTCGCTGCGTTGAAATCTCATTCAAATCATGTTGAGGGCTCCTTTGCCGTTTTCATCTCTCCATCTTCTCTCCATCGTTGACCGTGCGCCAAGGGCGCACGAGCGCCAACTAGGAAAGGTGGAAGCGCTAATCCATGGTTGAAGTTTTCGCTAGGACTTGTTCAAGATATGTTTTGAGAAAGGGGTTGTTTTTGAATTTTTGGGATATTTACAATTTCAATGCTGATAGCTTACAAGCCAAGTATTACGTTAACAAATGTAAAACAGCAGCAAACGGATATTAGAAACTCACAGGACAAGCCGATTTTGGGCTCTATTTTGGAAACAGTTAGCCCCTGAGAGAGGCCGAGATGGGACCGTTCCTAACTTCCTAGAGCAAGTACACTCAAAAAAAAGGAAAAAAAAAACCTCCCTATAGCAAGCATAGGAAAATCAAAGCAACTTTGATTGCTTTCACGGACTAGATGTCTGAATGTGTTTTAATATGCGAGTAAAAGGATGTTTGGGTACTATAAGTGATCCAGGGGTGACGACCCACATCAAAGGGAAACATTGCACACGGTTCCATTAAGGCTAATGAGTGACTCCGAGATTTCTTGTGGCAGGCATCCTAGTTTATCAGTCCTATGGTTCTTCAGTATCCACATATGGCCTTTTTTTTCTTAGCTACTCATTTTGTCATGACGAAAAATGACATCCACCCTTAAATAAAAATGCACTACAATAGTAGTGCTTTCATAAGATTAGAGTAAACTAAATCCTTTTGAATAGTAGTGCTCACAATAGTTGAGCAATTCGATATGGTCAGGAAATTAGAATTGGTCTCTGTTTCTTTAGGCATGATAAATGAGAGCATTCATAGACACAGTATTTTGCGTGCAGCAACTAGTGCGTACACCTTTGCGTCAGAGGTGTAATAGAAAATAATAATTCAGCGCCACAACATGTATTACACTTTGGACATGTGGTTAGACTCAAATTTATAGAATGATCAGCCGTGGTTGTGTTAGCTGTCTGTAAAAGCTGATTTACAGTTCAAAACAAATGGTACGCCATAGCCGTTTAGTCTCTATCCAGATAAGGCAACCCGGTGCAAAGTGCACTCATAACTAAATTCTGGGGAAATGGACATACGAACCCAACCCATATAACAAACATAGTACTAGTACTAAACATTACTTATAACATGGCTCATCTTTACAGCATAACTTAGCATTCTATGTGATTTTGTATCCCTAGTAACACAGTCTGCTCAGAGGAAATTCCTCTGAACAGCTCCGGACGAAAAGCGGGACGATAATCCTTCTGCCATGTTCCCAGGATCCAAATTGACATTTTGCCGCCCAGCAGTCAGGTCCTTCTCACGATCCCAAGGCTTCCATGGGTGGTTTCCTTCCCATTCTTCTTTCTCACGCTGCTTCTGCTTTCTTTTCTCCTTTTTGCTCTCTCTATGCTTTTGCACAAGAGATACTGATCGTTTGGAGGAATTGTATTTATCCACCAATGAAGCGTCTGAGCCTTTGCCCTTCCCTTCATCCGCATCTGCAATTGCCTTTGTTTTGTTGTAGGCTTCTAAGTAGCTGCCACAAGCATGATAATATTATTACATATAGATCATGCACTCATAGTGCATAAGGTCTACTGACTAGCAGAAACAAACTTATCATCAGAAAGACAAGCACTCCTTTTTTTTTATGCCTTCCTAAGTTTAACCTTACCTATTTACCAAAAAATAACGTCAAAAACAAAAAGGAACTTTTAACCAAATGCTGCATTCAATATTGAAAAGCTAATGGCAGTTCCAAATACTCCATCCCAAACGTAAGGAACTTTAGTGTTCGAAATTGTCGCAAATGTAAGGACTTGTAATAATTCAGGAGGAGGGATCCCTCCCACAAAAATTTTAGTCCCTACCATAGGGACTTACATTTCTGTGAGAGGGACTAAAATTTTAGTCCCTCCCTCCAAACACCACCCCAATAGACCCAATTCCCTCTTGTAAACTTTTTTCAGATGGGCCCCACCTTCTACATGTTCTTGGCAGCAAGTTACCTTCAGCTCAATATCTAGCTAGTATATGGCATGTTTCTCTGTGCAATCACATTAATACTGTGTACTTATGGCATGTAT
The DNA here is from genome assembly GCA_000325765.3 of Leersia perrieri. NCBI lineage: Eukaryota > Viridiplantae > Streptophyta > Magnoliopsida > Poales > Poaceae > Leersia > Leersia perrieri. Next base: position 13,697,966 of record CM002476.1, on the reverse strand, counting down.
AAGAGCAACAGTCATCTGGATTTGAAGCCACCAGGAGATGAGGGGCAATATGGACTTTTACCTTACTATTCTATCCTAAAATTCCTAAGAGGCCTTATATTCTGGGACAGATGGAGTTAGAACATGAGGGCTAAGACTAGAATCGGCCCAAATTCTACGGTGTTAGCCTGAGTAGAACCATCCATTTCATACCATAATCAATAAAATTCATCACAATATACCAGATAACCACTCGAGATAGTTTTGCTACTTCGAATGATGGTGTAGCCTATGATTTTTTATGACTTGGCAAAAAAAATTAATTCAATGGGGGATCAATTCAACTGATAAAGCTTCTTCATTTCTTACCCCCAATCTCACCCATGATATGCACCTCAACATAGGAAAGTGTTTTGGCAATTAAACACTATGTTCTCTTCATCTCAGCAACATGCACAGGATGCCAATTAAAGGCTACTACTAGACAACACCAATATTAGCTAAACTAGTAGGTATGTGAAACATTTTTTTTTGAAGGGAATACTTTAGGAAATCCTACAGTGTATAGGTATGTGAAACATTGATTGATAAGGGTGTCATATCATGAAGTGAAAGCAAGTAGTGTCAAAAATCTTACTTCTGTTGTGCTTTTTGAGCTCTATCAAGTGGAGTATCTGTCCACAAACTTGTATCCCCACGTCCTTCTTTACCATTCATACTAAATGACGTAGTCGAATGCATTGGTACTCCAGGCTGAAAAGCATAGTTAACCATGCATGTAAGAACAAAATAAAACAACCACTTTCCTTTCTTTTTCCCCTTTTAGTCAGAATATGTGGGAGTATTATACTCAATTACTTTTCTTTCAGGAGGCAATGTGGTCATCCATTCATCTCTTTTAGGTGCCTGCGCCTGTTTTGGAACTGCCAGAAGTTCATCATCACCCTCCAGAGATACACCTATAAACAAAATAATAACAAATACGCCATCATGATAATTATTCTTACTGTGAACCTCCACAGGTCTTTCTGGACTGTTCGTTCCCCTCTTCTGTATTGTTCTCACTCCAACCACACAGGTGCAGTTGAGCAGTTCATTTGCACCACACACACACACACACCCAAAAAAAAAAAAAATCGCTCCCACAGGGAGTCGAACCCAAGACATAGGGTGCTACTAAGGTCACTGGCTACAGGCCCTTTCGTCCCAAAACGCACAGACAAAAACTCCAAAAAGCTGGAATAGTTAATCTTCTTGCGCTAAAAGCCTAAAATACATATAGTTTTTCTGTTTATGGGTTTTGGTGTTATTGTTGATAACTTGATGTTACATAAACTTACCTTGCAACCGCCTCCATTCTGCAGCCTCACGCATTGCTTTAAGCTCGACCTACAAAGGGGAAAAAGATAAGGTAATTTTCATGAAAATGAGAGCAGCATATGAAAATCCAAACAATAAAAGGTGCTCTATGTGCATCAATATATGATGCAAACAAGTTTACCTCAAATTGTTCCATCTCCTCTTTCTTTTTTATTTTCTCATCTATCACACCTCTCTGCAATAAAAAGGATCCAGAGAAAAACATTAGTGGAAAGGACAAAACATAAATATAGAATGAGGCATATCATAAGTTCTGGATGTAATAAAGTCACATGCTGGACAGCATTGCATGTTTGTTATTAAGTTAGTACTGTCTAAAATCTGCATAAATTAGCAGTTATATTGTCCCCTATCAGCCAATCTCAAATTTCCTTGGCAGCTATATCTAGTACTGTTAGATCATTCGTGCACCAAAGAAAATGATTAACTCCATATATGCCACTGAATATTGTGCAGCCCCTCATTATCTCAATGACCAGGTGGGTCCCAGATTCACATGTCATTCACACCGAGTCACATATAGAGGGTGTGGTAACCATAAAAAATCAAGAGTGGTATCATGGTAACAAATTCAAAATGAGCATAACGATAAGGCTGTAATTATATAGTCAATAGTTGCAAGTTAAGCATAAACATTGAGATTATCAGCATTTTTTCATAGCAAATGAACAATACTTTCTATGGTTTGGATCAGGACTTCGGTACATGTATAATTGTGTGCACAAATTGCAGTTGACCAACTGTGTGAGCCAAGGGGTTGGTGCAAGGGAGTCCTACTGTTATCCTACTACAACAGTCGTATCATATATGATATCCTACTGTTAGTTCCTTTATGTAGGAAGCCAGTATCTTTATTTGTTAAGGTATGTTATCCTTTGATAGGTTAGACAGGCATATTTAGGTTAAACCAGCTTAACTGAAGGGAAATTTGGTTGGCCATTAAGTTTCAAGAAAAGAAACAGTATGAACGTTAATTATTATCTCTAGTCTCCACTCAAATCAGAAGTAGTCTCTCAGTGATGTTTACCCCAAAATTATTTAAGGGCCATTCCACAACTTGCACAAGAAACGCATTCAACTGGTATCATATACCCATCTTTCAAACATCTACTTTACTGTTGCTCCACCGTACAAGAGCAAAGTTACTTTGCATAACTTCATAAATGAGAACTCACAAGACAATAAATATGAAGGGTATGGTTTCAAGAAAAGTACCTTTTCAGGGTCTTGTAAGTCTTTGAAAGCATTATTTAATTTCACAAATGCCTCCTGAGCTGAAGGATGAGGACATTTGTCAGGATGCACTAAAAGAGATAACTTCCAATACCTGCCACGCGGAATAAGAGAATGAATGACCACGGAGAAAAAGAAAGTGTTCAATTAAAGAAACTAGCTTAGCAATAAAATATAGCATTATGAAAACATATATTACACGTGAATTAGAAAATGCAAGTATGCATTAACCTTTATAATATTTATATGATGCAAGTTATTACGTGTGTAATAAATGCTACTACAAATATTGCTAATTGTGTCACAAAAGTCCCTCAATACACGAGCTACATACAGCCAGCGAACAAATATTATGTGAACACCTCAAGATACATTAAGTACAAAAATGCTACTAAAATAATATATCACTGATTCACTGTAAACAAAACAAGAGGTCTACTCAATGCTGGTTTATTGCATGTGCAAGTAACACTACTGCAAATTTAGGGTGAGGCACTGCTTCATGCTATTTCACATAAAATTGCATTTACTACTAGCAGGTTATTTAGAGTGAATTTTACAGTTTATCCACATAAGGTTATTTGATTGCATGGTACAACTTACTGATTGCACGTGCAAATGTGTTTATGGGCATGATAGGAGCTAGGGACCTCATGCAGTCAGGACTAGTACAGGAGTCCCTAACCAGGACTAATACCATGGAAACAGGTACACCACTAGGGCAAGAAAGAAGACACATAAGGATTCATTTCTTACTGAAAAGAGATACAAGACCATCTTTACATAGATGGGACCCTTGTAGAACTTTTCTGAAATTAAATAAATATATAAATATATATGAATAATTTATTGTACAAAAAAATGTTGGTGCATAGGACTAAAAGGCCCAATAGAGAACCATAATAACTTTGTAGCCCAGGCCCTAGGGCTGTATGTCAGGAGAAATTAGACTTAAGTAGTACGACAGCTGCTAATTGAATATCCATAGAAGTTCTCATTTTTGTGAATTTCGGGTCCATTCTATCGCACATGGGCCCATTTCATGAGCATTGTTCTCAAACAAGTTGTACAAGGCTGCATACAGGGAATGGGTTCCCAATTTAAAGCATTAAACCATCTTTAAAAGAACTGATGCTACAAGCAGAAAATATTGATATGATAATTGTTACATTCACCAAAAATGACTAAAAAAATAATTCTTAAAGATTTGACATCATTTTGTAAAGCATAATGAGCAAGATTTGCATCTTACTACAGACATCAAAAACATCAATGCACAATGTAATTATGTGGATATCTGTGCTTTTTCTTGTGCTTGTAACCTGTAACCATATCTGCAGTCACTAATTTGTAGGCCTACAGACTATATATGCATTTCTTCCCAGTGTATATGTATGTATGTCTTCACAAATCACACAACTATCAAACCCCTCCCTTGTCACATAAGGAACAGTACAAAAGACATGCAAATGCACATAAATCACTACCTTTTCTTAATGTTATCTGATGACATCTTCCAATTGATGCCCACAACATCATATGGCGAGTTCTCATCAGCCGCCAATATTCGAGTAACCTACAACCAATTCAACAATATAAAGATAAATAGTTGAATGTAGCAAAGCAAATGAAATCCAGATAGCTGCATTGTGACTTTCAATCACAAGCAGGTATTTTTGACTTTTGGTCCGACTGACCCTCCAATCAATTACAATTATCCAAACGAAAAAAAATGAGTATTATACAATGGAAAAAAACTATACAGATTATGGAGTAACAAGAAAGTTAAAATTGACATTAACAAACACCTGTATGTTCATTTCATATCGACAGTTTCATAATCACAAGAAAAATTCTCGTATGCAATTCGATCAAAGATGTTTCAAGTAGCAAACACATTTTATATAGTGCCATGTGAGTACAGCACAAGTATGAAGCATCAAATTAAACTGAAGAAATAATTGACCATAGAAGTAAATTATGTGGTTGTTGCTGATTGCAAATTAAATAAACACACCGTAGCGCCTAGCACAGAGTTTATAAGGACTGTGGACCAAGTTTTGGAGAACCCGCAGGTTACTGGCCCGGAGACCAGAAACCTGGTGGCAGTTTTGGTTAAGACTCCATAACACCTTATGATTTTAATTTCTACTGAAGTAAGCTCTGCTTATATGATATGTCTCACACTTCAAACCTTGAAAGAAGGATACATAAACTCAAAATGGATCCACAACAAATGGCCAGCCCTTCGCTGGATATATTGCCATGTACCAGGCAAGTAGGCAACACTGAGCAAACATAGCCAGCATGAGTTTAGTTCTCATGGCAGTTTTGTTTTATAACAGTTAAGGGTAGCTATTTCCAATAATAACACAGTAGGAAGTTGATCAAGATTGGTTTACACAATATTTATTGACGGTGATTATACTAGTGTTAGGAGGGCCAACACAAACCACTGTCACACTATAAAAATAGCATAACATGTGTTACCAACTTAAGGGAATCTAAATGCAAACCCAAGACAACTGCAACACATAAATGGTGAGCTATATGAAGAAAGGAGAACTAGACTACACAAGATCTGTAAAGATATTAAATTTTAAGTGTTCCAAAACTAAGGATGAAAATTCAAAACATCATATTGTCAATGAAAATGCACCTCTTCAAATCGCTCGGCTTCATTTGCAGATGCAGCTTCAGCAACCATAGCAGGTGGTGGAGGGCCTATAAGAAAACTATCATCAGCTTCAACTTCTGCATCCCTGGAGATAGAATAGGGAATCAGTTAATATTTAGTAGTATAAAGAAATCTATAACTATATCAACTATTTGCTCAGTTACATATCAAAGAAGATACTTTTTGCATCACATAGCTGCTAGTGTCTATGCACTGTCAGTTCTTGGCCAGATAGCAAAAAAGAAAGAGAAAAAGATCATACCGGGATCTAAGAGCCTCTGTCATTTCAGCAGCTGCAGCTAGTAACTCGCGTGATGGCATAGCAGGACCAATTACCCTAGGGAGGGAAACATTGTGTTAAATAAATTGAGTAATAAATAATATTAATTTATGTTGGATGACATTTGAATGACGAATAGGGCTTTCATAACAAAATTTGGCCTAATTGAACACCAACTAAATACCGAATTGACTAGACAGAAATTCCATAAAAGCAACATATTTGTGCAAAATAAATGATAAGTTGATGGCTAAGTAGCAGCATGGAACAGAATCATTGGATAACAACATGGTTAATAAGGCTAATGGAACTCATGCATTTGCATAATCATCATACAGAACAGAACATTGGCATATCCACAAGAACCAACTAGCAGAACCCTTTGGTACTAACCATGTGACATCAGTAATGAACTAATGACGACTCAATAAAAGTATTACTGCCAATGCCTAAACTCCACCTAAAATATATGGGCATTATATCACATTCTCGTGTTTACAATGAGCACAATGAATTAATACACAGTGGACAGTTCAACAGCCATTGCGTTTAGAAAGACGTAAGACATGATCTTCTCTCATTGCTTATGAATAAAATCATATATGAATCAGGTATAAAATTATCTGCCTGAAACATATCACAATTAGTTGTAGAAATGTCAATATTCCATACTGCCATCGTGCAAGGATAAGAAGGGGACTAATACAATTATCTACCAGGAAAAAAGTCATCAGTATTATGCATAAAAAATTGCTTGTGCTATTTCTCAAGGAAACTAATGCTCTTGAACACTACCATCAAGTGGAATGCATGCTAAGACAAGAAAGACCACTTATAAATTAGCAAATACTGATACTTGATTCTTAATAAGCGGTCTGATATAATTAGCCTTAACTATCAAGTATGAATAACATTATAAAGAAGGGTCATTATAGCAGAGTAACAGTGCAACAAAAAAAATCTGAAGATATAATATTTTCTAGCAAAACAATGGTGCAAAATATTAAAAAAAAATATTACCAAACGCTCTAGTAGTACAATTGTGAAGATGAAGAAAAGCTACAGCAAAGAACAATATTTTTCATGCAGAGATTCTAGAATGCAGGTAAATTACCTCCGTTTAGGGGGTTGTTCATCAGCATCATTTTTCGCGGGCTCTTCAGGAATGCTATCATTTTTATTTTGCACATCAAAATTGGATGATGGTTGTTCCTGTCTGGTTGGTGACACTGGGTTTCTATTTTGATTGTCTGCTAGTTCACCACTAGCTACTAATACTGATCCAACAACATCAAGGGTTGGTACACTTTTTGGCGGCAGCAAGTAAGCCCCATTTGAGCTTTCTCTCAGTTTAAGTGATCTGAAAAGTTTCTTTAGGCGCTTCACCAATGGCTTGTCAGAAATTCCAGAAATATCAATGCCTTCACCATTATCTATCATTTGAAGAAGCTGCAAGTTAATAAAAGTTCTTATTAATGTACTGTTCCATGAGGAAATTAGGAATAGTCAATATGATAGAGAGTAACAGTATGCTGGAATTCTGGTAGTGCAACATGAACATCATTCATACATGGATACAAGTATATACAGGGCACAACTGAATGGTGATCGTCAAAGTTAACTAGTCAAAAATTATTACACATGTAGATTATCCAGTTAATCTTCAGTGTTATGACTGCTTAGGATGCACAAACCACAAATTAAACAAAGCTCAGGTAAGAATTATTCAAGACACAACAGCTATGCCTCGAGTAAATCAGTGAATTTTCTCGCAATCCAAATTGTTCAGGCCTTAGTCACTTGCTCTAAAAAGGATATTCGTGATGTACGCTCCAAATGCAATAGCGAACGAACCCTACCTGACGGAGCTCCCCAGCGACGGCGGGGAAATCACCGAGTATCTCACGAACGATCCCCCGCGCCTCCTCAACCCTATCGGGCTCCTCCGAGCCGGAACCCGACGAATCAGACGCATCACCCCCGCGCCTCCCGCGGTCCTCGTCCCGCCGCCTCCGCCGGTGCCGGCGATGCCGGTCGTCGTCGCGGGAGCTGCGGGACCGGCTGCCGCTGCCGCCCTTGTGGTGGTGATGGCGGTGGCGGCGGGACGACGACGAGGAAGAGGACTTCTTCCGTTTGCTGCTGCGGCTACGGCTCCGGCGGTCGGGGCTGCGGGTGGGGGAGGAGGCATCGGAGGATGCGGAAGGGGAGGAGGAGGAGGAATCGGAGGAGCGGTCCGGGGAGGGGGAGGGGGAGACGTCGCGGGATCTCTTGCTGCTGCGGCCATGGCGGCGCTTGGGTTCCTTCTCGCCGTCGCCTCTCCCCATCTTCTCTTTTCCGACCTCTACCCGGAGAAGGAAGGCAAAGGCTGCTTCTGGCTTTGGAATTCGGATGGGTGGAAACGACTAAGGTGGTGGTGTTTTAGTTCCCAAAATTTTTTAAATTTTTAGGTGCAAGTGTCGATGAAGAGTTTGACCGGTTATCGGGAGGGATTTTTGGACTCAAATAAAAAACTAATTTCACGGCTAGCCTGAAAACCGCGAGATGAATTTTTTAAGCCTAATTAAGCCGTCATTAGCACATGTGGGTTACTGTAGCACTTATGGCTAATCATGGTCTAATTAAACTTAAAAGATTCGTCTCGTCGTTTACGGCCTAACGGTGTTATTAGTTTTATTTTTTATTTATATTTAATACTCATGTGTCTAAAAATTCGATGTGATGTTTTTGGGTGAAAATTTTTGGGAACTAAACAGGGCCTAACGAGCCTAGCGAGAGCGAGCCAGACCTGACTCGTTCATTGTTATCAGGCTGTTTGGAAAATTGGAACTATCATTTCCCCAATTTCCTAGACTTGGATCGGTTTTATAAATTTTAGTGATGTCTAGTTTTTTGGTTTTACGACTTAAGTTTGACAATTCTCATAATTTTACACATACCTGAGCAATCAGATGACACTGACAACATGAAGCTGAGTCTATGTGATACACATCTTATGCTTAAGAAATTTTTTTAAGCTTAAAATCCTAAGAAATAGCTCATAAAATATTGAAGACTGGGTTTTCTAACTTTTGACAAATCTACAACCGCTAATTCTTAGCCTAGGGGTGAACAATCTATGCTTATTGGAATACTTTCTAACCACCAAATATTATATAGAACCTATTACTGCCAAAGCTCTCAAAAAGAGAGCCTTAGATTAGGTGGCTTTGTCTATATCTATATTTTTTTTCTCATTGACTTGCCTCCATCTATATGGTTTCTTTCATCACTTAGTAGGACGGCACAACAGTGGTAGGGGCATCGGTAGGTGCAGCAAGAAGCGTTGGCGACGGGGTAATCGGAGGCGACAATAGAGGTGGGGTGAAGGCAAGGGGTAGCAAGCTGAGGTGGAGGCGGCGCAGACGATGGTGGTGGTGGCTGGTCAAGCTTGGAGGTGTGCATTCGATTGTCTCCAACGGTCAAGCACATCTTGATCCACGCAAGTAAGACGGCAATGAGTGGCTGAATAAGAGCAGAGGTAGTTCCCTTATCATACGTAGGTGCTGATCAACGGGTTGGTGACGCGGGGTGGCGGCGTGCCTAGATTTGGGGCATCAACACGTGGGGACAATGAAGATGGCTGCAGCAATGGTTGACATTGTTGAGATAGTTCCATGTTCCTTACTCCTAATGATGAGGGTTGGCGACGTCGGTGAGGACTAGTACCTTCCTGTGACAGCGCACATAGTGACGCTTGACGAAGATAGAGGTGATGGAGGTTCTTGGTAGTTGTGCCCTAGAGGAGTCAGCTACTAGGAGAGCCCCGACACCCAATTATCCTTGGCGTCCAAGTAAGGGTGGCAGGATGGTGATTGTTGATGAGCCTGGTATAGATAAGGACATCGGTACTAAAGATTCTCGGTGGTGGCGTCCTAGAGACGACAGCTATGAAGTGAGTGTTCAATGAAAAGGTTTGGACGCGGCTAGGTGCGGATATTTCATAAGCATCTTCGACAAGTCCACGATGCGACAAAACCAAGTGCATATCTTGCTAAAATGGCACCAAGAACGTTTGATGGTTCGTGGAAGACGATGATAACATAGCTGAGTGGCTCTCTAGTTATTTGGATTGCAATGATAGCCCCAGGGATTTCAAATGGCAACTATAGACAACAAACATTAGAGTTTGTACTCATAGTTGTTGCAGAAAGTCTTCTGCCTTTTCGATTCCTGTGAATGCTGGGTGTCCTTCGATATATAAGGTTTTGAATTGTAAACACCTATGTATATTTTGGTTGTATATCATTTGAAGAAATAGATGCCAGACGGATCAATTTATTATAAAAAACAATCACCAAAATAAATCAATCCAACGCAGACCTAAGTCCACAACTGATTGCTACAACAACATCGCTAGATCAACCATCATTCCTTGTCCATCACATCTTTTTTAAGCATTCTTTAGTAAAGTAAAACCAGTCAAAATCAACACGAAGCACCCATGTAGGGGGACAACACACCACCTCTAGCCACATCGACTTAAAAAGGAGGACCGTCACTGGTCATCATTACAGCAATATTAACTACCTCATTTTGACTTTTTTCAACATTTGACCGTCTTATTAAAACATTTAATACAAATATGAAAAAAAGGTTCATGCTTGAAGTACTATTAATGATGAAATATGTCACAAACAAAATAATTATACCTCCAACATTTTTCAATAAGACAAATGGTCAAACATTACATGTAAAAGTATGAAAACACATTATTAAACAAGGGAATATCTGTTTATTCAGTTTTAACAGAAAACGCAACAAAACGGTCCAATTTAACGACATTACAGTTCAGCACAAATCAATCCTAAACAAAGCCTTATATAGCTCAGTTTATGCAACCCCTTCACTAATTAGCAATTACTCAGCAAGCTTACGAACAAACTTGCATTTCAATCACTTCTTCACGGCACGGGGCACAAAACCAAACGCGAACACATGAAAGCACGCGTTACGTGCAGCAATCTACATTCTTAAAACCGGTAGCTTCTTACCGTCAGTTTGGGACATATTCACAGCACTATAGCCTCTATGCATGTATACATATACTGGTCTTGTTCTCCTACAGGGATACAAAAAAAACAATCCCCATCAACACAGCTACAGCTAAAAAGAACTGGGCTCTATCCATCCTCACATCTTCTACAGGGGTGTAGAAGGTATACCGAGGACAACACGTTCTATTCACAAACTAACAACAAATGCTCATCAGATTCCACGTTATCACATCACGCAGCATGCCTATGCCCATTTTGCTCATCGGTTACCCCATTATCTATGCCATTATGCTCCTTGCTGTCAAAATCATCCTCAATTTCTGATTGAGCTTTCTTCGGCTTCCTAAGGCGCTCATCGGTTACCCCATTCTCTGTACCATTATGCTCCTTGCTGTCAAAATCATCCTCAATTTCTGACTGAACTTTCTTCGGCTTCCTAAGGCGGATAGTGGTCTGCTTGATGCGGGCTTTACCTGGGTCAGTTACTAAGAGCAGGCGGGACATAACGTAGGACAAAAGCTCCTCCCTATGGGAAAATGTGAAATCCAAATGGGCATACTCGAATTCATTGTAGGAAACCTCGACACCAGCCTTGCGCATCAACTTGTAGTGCTTCTTTACCATGGATGGTGAGATAACTCTGTCTCTTTGCCCAGCAACTAAATCCACTGGGATGTCAATGAGACCATAATGAGCTCCCAGATCCAATGGTTCTGGTGTTCCATATGCTTCCATGTTTGCTGCTGGACTTCCATAGTCATACATTTGGAATTTTTTTGACCTCTTTATCTGTGCAAGGTGAAGGGCAACATGGAATGATACGCCGGGCATGTCATCCATGTTGTAGTGAGGCAACCCTAGTACTCCCACCCAATTTGAACTGTCACCACCGACTACATAGCCCATAAGAGTCTGGACAAGGCCACCCAAAGCTGGATAGTTGTTGAAATCCCTAGCCAATTTGTTCAGTAGCATCCGGAAGAAACGAGTTGGTATGTAAAGCCCAGGTATAAACGGAGCAAGTACTGGTCCAACAAACAAAATGAGCTTTTCTACCATGCTGAACACCACATTGGAGTCCTCATGAAAGCCAGCAGGAGATAGCAAGACCAATCTTGACAGCCTGTGGGGCTTCTGTGCAATCCTTGATGTCACTATATACATTAACATCACCGCACCACCCAAGCTGTGGCAGACAGCACAAAGCTTGTATGGTTGATTGTCTCTTTCATCGTCCTGTGAAGCCTGCATTATCTTATCGTTTTGATCTCCTGTTTCCTCACTAATGTGAGGTCTACTTTTGCCAAGTTCTGAAGTTTTAATCTTGTGAATTTCTTCAACAATTGCTGTCATATCTTTGGTTCCATGTTCATTAACAGAATATTTCCAGTACCTAGAATAAATTGATAAAAACAAATAAGGCATGAAAGGAATATACATAGACCAACATGACTTAACCTACAATACAGATTTATTTCCTGCATGCAGTCAAAACCTGATATACTTTGCAGTATTAGTGCAAAGTAGACTGGAGGATGAAAGAAAACAAATACGGCATTAGTGCATTACTTGTAGGAGGAAATATTTTTATCAACATGCTCCCGGGAGACCAAACCACGCAAATTTCCAAGAAAAACATCATATCCTGCATTCAACCATAAAGATGTTTTTTAGAATTTGCTTCCCGCAACTGCAGTATATTATATACAGTTTTAAATACTGACCTTGATCATAGGCCGCAAATGCAGGTGAGCCAACAACACCGTTTGATACCCAACTGCAGAAAAAAGACACATCTTTAACAGGGGAAACTACTGCATGCTTCAGATAAACTACATAGGAACTGAATAGGTATGAAACTGTTTGAAACTTATTTTGACTAATCACTGGTGCATATTTTCATTTTTACTGAGGAAAGCCTCAACAACTACAGTAACATAGTGTGCTGATACTTCTGTATTCATGGATCCATCATTTGATTATGCAGAAACGTTACTCCCTCCGTTTCAAATTGCTTGTTGTTTTAGCTTTGTCCTAAGTCAAACATTTTTAACTTTGACCATTAATTTATATAATTGAGATTTATGTTTTTAGATTCATCATGAGAAATACTTTCATAACACACAATTCACATGTTGTTAATGTATATGAAGTTATAGAAATTGAAAGTCAAAGTTAGGAACATTTGACGTAGGACAACGCTAAAACAACAAATAATTTGAAACGGAGGGGTAGCACTTTGATGTGAAAGTTCTTAAGGGAATCAACATAACTGCAGAAACAGATTCTCACAGAATGTATGTGTCACTCAAATTACGACATTATCAGTCAGGAGTCACTATATTATAGATCCCAAGGCATGACATGAGGATCAATAGCAAGACTGTCAATCATAGTATTATGTGTTCTGCTGAGTCTATTATAACAGTGAACAGAAAAGGTAGCATCTGAATTAATCTAGAATAGCATCAACTTCGACATCAAAAAGCCATCACCATAATCTCATTAACTAAAGTCAGGGTGCATTTCACATATAAATTATATTATCCAGCTGGGGCAACCTTTTTCCCATCAATTGGCTGGTTTTTTCAGTCTATTAAATGGAAAGATAATGCTAATATATATATAAATAGAGAAAAAAAGAATAATGCCACAGATCAAACGGCATAACAAACTAAACCACGTTAATAAAACACCAACACAAATATGTAAGAAATTAGAAATGCCACCATGATTAAGCATTTGATTGTGACTTACCCCATAGATGAGTCCAGTATTCCATGTTGCAGCAATACCACCTTCTGTGAATCACGCCTAAAAATCGGATGCATTTAATCTCAATATCCTTATCACAACTGTTGAGAAAGATATTAACATGTGATTCTTCTAATTCTTACCTTGGAATTCTCTCCAGCAGTAGGACATATCCATCTGAAGTAACAACTTTTATAGCCTCAAAAGGATACCTGAAAAAATTGTGATTGGCTTAAGAATTTCACAATGAACACCACCAAAAAAGGATTTAAATAAACCCAAACTGACTATAAACAAGAGAGATTATCCGAAACTATGGATTCACAATCAATTGCAGGAATTTGCACATTGAACAACATGGTCCAGATTAAATTAACACAAGCAATGAGTCTCTTGACTGATACACCTAACAACCTAATGATATTCATTTTCAAAGTCAAGCATAGATCAAGCCTCAAGGATAACTAGATATATTAGAATTACACCAGCATAAGTCATTATCAACAATTTGAAGCAAATTGAATAAAACTACAAGCAGAGAATCAGTTACTACACAAATGAGTAGTGGCTAGAAAGGGCAAACTCAAAAAAAAAAAAAAAATCTGGCGAAGGCAAATGAGCAATATATATGCATAAATGCTAAAAATGCTCATTCAGGATTATGCATCATAAACACTTGAACAATATACATGTACATGTTTATGATTCTATTACTAAATCAAACTCACATACACATATGATAGGTACAGGAACCTACCCAAGCTCAGTAATAACATCTTCACATGTCCGAGAATCTGTGTTCAAAGGATGGCGATATATAGTCTTCTTTTCAGTTGGTGCTGGACTGTCACTGCCAACATTAGCTGTTGGTACATCAACAACAGAGCTACTGCTGCTGCTGTTGCTGCTTCCATGGATCCAGCAAAATAATTTCTTCCACACCTCAGAAGGAGAAAGAACATAATGTGCACCTTTATGAACAATGTCAAACACTGATTCGATGAAAATCTCAATTGCAAGATGGAGATCCTATATGCCAAAAGAAAAAAAGCAATCAGGATGTAATTATTAAAAGTGGACAAAGAAACCAGTTAGCAAATTTCTCCACAAAAATAGGCTCAAAAGTAATCACACTTTTATACTAGTACCTCAACAACTCCACGCCTCCTGTCGGTTGTTCGTTGGAGAACTTGATCCTTAACGTGAAGTCCTCTCCTAGAAGGGAAATTCCTAGAGATATGGGGACTTTCTGGGGCTTTACTAGATGTCTGCACTATCCGAAATTTGATAGCATTGAACAGAATCAGCAGCAAAGAGACAAGAAACCTGACGGGCCAAAGAATCCATGAAACTGCATATCTAATAGGTCTTCTCAAGCGGCGATCACGTCTACCAAAACTGCTTGTATGTGATAATCGTGAACTTTGGGACAACGGAGATGAAGGGCATAGAAACTCTTCGTTTTCATCATCTCCAGGAATTGAGTCAGTAACTGATTCACCATCAGAATCGACAGACAGTTCGTGAATGAACTCATTGAACGATGAAACCCCACTGATAATAGAAAAAACAAGTGCAGTTGTCAGAAAGAATAAAACAAAACTGTCATCACATACCTTCTCACAATAATAACCAAGGAAGATATATAGTGGAAACCGTATAAATCATGGAAATCACGTTATATAAGTTCTCAAAAAAAAAATCACACATATAGATAAGGTGAGATTAAACAACCGTGCAAAGTTCCAAAAATAAACTCAACTTCGTTTATGAGATATAAAATTGAGAAACAACGGAGAAAAAGACAAAAAAAACAGGAATAGTGTTTTTCGTTGAGATTTGTTAATGTTATATCTTATATAGGAGGTTGAGTTTGTTCTTGCAACTTTGCATGATTGTCTATTTACATCTTACCTACATGTGTGATTTTTTTAAAGAATTTTTGTAACTTCTATAAAAAAGTTCCCAAGTTTCCACCTAAGAATGTGGCTTCTACTCCATTAACAATCTAAAACGTCATAATTATTAATAATACACATCAGAACTTCATAAGGTCAAAATGGCAGGTGTAAGGTCTCATGTAGATGAAATATAACTCGGGTTATATTGATCAGTCATTACATATTAACGCACAAAATTTATCAAAACTATAATGCATTGAAAGGAAAGCCAAAAGTAACACATATAGAAATTCAATATGAAATAATTCACTTCATATTAATGAGCAGTTGAGCACAATCATGTAAGCATAAGTTATAGTAGAACACTCTTCAACCATGCCAAAAGTAAAGCAGGCCTTAAAAAGATATGCAGGGATAAAGCATGCTCTAATTGCTAGTACACGGGAAAAATTAGTGAGTCACACAACTTGTTTGTGTCCAATACCAAAGCAATGAGCATGATAGGACACAGGAGTTCAATTCATATCACAAGTAGTGAACATTTAGCATAATTTTAAATCAATGAAAATAAGATAACCTTTCCATCCAGCGAGGAAGACGTGGGCCACGGAATGATGGTCTAAGTTCCCAGCCACTCATGCCTTCTAACATGTTGGCCTTCCCTGGTAATAAAGTCAACAAGAGTGCTGATATTCCATTTATAAACCGTGCAACATTGTTCAGTGATTCATATGTGAATGTCTTCACAGATCTGGCCAAACAAATGATCAGAAGTCAAATAGTGCATCTCATCGCACAGAAGGGCTAAAATAAGAGAAACTTAACTGGCATATACTTTGCGGTAGAGATAGCACACGCAGTATTTTTTTTTAATTGAAAAAGAGTATACATAAACAAGTATGAGCAAATAAACATAAATACACTAAGCACGGACATAATACTACACTGGAAAAATAACAACTTATGAAACCTGGGACACTCGTAGACAAAATGTCAGATATTTGAATCCTGAGGTAAGTCAGCACCGAGCTACTGAGTCCATATTTGTTTGAGGCTTTGGGCTCTTGGAATCATCTACAAAGAAATATAAAAAAGAATGCAAGGCCAGAACTAGTCTTTACAGTTTTACTCCCACAACAAAGAAATATTATTTTGTACTGTGTTGTCCAGTCAGAAATAAAATACAATGATTTAGTTCTGAATACAACATTGCTAAGGTGATATACTAATTTCAAATCTACCAAAAATCCCCTATGTCACTTCATTAAGAATACATACAGATACAGAAGCAACAAATGGTAAATACTGTACAGTGTAAATATCACATAAACTACATTCCAGAGGCCCTCACATGCGCGCCAAATATTTATCATGTGCTCATCATGCGTTCAACATTCCCACAAAGAGATGCAGAGACAAACTATTTGAAAGAAAGGAGCCATGCTTCTATAATCCTTGTTGTATGGACAATCAGTTGCAGAGACAGACCTAGGGAAACTTGGGCTTGGGCCCTAGGCTTGCCTCCTAAATCCTTTTGTAAATTCATCTAAAAATTAGAGAATTTGAAGATTCAACAAATTACAACACTTGAGCCCTACTAGATTTATCATTTATGTTACAAGTGTTCTCACATGATAATGGTAGCTATTCCATGATAAGTTGTATAAGAAGTTGATGGCTTTAGTCTATCTTTTAAGACACTGCCAACTCAAGTACCCTCCCCCCCTAACCGTCCCCCCTCATTAAATTAGATTGGAGGAGTGGAGGACTTAACTGCCAAATTTTCCTTTTACAGTTCTAATTAGTCTGATGACACAACCAGAAGCTAAAACAGTTGTACAAAAGGAACTAAGTGAAGAACAAAACCAGTAGGCCTGTCAAACAAAAACAATTGACAAAGAACAAAAAATGGTTTCATAATGGCTGCATGCTGGGTGGCAAACTTATACAATTGAGTAGGTCTGCAAAGGATAAGTTGAGTAACAAACCACATGTACTGATATACAACTGAAAGTTCCTGTATACATAATTTGAGTTGAGGCTTCCACTCACAATAGCGCCTAATTAGCCTTTACCTTAAAATCATCTACCTCCTATTAATTGACAAGGGGAGATGGACTAGCTACAGTGTAGAAGGTAGAAGAGCAAAGAGATCTTCACAAACATCATAGCAACCAACGGCAAGAGTGGTGTTGAGTAGGAGATTCACACTAACTAGTAACTACAGTGCCAACAAATGCCCACATATTGTTGGGATCATAATTCATTGAAACCTTGGAGATCTTAGTTGTGTAACCACAAGCATAATCAATGCCCTGTTTCTTTCCACTCAGGAATATTATAATCTAGATTATTGAACCAGATTATTGTAAGCTGGATTGTTATAAGCTGGAGCAGAATAAGCTATGAGCTATTTCTTTCCTAGATTATTATAGGCTAGACTATTGGACTTGCAATTCTAAAGCGGGAGTGGGTGGCAAGGTGGGTAATCTGAAAAAAGCTCACCTGAATGAGCTTATCTAATTATAATAATATAGACTCCAGATTATAATAAGCTACTACAATAATCTGCCTGTTTCTTTTAGATTACACCCAATAATCTGGATTGTTATAATCCTAAGCTGAAAGAAACAGAACCTAAGTAATTCACAGTTCCACATACGCCTATTATGGTAGTAGTACTTCTAAAATTATTGCTTAGCCATGCCATGTTTTTCTGGCGAGCCCTTCCCCATCTTCTCCTCTCCTTGTTTAACATTTCTTTTTTTTTTTTTGCGGGGATCCTAGTTTAACATTTCAACCATCTATCTGTGAACATCGATTCTAATCAACGAAATCACATCTAAAGGATAATTCTGGAAAGATGAATGAGCCATAAAATCCTCAACATCTAACCTCAGCGCTCAATCCAAAATCCCTAACCAGAAACCCGAACCCCCACCACCGACCACTCCCCCCAACGCGCCACCCTTACCCACACGTCGTCTCGCCGATCCTCCACCACACCCTAGGTCCCTAGCCAACTATCCATCAAACAACGCACCAAAAAACACAACCAGGGCGGCAAATAAGCAACCGCCAAGCCGCGAGGAGGAACCGAAGGTGGGGGTGGATCGATGAGAGAGAGGGAGGCGGATTGGGATGCTTACTCCTTGATGACGGCGATGACGTTGTCGACGAACTCCTGCAGCATTATCGCCCGCCGATTCGCGCCGCGGAGGATTGGGGCGCCACGGTCTCCTCTTCTGGAAGCTTGCGGAAGGGCGAGGCGACGGAGAAATCCGGAGGAAGGAAGGCGATGCCGCACAGCGAGGGGACAAGCCAAAAGAAACACCCTATTTTCGTATAGCAATCGTGGGGAAAAAATTAGTGGGAAATAAATCTGGTCCACGAAATACACCGGCCTTGTGGATAGGAGGATGACATGTGGGTCATGCGGGGAGTGCGCATGGCCCGCGTGTCGGGTGTCGCATTGGGTGGAGCCGTGGAGGGATTGTTCCGGTATGTGGGCCCGGTCGTTTTGCATGACGGGGGAGGTTGTTCACGGCATGTCAAGAGAAGAGCTAAATGACTAGCTATACTAGATTTTAACTATTGTGTGAAAAAAATGGCCTCCAAGAGACTAGCTATTTGAATTGACTAGCCATCCTAATAGCCAAACTAGTTCCCTCAATAGCCAAATCTGGCTAATTATCTCTCATGGTAGCAAAATAGCTATCCGTGGGTCCCACACAGCAACAAGTCATATCCTACTCTCAATTTGACTAATCTCTTCTCAAATTGGCTAGTCTCCTTTCATACAAATGGATAGTCCTTTGAAGTTCACAACAAAAATAAAATGCCAAATTGAAGAGAGAATAGCCAAATAGATATTTAGCTAGTCATATTTTGGCACTCTCTTGAAGATGCTCTCAGTGTTTTTCTTTATGGTTCGCTTTTCTCAAACACTGGAACTGCTCTAAGATGGAGAAAGAATAAGAAGGTATGGGATAAGATAGAGTAGGTACGGACGTATGGCTGGACTAAAAATTATGGCATGGCTTGCCTTTTATTTGTACCACACTTTTTAATACCTGACAAAAGTAAATAGTTATTTATGCTGGTTTTTATTATGAATCGGCACTGTCAATGTTTTGTATCGGCATTCAACTTATAGCGTTACGCATAAACTCGAAAAGAACGATGGAGATGGAATACAAGATTTATTCTGGTTGTTGCCCCTTCAATATGAAGAGTAATGCCCTACTCTAGATTTGATGGATTATATTCCGCCGGGTGTTGTATTGTGTTAATCTCGTGTATTGTTGTTATTGTTCTGAGGACTCCCAGCTCTTCTTATAAAGGGACAAGGACCTGAGTTAGATAAGGTGACCCAATCGGACTCTATCCTATTTACAAGAAAGGAACCCAGTCCGATATGACTTGAGCTCTATAATTCTATACATAGTATTACCCGGCTAGGTTTCTATGAGTCGGTCATGGGAAACAAGGCAATATTAGCCAGGTTGTATCCTATTACATATTATACCTTTCCGGTACACCACCTATTTCCTTACTACCGAAGTAATCCGAGTGGATACCCGGTACCCGTATCCTCCAAAGTAGCCTTTGTGTCATTCACAGTCGAGTTGTAGCCATTCCTCGCGGTTCTTGACCAATGCCGAGTGCTTCGTTTCGTCATGTGATAATTTCTGACTGCTTCATAGGATCCTCCTTCGAATATATTGCAAAGAGACTATGAAGGGCTGGACATAAGAATTCTGAAAAAACTAGGGGCGCCGAATAGACACACCTATTAGGTATAGCCCCTGATTCTATCATCAGTTGAGAAACAACTAAACTTAGAGTCTATTGGGACTAATAATATGCTCCTAGAGGAACTTGTTAGGGGCGTCGTGTAGGCACACCTAATAGATATAGCCTCCGGCTCTATACTTAGTTGTGAAACAACTAAGCTTTAGAGTCGAGTCTTATGCGATTCTTTCTGAATCAAGCATCCACACCATAAGCTTTAGCTTAGCATCGGTCATCTAAATCGCGTAGAAAATAGGCCAGAGGCTTAGTATCACCCTCGTAAGCTTTCAGCCAAGTGGATTTGTTAAAGAAATAACAATTTGCACCTTAGTTTTAATAAAGACAAGCAAACCCTAAATTTAGGTAGTTACTCTCTTTTATTGCATTATCATCATTTAGCAAATACCAAAGAGCTTGCAGCGATATGCACCGAGTAAATCACATGTGATTTTCCATCATCTTATGGCCAAATGAGCATGCTTAAAATTTACCGGGCTTTTTTGATTTTAGCTTAACATCAATCACCCAAGTAGATTTTTTGAGTGATAGGCCAGAGGTTTTGACTGATGTCTTCTAGAATGTATCTCAACAGTCATTTTAACGGAATCCGCTAAATTAACGTTGTTAGTTCCTGGTGAAAATCCCTAACTGCCATCCCGAGAAATGTGGGCTTAACATGTGTACAAGGATTTTTTCCCCTTTTATCTCTTCGTCTTCCCTGCTGAGATTTGCTACTGTTCAAACCGCTGCTCTGTTCTTCCAATTCTCTCCGCCGCCATTGTCACCAGAGCTAGGGTTTACTTCCGCCACCACCCAATCCTTAAAAAATCAACTCATCCTTCTTTCCCCCACAAACTTGAGCACAAATGGCCAGCTATAGTGAAGTTAACGCTTCCACCGAAGTCCTCTATGATGAAGAACACGGGTGTTTGCCCAGTTCGATGGGCCCTATGGTGATCCAAAATCTCATTGCCGATGGTGTGCTTCATGCAAAGGAGCTGATCGGATGGCATAAAGCGAAGTTTGAGGAGTATCCATCTCCTCACACTGACGAAATCGTGGTATTTGCTTCTTTCTTCTGCCACGGTTTTATTCTTCCTGCTTCTCCCTTCTATAAGGGTCTTCTTGAATTCTATGGCCTTCCACTTCACAATCTCAATCCCAACTCCATCCTTCACATTTCCATCTTCATCCACCTCTGCGAATCTTTCCTTGGCATCCTCCCACACGTCAACCTCTTCTGTGCCCTCTTCTAGTCAAGCCGCAACCCAATAAGGAGAAAATTAGGAATGTTGGTGGTACTGGATTCCAAGTCCACTCCATCAAGAAATACTTCGAGATGTTCTTGAAAGCCTCCAATAAGGACTGGCATGATGAATGGTTTTATTGCTCCAATGGCAGTAAGTCTCTGAATGTCTTTGCCAGTTCCTTCCGAGTCATGTACTTCAAAGCCTACAGCTGCTGAAATGACTGAAATCGGTCCACTTTTGAAGAAAATTGCTGATCTTAAGGAAGCCGGGTTGACAGGAATATGGATTGCTCGACATTTCATAAGAATCCGAGTAATAAATCTCATCAAAGACCGAGTACACCCATCGTATGAGTACTCCGGCATGGAAGATCCGATCAGAGAGAGCTCGTTGTCCATAAAAAAAGATACAATAAGGAAGCGACTCCAAGATCTATTTTCAAGCTCAACTCCTATTCCTTTCTCAAAAGGATAAGAGGGTTCCCAACTTTCACTTGTATAACCTACCTCCTGTTGTATGTCTCTTCTCTAATACTTTTTCTTGACTCAATGATATCTTCCTTTTATAGTTTAATGATTCATGACTATTGTAGGAACTCTTCCATCTTGATTCGAGGTCACCGAGTGTTGTTACTCTGGCCAGACCTGCTAGAGCTGAGGCCCCTGTTGGCCCTGCTCCAATTATTAAAGATGACATGGTGGAGGACGAAGAAGAGAAAAGAAAGAGGAGGTGACTCCCCTCAAGCGCAAGCACCAAGTTCTCTTCCTCGTTGATGATGATGAGGAAGAAATGCAAGGGCCAACCCTTCCTCCCCACCTACTACTACCGAAGTAGTCCGAGTAGATACCCGGTACCCATATCCTCCATAAGTACAAATGATCATTTATTTGTGCCGGGCTTTTGTCTTACTGTGCTTATCGACTATCGGTAGGTATATCAATATGAGTGTTTTTGTGATAGTGCTCATATTCATTAACAAATGTAAAAGATACATTTACTTCACAATGGAAAAAAAAATAGATTGATTAGGCTATTGTTTTTCCTATGCGTCATTTTGGTCTTACGTAAATGGCATTTTCTTTTCTCCTTAACGGCGGACGGGCTTACATGATTGATGTTCTGCAACTGCAAAAGCTGAGCAAGGTTACTTCTATATATGTTCGTTTGTTTGGAGAGATAAGAAGTCGATCGATTAAGGCATGTCTATGCTCAGTTGTTGTTGGGCTACATGGCTGAGCCACATGGTAGGAATCGATATCTTGTAGCATGTGTTATCCTCCTATGAGGAAAAAAAAAGTGCCTCATCCAGTAGAACTGATATGTAGCATTGTGTTGCCATTGAACGAATTCTGCGATCAAGAGCTATCAATAGGCACATGGAAAGAGTGGGACAAGTTAGGCCATGACCAAACACTACTACACGGTGGAGGGTGTTCTCACTTGGCCATGTCTAAACACTAATTAGTTATGGCAGGGAGCATCAATTTTCAGGTGTGATTTTTCCACTTGATCAAATAAACCATAGCCACTTAAATGAAGCAATGAAAAAAGTTATAAGTAAAATTTTTACACCTGTATTATTTATAATTGAAATTGGGTTTTCAAGCCTTATAAACCTCAAAATTAGCTTTAAAATTAGGTTTGAAAATTTGAATTTTAAGTGCAGCTTACAAACCAACGACGAAATGATGGAACCTTCTATTTTAGATGAACGGGGAAGGGGGTCTTCATTTTGCAGCCCAAGCATTCCTCTGCGTACGACTCTTTTTTTTTTGGCAATTTAAGCTACACTATCTTATTTTCCCATGGGGAAAAAAAATTCGGGAGTGACATTGGGAGCAATTTAAGCTCTTCCTACCACCTTGCTTGGCTGCTTGCTCTTCCTGCCAGCCCACTGCAACACCCACATGAGCACGCTTGTTGATCTCCATTAGCCAAGATTGGGGGAAAGTGAATGAGGATGGGGGAAATGTGAATGGGGTGTGGTTCCATGGAACGAGAGGATAAGAATGAACTGGAGTACATAAGTTCGCCACTCTTTTCTTATGGCTAGCCAAACGGTCTCCTCTTCTATTCCCGTATTCTCCTAATCCTCCATTTCCACATGACTTACTTTTTCATTCCTATATTTTTTTTTCGATCGTGCATTCCGAATCAGCCGCCAACCCATGTGTTACATTGACCAATGTCATTAATATTGTAAGTATTTAAAATTTAAGCATATAGCAAAATACGTGGTATTTTTTCGATTATTCTAAAAAAAAAGCTCTTACAACTTCCAAGTTATGCACATATTAACTCACACAAATGTTTATTTCACGAAGGATAACTTGTTTGTATCAATCCATCTATCTAGCGTTGTTAATATTGGACATATTTTTTTTTTGGCCGGGACATAATTTTCTTTTTGTAAATAGACCATGGAATCATAAAAAAAAGAGCACATACTACTAATTCAAGAATGGTATAGTTTTGACAAAAAAGAGCTAATCTCTTCTTCATTCAAGTTTTTTTTAGAACTATTCATTGGCCATATATTTGGGCTATCATATAGAAACTTGGCTCTCGGGATACAGTTGCAGCGGCGTATCAACAATTCAAATTGGTGGCCGGAAAGTTTTTTACTCGGGCACATGGATGACAATTTATTTGTGGATGCGTGTTGACTGTATGCATCTTAGTTATACAGAGACCAGAAGTGGTTTAGTATGTATCGTCCTGACGTAACCATCCGAGATTAATAAAAGCTTCTTTTATCTTAAAAATACAAACCTCGTTTATTAAGGATTCATCAATCTGATCATGTATGAATATTATATTTCTGTTCATTACATTAGCAACGCAATCAACATGTCTGATCGATATGATTATATATTAAATTGAGTTGCCTATTGCCTTTCATATGTTTCAGAAACAATATCCGTCCCAAAGCTGCTTCTACTTGAAACGTGTACTCGAGCGGTGTTAAGGTTGGCTTGGCACATGAAGAAGCTACACAAATCACACAACGAAATCCACTTACGCATTGAAAATGGTTTTATTATTTTTTTGTCCGATAGGAACAATCATATTACTGACTACATAGACCACTTACTGCCGTAACTAAAAATTTTCAACCAAAGGGAAGTCAATTATTTCTTGAACCTCTGCACTATACTATGCAGGGCAGCCTCATCGTGATCATTCGCTAATAGTTCATACATGTCTTGCAGCCCGCTTAGCTATGTTGGGCGGCGGATAGCGTGGACGGGAAGAAGGGTGGTACGGCTATGTATATCTTCTCTCCTCTGAACCCAGTCGTATGAGGGAAATCTCCCTTGATTACTGTGATATAAAAAGAAGGTAGGAAAACCAGATTGTTTGTTGGTTATGACTTGGAGATATTGAAATGCTCGACAGCCGAACAAATATTGACTCTATCTAATAGAAAGACAAAGTAACTATATATCGCTTACTTGTCTGTGAAGTGCTGTCGGGAATGGTTGAGGCGACCGAGATGTGGCCGTTGGATGGTTGCTGCCGGGAAAGCACCGGAGCGACGAAATCGCAGCCAAGGAGAACGAGAATTGTGCAGGCAAAGAACGCTCGGGGTGCCATGGTTGTGCTACGGTGGTTATCCTTGGCGAGAGTCGTAGCGGTACTTATAACAAGAGAAGCGATGCAGCAATGCTAGTTTGGGTGTCCTTACCGCGACCGCTAGTTTCGGTGTCCTTACCGCGAAGGCGCGAACGAGTTCACCTTGCCTTCCAATCAATAATGTTTTTTAACGATAGTTTCTCTTTTAAGGTACCTCCGAATAGAAATGGTAGCAGTGCTAAATCTTACCGTTGATTTTGTTATCCATTTTCGTCAAATACTTAATATGACAGGAGGACACCTTAGTAATTGTTTTCACGTCGCACAATAATAATTTTACTGTGCAATTACAACAAAGCCTAGTTATTTTTTTAAAATACTATTTTACTACACTAAATTAATAGGTTCTAATAGAAATACATTTTTACGTTAAATATAATATAATAGATGGATCACGTGTAATTATAACCTAAGTGTACTACTGTAGTAGGTAGCGGCATGAACCATCGGATCAAACCTCAAGTTGTCTTAATTCAACGCTTTGTTTTACGCGTTATAAACATGTTGCTACAGTGCGTGAGTAGCTAGGGGTAAACAATTAACTCAAAAAAAAAAGCGGGTGAAAAAGGTATAGCTAAAATTCCCCATCATATCGCGTTTCCTGCCGTTTACTATTCTAACGTTTCTAAATGTATATAATCTGAAAAGAGATGTTATTTATTTCTTCTGTCTGCGCTTTCAGTTGATGCAGTTGTTAATTTTCTTCTTGGAATTAGCCTTCTTAGAGCCTGTTCCAGCACATTGCGCTGAAAAAATACTTTTACCTTTTCTTTCGGCACGCTTTCCGAACTGTCAAACGTTACGTTTTTTTTAAAAAAATCCTACATGAATGTTGTTTTTAAAAAATTAGTCCATTTTACAAGTTTTAAACAACTAATCTCAATTAATCACATGATTTTTTTAACGTTTTGTGCCAATTTAGCCAATCTTCCAACATGCATGCACAAACAAACAGGCAGACCATCTTTGTGTCTTATGGATGTAACATAAAGCAAAATCGAAGGACATCTAATTAGTTCAGTTTTTTTGTTTGCACTTTGCATAAAGAACCCGTGAATCGTCTATCTCATTAACAAATGCACCATCATCACTAGCTGATATCAACTCCAATGACCGGCTCATTTATTCCCCAAGATGCAACCAAGAAGCATCATGATCTGCGGTGGAATCATTGTCATAAGGTTTGCATTGCTAGAATGAAAAGAACAAAGTGCCATTTTGCTGGCATTAAAGGATTTTATCTTGCTACGTGCAAAGTTACGACTCTAGTTAAGTAAGAGATGTTTGGTTTGTTGTTATACACTACCTATTCTCCCAAATTGAATATGTATTAATCCTTTCAAAAGTTGACGGATAGACCAATCTCAAAAGACACGTATTTAGTAATAGCTCGTTAATGTTTGCATTTCTTACGAAGGCATTTAAAGTCTGATAACAAAAAAGAAATAAAACATCAGTGGACTAAACAGCCTACGGCTCTATGTTCACAAATGCTCAAATGAGATATAAACCACGGCTTTACCTTCCAAATAACTGCTTTTTTTAAACTGTTTCTAGTCTTCTTCCTGAAGAGGAGAGTTGACCAAGAATGACTACTGCATATAAAAAATACGGTATCTATACTATCTTAAAAGTTTATAGTGGTACAATTAAAAAAAAAGAAATTTATAATGATGATGACGAGTCTCGCGTGTCTATATTTTCTGTTGCCTATTTTTCTTTCTATACTATCGATACACAAACATCCACGCGACTACACGATCCACGTGTCGGCCTCCTTTCCATCCGCGCCGCCGACGCCGCCTCCTTCGACGCGCTGCCGCTGCCGCAATCCGCGGCGCCACCTCCTTCGACGCGCCGCCGCCGCTGCTGCCTTCCATCTGCGCTGCCGCCGCCTCCACCGATGGGCCTCGCCGCCACAACGCCTTCTCCATTCGCCACCGCCTTACATCGTCTCCTTCGCAAGTCCTCATCATGCTGTTTCCTTCCATATCCTCCGCATCACTATCCTTCCGCATAACGCGTCTCCCCATCAGATTGAGTCAGTCCTAATAATCCAGCATCCGCGCATTCTCCAAACAAATCGGAAGAGTAACAGCCAAATCGCTGCCGATCCTGCCGCAGCTCCGGAATCGCAAGCTCAAGTTCAAGGTCGATGTGCTCCTCCTGGAGTCCTCATAGCCGCCCCCACGTCCTTCTCCCACATCATTCGTCACGACCGCTGCCTATTCGCCCATCCACGCTGGTCACCGCATAGGGTAGCTGCCGCCCGGCCGCAATTTCCCCCTCGACGCCCAAATATTCAATTCGCTGCATGCGCCGATCGGTGGATGGGAAGGATGCTTCTGCCTGTGGGTGGAAGGGAGGGTGCCGAGACATGGTTATGGATGTCGGCCACCTTGAGCTTGGCTATCTGCTATCGGTGCCCTTGAACTCCACCCATTGTCTTCCTGTATGCAGTATGAGGCTATTGTTGAGAGAGCCGGCCTCCTGACTATCTCTGTTCGGCCAGATCTGGACGCCTGGAGGCTAGCACACCTGATTAAAGCAGTCGTGAGTTCTTAGAAAGGCATTAACAATGCTAAGGGATACTTTGAGTTGCGGGCTAAATATTTTTCTTCTTTTTCATATTTCTGATCATCTCGGCAAAGATATTTTCAAGTTACTAATATATAGTTACTACAAAGCTTACGTTATTATTCTCCATATCCAATCCGCTCCTGCATCTAGCCGTCTGCTGTTGTGGAATGGAAAATACTATTGGACAGACATAGATGCAGTTTTGAGGTTGCCGACATCATTAATCCATTTTGTTTGCTTTATGTTTATGACACTTCCAGGATTGCAGTTGCTTCTATGATATCTCAAATATTATTTTTTTAGTGATATCGTGCGATGACCAGTTTTTTTTATTTAAAGAAATGCCATTAGTAATTTATTTTCATGCTGGCAGAAGCACACAGGACTATACCCACAACTGTAATAAAAAGTAGGCCATATTCTGCGATCCAAGAAAAAAGATGTTTGTTGTGCAAAGTTTGGAAAGCTGGACACTGCAGTNCGGACGTCTGATTAGTTATGGCCTCATAACCATCTTGTTGTTTTCAGTTTTTGTTTTATCTCTCTCAAACTGAATGGATGAATAATTTGCTCGAGTCTTCATCACATGGCTTTGGACACACAAAATCAGACTTTACTTTACTGATTTAATATTGCTGATCAAGGTTAATTTTTATTTCTGTCTTGACCGATTAAAGATAAAACTCTCCGTGCTTATGGTCGATTGCAGACGTCATTGATGATTTGGTGTTTATTTTATCATTCTCACATTTCCAACAAAACACTAAAGTTTCTCAAATCAATTTTGCTTCTTTACGGCATGTTTTGCAATTTAGTTTTTGTTGAGTTTGGTCATGTATATGGTTTATATTATACAAATTTTTCTCCTATTTTTTTTATAGTTTGTTATTATTTTGTCATCCATTGCAACGCTTGGGCACTCAACTAGTTTTTTCGAACGAACACCAGTGCGATAAGTTTTGTGGTGGGTAGTCTTCCACTTTTTTTTTCTTTTTTAAGGAAATTTCAAAAAGTCCCAAGAATATCTTGTGGCACAAAACCATATGTTTTATGGTACAAATGTTTCATAAAACCTCACATTTATTCAAATTCTAATTTATGCCAGCATATTTAATACAATTGTTTTTAAGTTAAATCAACAATCAAAAAGTTTTATTTTTTTAGATAATGAATTCATTAATCCAGCCTCTATATCTATAAAGGATATACACAACCAAAAAAGTATAACCCTTACAAGAAGGAGACACTATTTTTTAAATTTTTGAATATGTTATTCGAGTATGTATAGGATAGGATGTTGTGAAACCATATAACCATAATACATGTAGTTTTGTGTAATTAACCATAATATCTAGGGTTTTATATAACTTCGATAGGGTTTTCTAAAGTTTACTTTTTTTTTTCACACTCAAGAGAAGAATTGCCTTCCCTTTCCATTAGAATAGGTCAAACTGGAGTCGCTTGCAAATTGCTAAATAAAGGCCCCCGATCGGAATTGGAGCCATCCAAAAATACCGCAAACAAACAACATTTCAGCCATTGAAAAAAAAAATCGGACGAGCTCCTCCTTCTCAAATACGCAATCTTTGCGTATTCCTGAAAAAGCTCCTCCTTCTCAAGAAGTAGAAACTCCGCGGATCTTTTCCTCTTATTTTCAGATTTCAAAATCTCGCCCATCCTCCATTTCGAGATTTTACGGGTCTCATAGAAAGGAAAAAAATCGCATGTTGGAAAGCTTCCGCATTGCATTCAGGTCAGAAGATTTGCCTCCTCTGTATTTATCGTGTTCGTCAACATCTTATATAAATCAAGAGGGGTTTCCTTGCTCTGTACAGTATCAATGTGTTGGATTTGGTGATGATATCCTTTCTAGTTTCTTTGAAACTGAATTGCAACGTTTGTGCTATCTTTGGTTTCTTTTGTTCTACTTTCGCAAAAGCATGTGGACGGCAGCGGAGTCGGTCATGTTTTAATTATTATTCTTGATATGGGAAAGTAGCAGTCATCGTATTGAACTAAACATTTTTGAAGTACGAAGGAATGGTAGAACTATAAAAGTCTTATAAGTGTTTTGCTCATACCTGCTGGGTTCATCAAACAGTTTAACCACTTTTTTTGCTTTCGGTCATTAAATTCTGTTACTCTTTTTTCATTGTGTGTATCCGTCTGTTCCATGCAATTAAGAAAACAGAAAATGTGATAATATGTACAATGTGCTCCTGTCGTTTTTCAGGTGTAATAACATAGCAGTCCCTGATCTACGAAGTCCTTTGATCATTGCTTATATGCTTGCTGTTAGCATGAACAATGTAACAAGTTTAAAGAATGACTGAAAGGATTGTTAAAGGTCAATGCAGTAAGAGTGCTGTCATTGACATTGATGAAATTGTAGAATCCATGAATAGCCAAATTAATATATACTGTTCACTTAAACAGGTCAGTGAAAATGAACCTACAAAATATCAGATTTGCAGGGTGCAGGAGCAAGTACGTGTTCTAGACAGAAATTGTTACGAACCAATGATTTTATCTATTGGTCCATATCATCATGATTCTCCTTGTTCCTTTGCTATGTTAAGAGAAAAATGGGAATGCTTAGCTCATGTTCTTGGTCTGAACCAAGAAAGGGAACTGGCGGACTACATACATTTAGTGGGAGAACTGGAGGACAAGATAAGGAATTGCTATTCCGAGGAAGTAAAATTGGAAAGCAATAGATTCATAAAAATGATTTTGCTTGATGGCTGCTTCATACTTGTGCAGCTTTCTGGTCTTCAAGGAATTGCACCTTCAATGCAAGATACCAGACCGGATGCAGCCAGAGAAAGTTCAACCATAAACAAAAAGGAGCATGGCGACGAACTTAAAATTCTGAAACCTGGATGTTCAGTGGCCGGAAATTCGGAATTAGTAGAAAAATTTCGCCTAAGTAGCTTTAATCGTTCAAAGTCTCACAGAAGTCAGACTGAAGATGTGGAGCATGACCAAAAGCTGGATACATCTGATCAGGTAGGACAATGGTATCACAGTTGTGTTGCACATGACGTGCTGTTGCTTGAAAATCAAATTCCGTTCTTCATTGTAAGGAGAATTTATGAGCTGGTGGCAGGTGAAAGGGCCACACATTCATCCCCTCAATTTGAAATTGCCGGATGTGTGGAAGGTCTCCTCCATTACTACCCAAAAGCAACCCGAGAAGCTCAAAGGCCATGCAGTTTTAACCATCTGCTTCATTTGTGCCATATTTACTTCCGACCAAGTAGCAAGCTGGATGATGGTTATCAGAATTCCGAAAAGACTAACGGATTCAGACATTTAGTTCCGACCAAGTGCCATATTTAAATACTTTAAATTCTGCCATTGGCCAGCAGAGCGTAGATTGTGGTCAGAGCCGAGGTATGATACTCTGCGCCACGGTCAATGTCGTTGGCGTTGGCGCCGAGTAATACATTATCGCGAAGCAGGCATCGAATTTAGGAAAAGAGAGTTTGATGAACACAACCCTCATTCCCTTTTGGACATCACATTTATGGATGGAGTAATCACAATACCGCGCTTGATAATAGATATCAAGACAACATCCCACTTCAGGAATTTGATTGGGTTTGAACAGACATGTCCTCTGTCCGGGAACGATTTCACAGCGTATGTTACTTGCCTGTCCCAGCTTATGAGCATGCCTGAAGATGTCAGTCTGCTTGCCAAAAGAGGAATTATTGTTCACCAAATGCGCTCTGATCAGGAGGTCTCGACCCTTTTGTCCAAGCTTGGTAAAAATGTTGACATTGATTTGAGCGGCAATTCCTACCTTAAACACGCTTTCTCGGGAATGGAAGAGCACTACCAGAGCCGTATCAATAGATGGAACGCATGGTTGTGGCAAAACCATTTCAGCAATCCTTGGTTGGTTTTAGCTGTCTTAGCTGCTGGTATCATCCTCATATGCACTCTTGTTCAAACATTAATTTCTTTATTAGCATATAAGAACCAAAAATAGATGACCCGATTTTATATTTCGGAGAACTGGTTAGCTTATCAATAATGATGATTTGTACGATTATTTTTTTTAGAATACGCTTCATGCGTATCTTTTTTTAAGTGAATTATACTTTGGGCCACCTTATATTACGATAGTTTCACTTTAGACCACCCTCTAGCCAAACTTTTTATTTTGTACTAGATAAGATTACATTTGTTTCATTTTGGACCACCTCCAACTATTTTTTTAAGCACATCAATAAATTTAAGAACATCAAAATCTACACATCGATGATCTTTCTCACTGATGCATAGGCTTCCCTTTGCCGAAGAAAAGGGTAGTGCAACTAGTGAGGAGAGTTAATGGTGGCTCAAAGTGAAACAAAGACATCTTACCTAGTCTAAAGTGAAAAGATATATTGGAGGGTGGTCCAAAGTGAAACTAGGGTAATAAAATATGGCCCAAAGTGTAATTCGCTCAATCTTTTTATATATTAAGAGAAGTAAAAGGGCAGTACAGAAAAATAGAAAACAGGGAAGGAGGTTCAAGAAGAAAAAAGGAGAAACGAAAAATACAACAAGAGCACTATATCTCGCGACATCAATTCGGCGACCGGTTTGCCAGATGAGCTACAGTAGTAGGTGCGGCACAGGCGACCTTGCCGGGCGCCAGAGGGCGGCCTCATCTGCCATTCTCCTGGCAATCTCCGTCCAAGTTCGCTGATATCTGTTGAAGACCGGGTTGTTTCTTTCTTTCCATATTGTCCACACCCCCAGTGTGAAGGTTGTGTCCAGTCCTTTCCTTCTTGCCTTTGGGAGCTTTTCACGGCAATCGCAAAGCCAAGAGTAGAAGGAGACCTCGTTGATTGGCAAGAATTGGGGAAGGCCAACTGTAGAGAGGATGATCCACCAAAGCTGTCTGGATTCCGGGCAAGCCACCAGGAGGTGGTCGATCGTCTCATAGTGGTGGTCGATCGTCTCATCGTGCTGAACACAAAGAACACAACTGGCAGGATGTTCCAAGGCACGGCGGGTTAGCCTGTCAGCAGTCCGGCAACGCCGTAGTGCGACCTGCCAGAGAAAGTATCGGCAATGTTGTGGCGCTAAGGATTTCCAGATTGGTTCTGATTGGAACCTGGTGCGACTAAGGAAAAGCGCCTGATACGCCGATTTAGTTGAGAATTGGCCAGATGATTCCCACTTCCAAACATAGCAGTCTGGTTGATCCAATAAGGATATACTCCTTCCGTCTACATTTGATCTTCGTATAAGCCATCGGCACCAAGACCAAGGAGGCATTTAAACTCCCTCGAACCAGCTGCGTGAGCCGTCCTCATGCGTTGCATGCATGCATGGCCTTAGTGTGCTGCATGCAAATGTGCAGGAGGTGAAGCAACATGCATTTATTTTGGAAGTAGCAAGACTCCAATTTATATGCATGCATGCACGCATGTAGGGGTGGGTATTTAACTCATGCAAAAAAACGAATAGTCTAACTCTAATATGCATATCATTTGGAGATGGAGGGAGTACCTTGTAGGACACGCCAAAGTTGCAGATATTCAATCAACGCCTGTACCCCCACCACGCCCCTCATATCCTTAATCCAACAACGATTGAGGAGCACCTCAGTCACTATTTGACGGTTTCGAACTCTGGGGTGCACTAGACTGTAAACGGGGCGCCAACATCTTGATGCTAGAGCCATTGATCCATTTGTCTTCCCAGAACAAAGATGTCCACTAAGCAGGATGCTGAGAGATCGACGAACTGTTGCTCACGCAGGAAACAAAGGAAAGGCAAACCTTTCCACGGTTTGTCTACAGCAGAGCAGAGCGCTATAGTCAGCGCCATCAGGATTCAGCACACCAAGACCACCATAGCAATGTGGCTCACAGACCTTCGACCAAGCCACACGGTAGTGACCACCATTGACATGTGCTTGTCCTGCCCACAAAAACCCACGTCTGATCCTGTCAATCGATTTAATTACCCACTTTGGTGGATCAACGGCCAAAAGGAGATAAATTGGGATGGTGCTGAGAACCGCCTTAGCCAAGGTGATTCTTCCCATTGGTGCTATCTGACCGGCTTTCCAAAGGGGTAAGCGGCGGGCTGTAGCGTCAATAAGGGGCTGATAGTCCGCGCCTAAGTTTGAAGATTGTCAGGGGGAGGCCCAGGTAACGACAGGGAAACTCAGCGACTGGGCAGGGCAGGGCAGGGCTGCAGTGACCTGCTGTATGTCTTCTTCGGAGCACTGGATTGGAAGTGCTAAGCTTTTGTTGAAATTTGTTTTCAAACCTAAGGATTCCCCGAAGATGCTGAGATTTGCAGTTGTTGCTTTGAGATCATCTGTAGAAGGTGAGGTAAAAATCACCACGTCGTCAGCATAAAGAGACACACGGTTGGGGATTTTGATCGGCCTCAGAACACCTTCTCTTTCTGCCGTAGCCAAAAGCTTGCCGAGATAATGCATCGCAATGATGAAAATCATTGGGGAAATTAGGT
The DNA here is from genome assembly GCA_000325765.3 of Leersia perrieri. Lineage (NCBI taxonomy): Eukaryota > Viridiplantae > Streptophyta > Magnoliopsida > Poales > Poaceae > Leersia > Leersia perrieri. The sequence continues at coordinate 13,663,983 of CM002476.1, read as the reverse complement.
CTTCCTGCCTGACCCCTCGGCGGTGAAAGAATTTTCTGCTCGGTACGCCATTGACGAGCACCTTTGTTGAAGCAGTGTGTAGTAGAAGTGAGATCCACGCCCGCCATCGATCCCCAAATCCCTTATGTTGAAGCACTTCCAGGATAAATTGCCACGAGATCGAATCGAATGCAGTACCGAAGGAAGCCGGATATTGTGTAGCCTCTTTGCCAATTACCTAACAAGGACAAAGTTGTCGTGGATACATCTTTTGCGGATGAACACACTTTGGTTTGCAGTGACCAGCGAGTCCAGCTTGGGGGACAAGCGACGTGATACGATGTTGGTGAACAATTTTGCAAAGTTATGCAGTAACTTATGGGCCTAAAATCTCACATGCTCCTAGCATCCGGTTTTATAGGGAGCAGAGTGATCAAAGCGCTATTGACACGACCGAAGGTAGAGCCATCGCATGTTATGTAGAAACGGCCTGTAAAGCCGCCGGGGCCCGGTGCTTTGCCCGGTGGTGTGCATTTGATTGCATCCCATATTTCATCCACAGTGAAGTGTTGATCAAGATCCTGAAGGGGGGCACCAGCCGGCTCAATGTAGTTGAGATCAAGGGTAAAATCGTGACCAGTTGCCATGCCCAGCAACAAATTGAAGTTCTGCGCTAGGGTGGATTTTTCCTCTGGCGAGGTAGCGACCCGTCCATCCAACTCCAGCTGTTGCACGTAGCAGCGCCGCTTCCTAAAGGCGGCATATTGGTGGAAGAAATGAGTGTTCGCATCACCCTCCTGGAGTCATGTTATGTGATCCTTGATCGTTGTCGAGCCATGTTCGCTCAAGGGAGGAGAGGGCCAGGTATTTTAGTTTGAGGCTTTTGTGTAATGCATGTTCAAGTTGTGAAAGAGCCTGCAGTTCTTCAGCTTTGTCCAGCCGGCCAATAAATTCCCGTGCCATCTCCATTTGTAGCTTCACATTGCCCACTTTTTTATTGCTCCAACTTTGGAGGGCACGTGCGGTAGCATGAAGTTTCTGGTCGAGGCGTGCAACTGGGTCAGCAATGGCGCAAGGCGTAGACCAAGCTGCCAACACGACCTCAGAGAAGCCATCTAATTTTGTCTAGAAATTCTCGAAGTGGAAGCGCCTTTTTTGAGGAGAAGAAGACCGGGTTGACAGCAAGAGCGGCGCATGATCGGAGATTGTGGTGGGCAGCGCCTTCAGGAAACATCTCAGGTAAGAAAGCCACCCAATCTAAGCAATGTTGAACTCTATCCAAACGCTCAAGAATGGGGCATTCACAACCATTGGACCAGGTGTAAGAACGACCATTAATATATAACTCTTGCAGCAAGGGTCTTGGATGACTCGGCGGAAGCGACCCATCATCCTTATGTTGAGGTTTGCATTGTTCTTATCTTGGTCTTGGTAGATAAGATTGAAATCCACAGAAATCATCCATGGCCCAGAGTGTGATGCGCGAAAAGTGCAGAGTTCATCCAGGAATCTAATCTTATCAGCCTCCAATTGTGGCCCATAAATGACAGTGAGCCAATGGGATAAGCCGTCCAGAACGACAGGCGGACGGAGAGGGAGAACTCGCCAAGAGAAACGTTGTCATAGGTAACGACCGAATGATCCCAGCCGAGAAGAATTCCACCATTGGTATGGACGGCCGACAAGTAAGCGAAATCCGCTAAATTGTTCCCCAGGATCCTGGCTGCTACAGTTGGAGAGATTACTTCCAGTTTGGTTTCTTGGAGCCAAACGACCGAACACCTACCATCAACTATGACCGAGCGAGCAGTGTTCTTCCTTGCGTCGGCGTTCAGCCCGTGCACATTCCAAGGAAGTTGAAATTACAATCAGACATAAAAAACAAGTGTGACCTAACGACCCAACCATAAGGCCGGTCAAGCGACCTAAGCTGTCACCGCCCCAACTGTGGCGGCGGTAGGGCCAGGCGGCTGAGGCAGGTCCATGTCGAATAGCTCGGATATCGCCTGGAATAAATACAGGGAGAGCTCGTTGTCGAAAATCTTCTTGTATTGCTAGAAAGCCGATGCAACATCCATGTCACTCTCTGAGGGCATATCATCTTTGATTCCGAACTTCTTTGCAAGAACCGACATGGTAGGGGCCCCGCTTAACGCCTAGAGTGCCTGCCGCTCACCTCTTCTTGGCGTGAAACCAGGAGGTGGCACGGTCGCTTGCGTAGGGAGAGGCAGGATCTGAGGCGGGAGCGACTTCTTTGCCCGCCGCGAGAAGGCGATAAGTGGTTTCTCGGGCTGGGCTGCAGCAACGTGGCCTAGAGTTGAGTCCACAGGCTGGGTTGCCTCCTCACAGGTTGGTGTGGCCACCACTTGTGATAGTTGCGTTGTCAGCTGGGACAGGGTCGGGGTGGAGAAAATAGGCCCAATTGGGTTGATGAAGTATCAAAAGCCGTTAGCCCCAATTGGGTTGACAAAGTACCAAAAGCCGTTGGCTGGGCCGTCTCCAAGCAAGTTGGGCCAAAAACCAGCTGTGAAGGTGCAGGCCTAACGACTTGTTGTTGTGCCTAAAAACAAGCCTAGTCCAGGCCCAAGGAGGGTGGAGAGAGATCAGGCGAAGCCGAAGCAGAAGGGATGGGGCCAATGACCAACAGAGTAGGTTGGAGACCCAACGTAGCTTCCTCGACTATGGGATCAGGCGCCCACAACGGGACCGGTGCAGCAGATAAGACACATAACTCCAAAGCCAGATCCATCTCGAAAGCCAAGCTCGCTTCTAAGCCTGCAGAAGGTGGCGAAGGGCTGCGATCCTCGGGAGAGGCAACACCACATTGTTGAGTGAAGATGAGTTGCTCCAAGGAAGATGCCGAAAAATCCATCTTGGAGAATGAGTCGCCAGATGGGACAACAACAGAAGAAAAGCGGCACACGACCGGAGCTTTAGCCACAGGAGTTTGGCATTTAGTGGGCTGTCACCTGCACAGGTAGCACATAGGAGATAGCTTTACCTTTTCAACCCTTGCACGCCCGGCCCACAGCCCATGCTGCTAGGCCCCACAGGGACAACGGCGAGACGGCCGTTGCCGGAGAGCAACCAGAGGTTTCCCACGGCGAAGAAGGCGGACAGTCGACGTGGGTCGACGAACTTGCCCCAAGAGAGATGACGGGGCTAGAAGGGCAGTTGCCCTACTGTGCGACGGCCCAGTAGCCCCGACGGCCGGCGAGGGGGAACTATCCTGGCGACCACTGAACAGACGGAAAAAGTGGCGTCACGGCCACACATCATCGGAGTCCGAGATTGGGCTAGGCAGGCCGCCATGGTCGGAGTCGTCACTTGACGGAGCGAACAGCTGGGGGCGATCAGGAGGGTTGTGGTCCTCGACTGCCACTAGATGAACAAGCACATCGTAATCATTGTAGAGGAAGAAGTGGCCATCGCCGTCAGCGACAGGACCATTGTCCTCGGGGATGCGAAAGGTCTTCTCGGTGGCGATAGCGTCAGGATCATGAATCTAAGCGTGGAGCTTGAAGGCCTTCAAGCTATCATTGGAGGAAGAAGCCGGGTCACAAGATTCGATCTCTCACGAAGTATCGAGCACAATCACCGCTGTTGCGACTTCCCAGGCATGGCAGGGGATGCCCTCGATGTGTAGACGGACCTGGTAACAGAACTTCCCCGGGCAAGCACACAGATGGCAAGACTAGGGGGAAACCACGACACGAAAGTTAGGGAGCGGCGCTCAAGCAGTCTCGACCGGCCACCCAGGACGTGGAAGTAGAGCAAGAAGTTGTCGCGGTAGAGATCTCGGACAGAAAACGAATACAGAGCGAGGCCTAGCCCCGTGACCATTGTCGAGTGGAGATGCGCTGGTGATGGCCGCAGAACTGCACCGGTGACAACTACGACCAGCGGGGAGCCAAGTTGGAACTCGCGGGCCCGCATGTAGGAGAAACGGCAGAACACAGATCTCGTGGCGAATGCGGAGCAGTCAGGATCGCCAGGCTCCGAGAAGTCGAAGCGCGAAAGACGGTTGGCTCCAGGCGGCGACAACTGTTGTAAGGGTGGCGGAGCGACTGACTCAGGAGGGGAGAACACGACCGGGGAGCAGGGAGGTGAAGAAGACCGTGGAGAACTGTTTGGCGTAGAACCCAACGCGCCAGGCGAAGTAGGTGGCCCCACTGCCACCCAGATTCGACGCCACTGCGTAGCAGAGAACGATTCGCCAGCGAGGAGTGGCAGAGGGGTTGCCGCGAGGCCACATTGGCGTGGTGGCCAGCCGCGGAATCTAGGCGGCGCTGAGGACGGCGGCCGGGGCAGTCCTCCAGGCGATGGCCAAGCGCATCACAGCCAAAACAGGAGGGGGGTGCCGTGCAATCCGAACAGACATGTTCAGACCGCAGGCAGTTGAAGCAGCGACCATTGAGGTCCCTAGGCACCGGCCAACGCGGAGGGTGGGGACTCGCTCAGCGACGACGTCGGTGGCGAACGACCTGCCACCCGTCACCTTCCGGCGAGGCGACGGCACCTTGCGAGGGCTGGCTGCCCTCAGGGCCAGAAGGACGAGGTGGCACCATGACCACGGACAGGAGGCCACCACGACAAACAGGGACATGGCCATCCCTACGGTGGGGGCTGTCGGCGGCCGCGATGGCCGAGGGCGACCCCATGCCACTCACAACAGCAGAGGGAGGGGGACGCAAACGGCCAGAGGAGGAGGAGCCCACATCAGCGGTAGCGGCAGCCGCAACAACGACCGGCTGCACCACGACGGTCCAGTTGCGAGGAAGGGAGGAGGCCACATCCGTTGGAGGCGGGGGCTCCCACCGGAGGCCGAAGACCCACTCCAACCACCTGGGGAAAGATTGGACAGGATCGCCGTCCGAAAATCAAAGCCGAATGAAGAAGAGGAAGAGGCAAGAGAGGACGGGGAGAGGTGGCCATCGGGATGGGGGGAGGATGGTGGAGGAAGACTAGTGTGGGAGGGAGGGGTGAGGAGGGGGGAGATCCACCGGGGCCAAGGACGCCGATGGTGGTTCAAGTGAGGTGGGGGCCGGGGTCGGAGTAGCCGACGACGAGGAAGCCTGCGGGAGAGAGTGCGCTCAGCTCATGGTCATGAAGCTGGTTGGATCCTTTCCTTTTTCAAAGTTTTTCAAAAAAGGAAACACCTTCCTTTCTGCTGTACCCCGCCTCTCCATAGTCAACCATACCATCAGCCACCATGGTTGCTGCTTCCTACTATCCTCACCGGAGCTTGAGAGGAAACACGAGAGAAAAGAGAGTGTGGAATGGAAGATCAAATGAATATTTACTTATGTTTAAGTTAAAACAAGAACTTATTTACCCGTAGACGGCCAAAAGCCTAGCTATCTCGTTTGAAGTTATTTATGAGAAAGTATAATTGGTGTGATTGTGTTAGTGCGTGCATAACTCCACCTATAAGGTTTAAATCCGGCCGCCTACGAGTAAATATGTTGTTGTATTAACTTAAACATAAGTAAATATTCATCTGATCTTCCATTCCATATTCTCTCTTTTCTCTCATGCTCCTTCTCCAGCTCCGGTGAGGATAGTAGGAAGCGGCTACCATGGTGGCTGATGGTATGGTTGACTATGGAAAGGCGGGGTACGGCAGAAAGGAGGGTGTCTACCGAAGAGCTACTGCACGACTGCACGAGGAGCAAGAATAAACTATGTAATTTGCTAGTTTTCCATCGAGTTCAATCACCGAAAGACGTACGCTTATTTGCCACCGTATTTCTTGTAAAATGTCACGTATTTCTTGTACTATTCGCTCCCTATTGTTTTTTAATAATGGATTATATTAAACCCACTCTTTATGAGGGTGTACACGGCCCAATAGTTACAAACACACGAGTACATAAGACTCTCTCGTTACATGGTAACACACAAAATAAGTTTTAATAGCAGGTAAACAAGCAAGAGAAACTAAAAGCTAAGCTTCAATCTTTTTAAGGTTCCACCCAAAAGTAGAGAAAAAGCCCCATCATACACTTCTCTAAAAGCTTGCACTTCACAATCACTTCGCCACCTTCGTCTTCCTTAAGAAGCAAAGACCAAAGCCTTACCAACTGAGTTGCTTTGAAAATTCCCTAAAAAAGATACATGATTGTAGCCATTAAAGGCTATGTCATTTCTACACAGCCATAAAGCCCAACAAACCACCGCAATGTCCACCCAAGTTTGTCTTTTAAGCCTAGGTTTAAAATCTCTTAACCAATTACCAAACAAGTGAGACCAATTACGAGGTTGCTTGATTCAGAAACAAGATAGATCGCATTACAAATGTATCTAGCCATTATACAATCAAACAACAAGAACAGATGTTGTATTGACTCACTAGAGGTATGTACATAAGCTACAAAGCAAGCTCCGTCTTCTTTTAGCAAGATTACCTTTTTGTTAGAATCACTCCTTTTTTAATATACCAAAGGAAGATTTTAATTTTTAAAGGACTCCTTAGCTTTCAAATTAAAGATTTCCTAGGTATTACACCGTTAAACATAAGAACTTTATATATGGAGTTAATAGAAAGTTAACAACCCTATTTTATTGTTCTTGCAAAAGAATTAGTCTTGCTTATCGTTCAATTTCACGTTTACCACCCTTGAGACAATGTCAAACCAATTTTTTATTTTGTTCTCCAAAGAAATCCTTACTAACACATCGGCCACTACGAGTCTTTATTTCTAACCCAGCTATACAATTTCATTTGAATGGATGATTTCCCAACCAACAATTCTCCCAAAATCTTACTTGTTTCCAATCGTTACCCATTGTTTCCCATTCGATCTCCCTATTGTTACCTACTTGCATCGTTATTTCGCGAATGAGGAGCCTAACCCACCCCGTCGTTTCGCGAGAGGACGAGCGTGGCTCGTGCTCCAAGGAGCTCTCGTCTCTCCAGAGTCGCGTTGTACGACGAGTCGACGCAGCGGGAGGATCCAGTACGGGGCGCGCGGGACATGGATTTTGCGCGCCAAATCCACCGCTGCCTCCAGTTTTTCTTTGTCGTTCTTTGGGTACCACCGGACGCCGCCGGAGTCAGGGCAGAGGACTACAGGCGCGGCAGCAGCGTTGGGAGCAGCGGCAAGGCGGAAGGACAAGGTCAAAGGAGCTGTCGCGTCATTGGTTACCTCCGCCGGTCGGGGATCCAGCTTGGCGGCGAGCCTATTCCCCATTGGCCGCAGATCTGGCTCTCCGGCCGGCCTCTTCCCCGTTGGTCGCGGATCCGGCCCAGCGTCACCTCTCTTCCCCATCAGTGACGTACGGAAACAACACGAGGTCAGCATCGTCCCCATCCATGGCTAAATCTGGCGCGGCCGAATCCTCCCCTATCGGCAACTTCACCAGCCACGACGGTGCTGCTTTCACCGGAGGTTCTTCACCACCTGCTGGATTTCCATTCCCTCCATCTCCATATCAGGCTTGTTGGGGATTGTACGACGCTAGTCCAGGGTCTTCTTCATTTCAACATTCAGAACCAACATGGCAAGAGAACTTGTGAGCCTCTTCATTTTGAACCCGTTCAGATCCAGCATATTGTTCAATGTTTAATCCAATTGTTTAGCAGTAGATGTGTGCTACTAACTGTATGCCTACTAGTACTAGTGATGTTCTTTTGCAAGTCCTGAATGCCTACTAGTACTAATTACATTCGGTTGGAAGTTCTGAAAATGCTGATCTGAAATTATGAAAATAGACCTGAAATTATACATTCAGTAAGAAATTCGTTTACAATTTATTCCATATTTGTAGCCTCACATTCAGTCAGAAATTCAATTCAGCCATTGAGTTATAAATTCATTCAGTAATATAGTCTCACATTCTGTTCAGACATTCAGTTATAAATTTAGTTAAGTTCCTTGTTGTCTTTTGCTTTCTACAGTAGTATGAGCATATGGCTTTCTACAGTAGTTATAAATTCAGTTAAGTTGCTTGTTGACATTCAGTTATAAATTCACATTCACATTCAGTTCTGAAATTATACAGTAGTATGAGCATATGGCTTCAAACTCCTACACTGATTCCCTATTAGACTCCTACTGATTCATGTAGTTCAGTGTTGCTCTTATTACATACAGGAATTAGTTTCCAATTATGCAGTTGGCTTCAAATTATGCTTTGAGTTTTCAAAAAAATTCTGCAGTTTCAGTCATATGTGCCTTTAGTTTTCAGTTGCAGTTTCAATGTACATAAATGTTTTCAGTTTCAGTTTCAAATAAGTTTCAGTTCAGTTTCAGTTTAGTTTCATTTAATTTGGTATGCACATTCAGTTACTGTAATTCTATTTTTATAGTTATTGGAAGTGATAATTTGCAGTTACTGCAAGTGCTAATTTATTTCCTGAAAACTGTATGTTTCCTTAAAATTGAATGTTTACTGAATATAGAAAACTGAATGTTTCCTGGAAACTAAAATCTTTTTTGTTTTAGTTCCTCATTCCAGTTACTGATATGTGGCCATTTCTACTAGCAGGGAAACTAGGAAACCGAGGAAGACATGGTGAATCTGCTGTGTTTCATCAACTTAGAATTTCAGTCCAAGTTGTCTGATGGCATGACAATTTTGCTTGAAACCTGTGTTTCAGTCCAAGTTGTCTGATGGCAGAGTTTTTTTTTCTTATCTTGATTGTCTTGTACTCGACTCTATGTTGAAGACTTTATTTTCTAAAGTATGAATTTTTAGTTATTGAAATTTCTGTTAATGAAACATGCTTGATGGACTTGTGATGATTGCAGTGTATTGAACTGCTGCTGCTGTGTTGTACTGCTGCTAGCTGTGAACTGCTGCTGTTGCTCTATGTGAAATGTTGCTGCTGCTCTGTGTTTTTTTTTGCTCAAAAAGGATCTAATCAAGCACATATGGCAACGTTTTGAAAATAAAGAAAATTAGACTAAAGGCATTGTAATATAATTATTATATTTATGGTTTCTAAAAATTATTGTAATCATGTATCTTATTCATGCTTAATAATATTCTATCAAATAGCCATACAATAGTATACACAAATGCATTTGTAGTTGATCAAAGCTACATGTAAAGCATTAAACAGCTTATAGATAGACCCTCTGTCTGTGGGTTATATGTGCTGTCTTTATATCTGTCTGAATAATAACTTTGAGGTTCTTAGAGACGCAACCCTGTCTGATCAGAAGCCGAAAAGCCCTGCATGTGGGATTAATTTGATGGTTGAATAGGCGGTCGCTTGAAGGTTGGTAGTGGGTAGATGAACTTCTCTTCCTCGCTACTCAAACTCCTTCTGTCTTCTCCTGAACCAACGAAAACAAGATATATCCCAAATTTTTAGATATCCTTTGCAGAAACATACTAACAACATCTCCGACAATTATCTGTCACAATTGAAGGAACATGTGACACCGACAGAATTTATAGTTTTCACTTATCATAGCGGAAACATGTAGCGGCAGCTAAATCAATTTTCAGTGATATTAATTTGCAGAAACATGTAACAGCAACCAAGTTAGTTACACTGTCATCCGGCAAAACATGAATGAATCCGTTACAATAATTCACAAATATTACCAGTTGCAGCAGGATGGATTGATGATGGCTGCATGCCAGTAGGCGGCCCACCCTTCATGCCGTTCATCCAGCCGAGACCCAGGCCTCTCCTAAGCGGCACACCATGGCCGAGTTCACTTGACTCTGCAGCTACAAGCACGACCAGAAGCAGAGTTGTTGCCAATGCTGCTTTGGACACCATGTTTGTTCTGTACGTTCTTCTAAACGTACTAATTCAGCATATAAATACTCGAGAGTTACAAGGGGCAGTAAGATGCCATAGTAGATATACTGGGTTCATGCACACGACTAGCTAGCAGATTGGAGATAAAAAGAGTTTGGCAGTTAGGCGGCCGAAGGCACTGATCAATAAATGCTGAAAGAGAGGCAGCAATACAGTATTATGCAGGAATCAATATCTTGTAGGATTGTCTGTACTTGGCACTTACTGCTTTGCAATCACATGCCGCCGGCATGCAGCTAGTGTACAGGTCTTGAGTCTTGACACAAATCCACATCTGTCATCCGCGTAGGCCTGGTAATGAGATGGCCAGTCCAAATGGGTTTAACGGGCCAATAAACCCACGGGCTAAAGATATTGGGGCCTTGGTGGGCCGGAAGATCAAAAGGGTCGGATTGGGTTGTGGTTGTGGCTGGCCGAAACGAGTCAGCATGGGCTGCACCGGCGAGGTCACCTGGGCGATGGCTAATGCGCGGTTGCCTGCGCGTGGCGCGCGGCGGGCGATCAGTTCGTCCGATTCATCAGCACATGTGCATGTGTCCGTAGGCATATGGCAATTGTGGATTGTCATCAGCTGAGGAAGTTTCTGCGTTACCAATTACCATCAGCTGGGAAAATTGAGTTGCCATCACCATCAGCTGAGGTAGTGGATAACTTCAAAGACTTGGCAATTTCACCGACTTCGAAGACTTGGATAAAAAGACCTAAGGCAAGGAGCCTGAACAATTTATATCTGTTTACTGAGGAAGGTATTGATACTACTAATTATGGCGAGTGGATTAGTGCCATCTCTTCTTTCATCAACTAGTAGCCTGTTGGCAATTCTTCGAAGGCCGTTGTCGGCTTTATATCCCTCTAGTAATCCCACTGCATCTGCTAATCTGCAACGTCTGAAAAGACTGCTATCACGCATCCAGGCTACACTAGACGATGCCGAGGAGCAAGCAATTCAGGACAACTATGTTAAGTTGTGGCTTAAGGAGCTCAAGGACTTGGCTCATGATGCTGAGGATGTCCTTGATGATTACCGGTATGAGCTGCTGCAGTGCCATGTCCAAGAGCGCCAAGCTGATTATCCACGCAAGCGGAAGCACATGGATTATTACGACGAAGATGACGATAGTATCATTGAGGTATGCATGTCTATGATTGATGAATATATTTAAACTAAAAATTATATCATGATTTAATTTGTTACTCAAAATAAAATGCTACTGATCATAAATCTTATCGCATCCTAGTTATGGGGTTACCTTCCTGAAAACAGTTGCTTCAACCTAGTTAAATAGAAGCGTATATACATATGTATACAGGGGCTATGTTTGAAACTTCCCCCTGCAGGTTTGGCTGTCTGCTGAGAGCTCTCTCGGTGCAGAACTGAACATACTGCTCCTATGGCATGTTAGATTCCTGCCTTCTATTGGTTTTCTTTCTGTGGCTACCAGGGGGTTGCACCCTGACCTGGTAGTCAGCCAGTTTCTTTAGGAAAGCTTTTTGCTTTTGTTTTCTGTAATGGATGACTATATCATTTCTCTTAATAGAAATGGGAGGGCGACCTCTTGGGAGAATTTACTATTTTCCACTCTCTTAAAACGCCAGTTCCTAAATACAACTCTCCCAAAAAAAAACATATGTATACAGGGTTAAGCACTTAAGCTTAGCACAGGAACTATCGTATTTAAATGATACTGCATAATTTATCTTCGTACTCTTATTCACCTCTTCACCAATAACTTAACAGAGATTTTTTTTTTTGCGGGGAACTTAACAGAGAATTAATGAGATAACAACCCGGTTCGAAGAGATATCCAGAGATCGAGCTGCTCTCCAGCTCCGATCTGAAGACGGCCAGAAAATAGCAGACAGGGGTGACTGGTTGAATTCACAGCCAACTAGCCACCTTCTAGATGAGTCCACTGTTTTTGGTAGGATTGATGATAAGGAGAATATTGTTCAGTCAGTATTATCTCAAGGCATGGAACAAGGAATTGCTGTTTTGCCAATTGTTGGAATGGGTGGTATTGGCAAGACCACGGTAGCGCAGATGGTTTATAATGATGGCCGTGTTAGAAAACATTTTGACCATTGTGTTTGGATTCATGTGTCCCCAACATTTGATGTCCTTAGGCTGACGACTGCAATTACAGAGTCGTTGACCAAGAAAAACTGTGGCTTCATACAACTAAGCCTAGTTCATGAGATTCTCCAGCATGAGCTTGACGGAAAGAAACTATTTCTTGTGCTTGATGATTTGTGGAACGAATGTGGAAATTACTGGGAGGCTTTACTGTGCCCGTTCGGATATGCACAAACAGTGACAATTTTGGTAACCACTAGGAGTAAAGAGGTCGCACGTGTTGTTCAAACAGTGCAGCTATTTGTCCTTGGATGCATTACTGACAGTGATTGCTGGTTGTTGTTCCAGCATTATGCTTTTGGGAACCAACATGAGAACAAACAATCCAGATTTGTTCAGATTGGCAGGGCAATTTTGAAGAAATGCGCTGGCTTACCGTTAGCAGTGAAGTCAATAGGTTGTCTTTTACGATCAAAGAGAGATGTGCATACATGGATGGAAATATTGGAAAGTGAACTTTGGGAATTGGATGGTAAAGAGGACATCTTCCCAGCTCTTAGATTGAGTTATCACCGGTTGCCAACAAGGTTAAAACCTTGTTTCCTGCTTTGTTCATTGTACCCTACATATTTGGGCTTCACAAAAGATGAAGTGGTTGGCTTGTGGATAGCACAGGGTTATGTTGATGCTACAGGGGGCAAAAAACTTCAGGAGGTTGGCAATGAATATTTTAATGAGCTGTGTGCAAGATCATTGATTGAAATATCATCAGGGCAATTGCTTGATGAAGTGCAATACTTTGATGACTTGACTGGAAAATCATCGATTGAGAGCTTTTATAAGGAATCAAAAAATGAGAGATCTGTACGTCCTTCCAATCCCTTACAATCGTTTACATCTATGCGCACAAGGAAATACAATGCTATGAAACAAACATTGATTGAAACTTATCTGGAGAAATCATCAAAGTCAGTTCAGCGTTTTAAGTTGCACGATGTTATGTTTGATCTTGCAAAGTCATTTACTAGAGATGAAAGATGTATGGCATTGCTTAAAATATTATGTAATGTGCCAAATAAACTTCACCAATTGCATGCATCACAGTCTTGTGGAATACTTTCCTTTCATGAACCAAGGTCTCTGCGGACGTTGGTATTAAACTGTTGTTTCTCTGCCTGTTTCAATGAGTTATCCAGTTTTGTATATCTTAGGGCTTTGGTGCTGAATTCAAACCAAGATATCAGCAATTTGGTATGTTCAATTGGAAACCTGAAGTACCTACGTTATCTCTCTCTGAATTGCTATCTGCTAGAGCTGCCTCTATCAATATCTAGCCTTTACTGCCTGGAGACTTTGGTCATTTCCAAATTGAGAACATTGAGGGCAACAAACTTTTACAATCTTGTTAGCCTTAATAGTCTCGATGTCAGTTTTGACCTTGTGGATGGCTCATTGGATCAATTTTGTGAGCTTGGTATGTTGGGAACACTATGTTTGAAGCGATGCAGTAACATGACATACTTACCTGTACATATAGGAAGCCTATTCAACTTGCATCATCTTCAACTCATTGGAATACCAAACCTCAGGAACTTATTGGGTGATGCATCTTCCAAATATAGAAAAAGTAATAGTATAACAAGGCACTCAGAGGCAAAATTTCCATCCTTGGAGGAATTAGAGCTAAAAGATTTATGCAAGCTGGAGGATTGGTATGGAATGCAGCATTCAGATTACCCAAAACTGCAGAGCCTTACAATCAGAAACTGCTCCAAATTGAGAACAGTCCCTTCTTTCGTTTCCCTTAGAAAGCTGGTAATAAGCAATTCTGCTATTAAGATTCTCCAGTTTTCAGTAGGTAATGAGCTGTCAAAACTCCAAACTATTGACATCAGAGATTGTTTGCATCTGAGTACATTGGTGGGACTACAGAATCTATCTTATGTTACAAGCTTGTATATTGCCCGTTGTCCTCAGCTCTTCATCTCTCCTTCAGAAAATATGCCGTGTAAGCCTGTTGCATGCATTTGTTGCTGATTGCCCTAAATTCAAGCAGTGGTGTAATAAACATGCCATCAATTACTTTCAGGTACATATTTGTATCTTGTTGTTCTGGATTCACGTGCGCATATATTTTCATTTTCAGGTTAGATATATGGTAAATAAATGGTGGAAAACATTGTTTACATGTAAACAGGGGAAGTGACATCATAAAAATTCTTAAAACAAGTTTAAAGATCTCACATATGGCTAAGATGAGATTATTTTAGAAATATATTTTCCCCTAGATATATATAGGCCCTTCTACTCAGGTGGCAGAGTAACCCTCTGGTTCTACCAAATGTCATGGTTTTCCAGCTTCCATATAGGAAGGAAAACCAGATGCATGCAAGATTGTGTGTCCTATTTATATTTCATGAATCACGGTTAGCTTATAGATGTTAATGTTTCAATATATCAGATGACCTTTTTCTTTTGATGTTCTTTGATCTTTTGAAAATGGTCATCCTTTTCTGCTTGGACCTACTCTGAACACTGGTTGTGCTTTCGTTGTAACTTGTAAGAACCCATAGAATACCTGAATTCTGGACAAAAAGCATTCGAAACAAAGATATTATTATTCTGTGTTAAATCTATAATTTGTGAGAAAATAATGTGTTGTGAAAATGGAGTTAGTTCCTATGTAATTTTTATAAATATTAATTTTCTATGATTTTCAACACAAATTGGGTGCGTAGGACGATCTGTGAGATTGCAAAGGTGTTTTGGGGAATCGGACATATAGCTCTGATAGCTATTTAAATTTCAAATTAAGCATGCACTTCCTGGCACATCTGAGATATATGTCATTAATTACCCAAGAGTTGTCCTCCTTGAGAGACTGGAATAGTATCCCATGAACAAATCTTTTCATGCCTTGTTATATATTTATTGAACGCTTTCAATAAATATGTTTTTAATAGATCCCAGTGGAAAATATTTCCAAATCTGAACTACATAGTGGCCACGCCAGTTGGACTGGTGTGGCTAGAGCTGTTGGTGGTGTGGTACAGTAGTTTGGCCATGCCAAATGGTTTAGATTTGAAAATATTTTTTGGTGGGTCTATTAATAAAATTATTTATTAAGAAAGTTTTAAAAAATAAAAAAAAAACCTTCAACAGGCTTGCTACCCACATAACCAGTGCCCAGGTCACTGCTCGGTGCCTCCCCTGCACATAGGCTCTACCATCACAGCAAAAGTGTTTGGATAACTGAACTAAAAAGACACCTTTTAAAGCATGCTCACACCAGGGGTTCGACTTCCCCTTACCATCCCCCAGCGGTAGCGTGGTTACCGCCGGTAACCGCAGTTACCGCGGCTTAACACGACGAATTCAGATTTCAAAAATTTAAATTCAAACCGTGGTATGAAGGAGAAAACCGCGCGGTAACCGTGGTAAGATGTTTTTTCAATGAAAAACAAAGGAAATTTTTTTAAAAAAAATTAAAAACATGGTGTAAGAAGTGATATCAGTGTTGGTAATGTAAAAAATCACTGAAAATTTTTTGGTGACCTTTGCTATTATATTTGATTCTCAAGCAATATAAACAATGACATACACATATGTAATGCATAAACGACAAATTAACAATTGGAAGTCCACAAATATTAATATGAAGTTCACATACATAGTCCCAACTTCCAAATAATATTTTTTCTTTTCTATTTTGTGAATGATCCGGTCCATAGAGATGGTTTTTCTTTTTTTCCTGAATTTATAACATTGATATGTTTAAATTTGTAGCAAACTTCATCAATTTGTAAAAAAATTCACCATTATTGTCTATAAATCATGTATTATTTATGAGATTTTTTTAGAATTTTTTCATTACTTTTTTAAAATTTTTTGAATTCGGTGAAATTCGTCCAAACGATACCACGACTTCCTAGCGGTAAGGTGCGGTAACCGCAGTAACCACGCGGTTACCGCCGGTAAGTCGAACCCTGGCTCACACAATCAATTATTTGACATGGGACAAAAACAAACAAGCAAGTAAACTGTTGGAAAAAATTAATTGTTTTTATAAACTAGCGTTTGGATATTCTAACATCAGTTAACACGAACATTAAACTGTTATTGAAATTGTGTATATATTTCTACGCAATATTTTACAGAAGTCTGTGCATCTGATATTAGGTAACTAGGAAGATGCAGATATCAGATGTACGGTTGATCACAGAGTATGGCGTGGACAATTTCAGGACCGTTGAACATTTGATAATTGAGAAATGCTCGGAGATAAGCCAAAATATGCTTTCTTCGACCAACAGCTGGTTACCATCTACGTTGCGGTTCTTGCAGTTCAGTTCCGACACATTCTCTGGTGTTCTGAATTTCCACAAGGGTCTTTCGATGCTTGGAAGACTAGAGATCAGGAATTGTAGTAAGCTTGAATCACTGGCCGGTTTGCACGAACACATTGACCTTCGACGATTGGTTTTGGTTGACTGTCCTCTACTAGACCTATCAGGAGAAACAAAAGTTCCTGAACGCTTGTCATCCATAGTAATTCGTGGGTGCCATCAGCTTCTATCTCTGAACTTACTCATGTATAACCCGACAATTCTGAGGGAGCTTGAGATATCTGACTGCCGAGGATTAATGTACATTGGATGGTTAAGATGATTTATAGGCATTGAAAGACTGAAACTTATTCGTTGCCCTCTACTTCAGCTGCGGGAATTGATGCCAGCTGTTCCTGAAACATCCGTAATCTGTTGTTGTCCGAGGCTGAAGAAGTGGTGTGAATGGCACGGGATAGAGTATAAGGTAAACTATTGTTCTGATATTCTATTCATTTCTATGATGTTAAATTGTTAATGGACTGTGATAAATTTTTTTATTCCTGATTAGGACATTCAGGACAATTTAGAAGATTCATACTGGATGCTGTGATACTTTATAGTTGCCTACGTCGTCATGGCAACTTCCCAAAGAATATTGGATGGTTGGGTATTCGTTTTGATAGAGAGAGTCTGGTGTTGATACAGATAATTGATCGTGGCAAAAGACAATTAGTCTGTGTCGTTGGATAGTGGTCTAAGAACACTAGTTTATCACAGTGTTTACCCTAAGTTCACTTCAAATCTTACATATAAATTAGGTGGAATCGATGTTACATAGTTTATTTCTCTTAACATTGTTCAGATTACAGTTGTACTCTTGCACAGTGACTTTTCGATAGTGAAATTATAATAGGTTTAGCGTGGTGTTCATCTATTTTGAAAAGGTTTGGGTGTACCGTGTATTTAACAGATATCTCTCTCTTCACTATTCTGTTAAAATTTATATTAAGCTTTAATAAGGGCACCTGCCCAAAGCCCCATATGCTCATCTGAGCATTTTGCATAATGGTGATTCAAATTCATTTCTGTATGGCGTGCATATCAGAGCGTTTGAAGCGTGCACTTGTCTCCTTTTTATTTGTTCAAGAAACTTTCAAAGTAGGAAAAAAATGATTATATGAAACTCCTTAAGAGTGGCACTTGAACATTTTGCACTTCAAGTCGTAGACACAGATGTCCAGTCTAAATGATCTTAGAACTAAGCAATCATGGCAAGATCCCATGTTTTACATTGTTGTATATGTAGAGTCGTATATGTATGGTGCTTCTTTTTCTAGAGAATTTTGTTCTTGGTAAGTGCAAATAAAAACAACTTCATACCGCCCATTCATAATGTATTCATATATCACATCCGAATACAATATTATAGAGTCATTTCTCTATTACAGTATTTTATAAAATACGTGTCACTGACAACACAAAGTCGTACAATAAACTAGACAACTTCTCTTTATCTTGTCTTTTTTTTTAAGAACTAGACAATTTCTCATAATATTTTATTTTTCTTTTTAATTTTCAAATGACCTGCCATTGTTACATTGCTGGTGTTATATTTGAAATATAAGAACACGACTTCATCATAGTTTTATTTTTCAAAGATGCATGATTACCATGTCGATCTGGATTGCATCCATTTATATCCCTGCATTCTTCGGTTCCTCAGCTTGTGATGTCAGGGACGGCATATATGGAGCTGGGATTAATTACTAATTAGACGGTGGAATAGGCGGTCGTCTGAATGTCGGGAGTATGTGGATGAACTTCTCCACCTCTTCGCTACTCAAACGCCCCNTGATCCCAACGAAAACATGAAACCTTCAGTTATATTTTGCAGAAACTTATTATATACAGAATTTAAATTTCAGTTCTCTTTGCATAAACAACTAAAACCAACCGAATAAATCTTCAGTTATTATGAATCTTTCTCAGAAACATGTAGAAGAAGTCAATTTAATTACACTGTCATACGGGATATGAAATGGTTAATTAATTCAAGCCCTGTATTATTTTTTGTTTTAGATAATATACCCAGCAATATATGTACGCGTTAATTACCAGTTGCAGCAGGATGGATTGATGAATGCTGCATGCCAGTAGGCGGCCCACCCTTCATGCCGTTCATCCAGCCGAGGCCCAGGGCTCTCCTAAGCGGCACGGCATGACCGACCTCGCTTGAGTCTGCAGCTACAAACACGACCAGAAGTAGAGCTGCTGCCAATGCTGCTTTGGACGCCATGATCGATCTCTTGTTAATTGCACTATTCTGCACGTACCAATTCATCAGCATATAAATACTCGAGAATGGACAGACAGTACGATGCTACTATGCTCTCTTGTGTTCCTGCACGCAACTAGCTAGTAAGATTGAAGGAGACAAAAAAGAGTTTGGCAAGTTAGGCGGCCCGAAGGCGCTGATCAATAATTGCTGAAAGAGAGGCAGCAGTGCAATATTGTGCAGGAATCAATATCTTGGTGCTGACCCGGTTTGGATAGAAGAATTTTTTTAAAAAAATTTTCTGTCACATCAAATATTTGAACACTAATTAAAAATATTAAATATAGATTATTAATAAAACCCACCCCATACTCTATTGATCCTAATTAGTGCATGATAACGAATATGATGCTACAGTAAACATTTGCTAATCATAGATTAATTAGGCTTTAAAAAATCGTCTCGCGAATTAGCCTTTATTTATGCAATTAGTTTTATTACCAGCCTATATTTAATACTCCTAATTAACGTAGAAACATCTGATGTGGCATGAACTTAAAAAAAACCGCTTAACGATGACATCATCACATGCCAATGTATTTATTTGGTGGAGTAGTAGTTTTGTCGTGCTGTGGTATGTGTGTCGCAGGGTGTTACGTGTGTCGTATAGCCAACAGTAGCTGGGCCTGTGTGATGTTGAGTTATTTCGCCGTTGAGACATCACTGGGCCGGGAAGCCTGGTTGTAACTTGTAACAGAGGCGTGCGTGAGTGGCTGGCTGTAAGCGTATAACTAAACCAAGTCCTCCTTGTGGAATGTGAGGAGATTATCGAATGAATGAACAAGCTAATAGCTTCCTCCCTTCCTTCTCTTCCAAGTTCGTTCTCCTCCCTTCCCAAATCTGCGAACCCGAGCCTCGATTGCTTGGCGAGACGCTGGCAAATCCTTGGTTCTCATGTACACGCTTCAGAAAAATCAGTCTTTATTTGCAGTCTATACATACATCCATACGAACAAAACAAAATCAAGCTGACATATGCTCCATTGATAACAAAGGTGATTCTCTCTTTTTACAGGACCCACAATATTGCATGTACCACCTCTAGGAAATTTGAATACAATAGATTAAGCCACTCCGGATTCCTGATAATGTGAACCTACAATGTGCAACAATTAATAATATGCAGGAAATGTGGGTAAATAAATATAACGAAAATGGCATGACCTTTACTATTGTTTTGACAACCTCACATCGACACACAAACAATATGCAACATTTTTATTAACGAAGATGACAATCTATCTATCTATCTATCTATATATTATACACTAAATGTCCATTAAACATCCTACAAACGCTCCTAATTCGTCATGTGTTACCTACAAATGCTCCTAAGCCGCCATGTGATGATCTAATAAAATAGAGAAATCTTAGAAAATCTAGAAAATAAAAGAAAATAATCTGGCCATTGACTTTTACTCAAAACGATAGACCCATAATTTTGGACCATTACATCAGATATTTAGAACCATCTGCTCATCTCTCGCAACATGCAGACCTCTGTCTCGGCCATCCCAAGGCACACGCGTGATGCACTTCCACCCCCTCTTTTTCTCTAAGGTAGTTAAGATATAAACAAGATTATTAGTTATAAGTTGATATATCTATGTTCAATCTAAGGGAAATGAACCGAATGGATATGGACTCGGGGCCGCATGGGAGATGCAACTCGTGCATCCATGTGAGGCATGCAGTCATACGATGATTTCACGATTTTGTAAATAATCGATCTTTGCATCCAATTTATGAGAAATTTAAATCATTTTATTTCTTTTAGTTAAATCATATGATTTCAGTGCAAAATATTTTTTACATGTTGGATCCATGTGTCCTATTGCCTCCAATAAATGAAAAGGAAGCTTCTAATAATCCTTTAGAAATATATTTTTTCTCATTTATAAGCATGTCGAGCAATAGCATATACATTTGCATGACAGTTTAATTTATTTTTTCATTCTGAATATAAGAATTCTTAGATTACGAGAAACTATTAGTTAAGATTCAAACTGTCTAAAATTATTAGTTTTGAATTTTAAATCTATGTGAACGCAATTATAAATTTAACTTGCCAAATCAGTGGCTGAGAACTTTCGTTATTCTGAACACAATAAATATATATTTTTTAGAGTAACGCTTCGGCGCTCTAGTGTTATACTTCCAGTAAAAATAATCTCAGTCGTTTGTTTAATATGACATATTAGTCATTTACTTAATAAGTCAATAGGGATAAGACTATCTTTTTTTTCTCTATATTTTCTGTTTATCTCCTTCCTGAACGGAAACCATCAGATCCGGTGACTCCTACACACCGACAGCTCCCACGCCATCGCTCTGCTGCCCTCATTCCATCACTCCCACTCCATTTACCCCTTCACAGTTTTTTTTCTCTTGAACAATCATACCCTCAAAATTTCTACTGTCCCAAAATACTTGGCAGTACAAGTAGGTCAATTATTATTTTCTACTGCCAGTAGAGAGCACCGGAGCATACCTCTTATTTTTATGGTGGAAGATCTTAGACATAGATTTGGTAGATATATGCATATGATTTTGTATTTCTTGGATGAAAGTGAGAATTTCCATGTTTTCCAAATGATTTGTGAGTTTCTAGCTTTTTTTAGTTATCTTAAATTAATTAATACAGAGGTTTCTAGGAGAATCTCTAACAAGTAGTAGATATAAAGAAAGTTACCATTGTTT
Organism: Leersia perrieri; assembly: GCA_000325765.3. Classification (NCBI taxonomy): domain Eukaryota; kingdom Viridiplantae; phylum Streptophyta; class Magnoliopsida; order Poales; family Poaceae; genus Leersia; species Leersia perrieri. The sequence continues at coordinate 13,642,786 of CM002476.1, read as the reverse complement.
TGCACACATTATATGTGTCTAGGAAACGACTAATTAGTTGTAAAGTAATAATTAAAGTTCAAACCACAAAATTTTTCTTCCAGATATTTAATTTGTTAATCAGTTCAATGAATGTGATAATTTCTAGCTTTTCCATATGATATACGAATTTCTAGCTTTCCAATATCTGAAATTAATTAACATAGAGGCTTTAATTAGTAAATATAAAGAAAGTAACCATTGTTTTGCACTAATTTAATTTTTTAATCTGTTTAAACATTGTATTTAAAAAATTAACATTTCAAGTGCTGTATTAACTATATTTTTACATAATAATACCCCAATTTAGGGGTCCATGTCCTCACACTATGCATGAATAAAAACACTCAAAAGTTTTACAATACACTTATATCTAAATTAGGCCAACATCTATAGAAAAATGAGAATTGAATTCCAGTACAAGAATGGTAACCGACTTTTAGGTACTCACAATGATGCATACCTTGATGCCGAAAGTTAAGAGTACATAAACCATGCCTGTTTTGGTGTGGTAGTCAAATGTGCCAATACAGCTAAGTGCACGAAGTAGAACCTAACAGCCTGTCATGATGCTTACGGCTTCTAATTTGTTAGGTTATATCATAATAAATAAGATGATAGCATGCTATATATTACTATCTAACAATGATTATGATTACAGCTTTACATAAAGAACCAGTTTACATTTCGCCATTAACTTTATATGTCTAACTATGCAAAAAAGAAAATTAAGAATCTTATATGTGAAATCCAAATAAGAAGGCTTTGCGTCAGTCCAGATAATAAAATTGTTTCCTTACAACTGACACTCCAAAATTTTTGTTTTGTTTTACTACACCAAAATATTCTGGCAAACTGCCACTGGACACTGCGTCTTCATTGAAATATAATATGTACTTAACTGCAGAAACGTAACGAACGGGACATGTCTATTTTTCCACGTATCTCACGCTTAAAAGAATATAGTCTGAAAAAACACTTGAATACTTTCACACCCTGAAACTGAGGCTTCAATTATTTGACATCGTGCCCCAATATCATTAACTCAGGTTGTCCTATATCCCACCATCACGAGTGAACATAATCAAAGTGGCAACAAATACAATGTCAAATTATCAATTCTCTCATTAAAAAGAACATATGAAGGCCAGCTTCATTTTTGGAACATATTACTTTCTTAGAGATTTAAGACAACACAGTTTCAAGAATTTTAGTTTAGAATTAAAAAAATCAAACGTCTAAAACAGAACCAAAGAACATTTTTTAAAAAACTGTATACACATAAGCGTTCACACATATATTATAATTAATAACTTAAAAGCACCATTAAAGAACAGACCATTGACAATTTAATATGCATTAGCTTCTAGGACCTAACAACATGGAATCCATTAAACATAGAGCTAGTACAGTCTAGTAAGGCATTTTTTTTTGTTTGTTGAACCTTTTTGTCCATTGTTTCAAACTTTGCATTTTAGAAAGAAAATTGAAATTCAATATTCTATGAAAATTTATACCTTTTTTGTGAATACTATTTATTAGGATTTCCCCATTTTTCCTAAATTCAAACCAGATTATATTTTCCAGTAAGAAGACATAGCAAAGAGGAAACAAAGACCTTTTTGTTTTGTTGGTAGGCCTGGTCAGACGATTCGTATAAGAGAGTTTTTACGGCCCAACAAATGGTATTTCAACGTACCAAACCACAATTCATCAACTATTTATTTTAAGGTGATATGCTGAATGAACGGATAGATTTTGTTCCGGTATCTCGAGTTATTGTTTGTTGGACCGTAAAAAAACTCGTCGTATAATATTTGATCCAACTGCTTGTTACAGGTCTATTCAATCTGTTTTGAGGAGAATTTAGTTTTGAAAGATTTGATTTACTTTACTTTCGCTATCATTCACTCCTTTTTGTTAGGCTTAGTTTGTATCTTTGATCCTACACACGTTCGCAGTTGTCTTGCTTCTCTGAGACGTCTGTCCTTTCAATGTTATATGACAGATGATCAGTAGCGCTGCATTGAAAGGTATTCGCATCGAGATTCGAGAGAGTTTTTCTTCACAACTACAGTGTTTCCAAGAACAGAGTACAAAAGCAAGTTTTCATTTATAGAAAACCGCTGCCTTATAAAGCGAGGTTTGCATCAACACTTTATGTATCCTTCTCGACATTCGACTTGGATACACCTTGACCTGTCGCGGCTTGCGAGAGAGGTGACAGCATTGGATACATATATGCGTGCGGCGTGGCAAGCAGCATCGCTGGCCGCTCTTCAGGGTGGTGATGGGCGATTAACCCGTGAGATAGACGGCCCGGTTATGACAGATTTCCCTTCTTCTCCAACGTAGTAGTGGCCTTCGTGATCCTCTCCTGAAAACAAGCACTATTTAAATTAAAGAAGATGCACTAGTTGTATTGGAGATGATCCTAAGTTATACTGTCAGTAGACTACCTCAAAATGCACATGCTAACTCTTAATTATTTTAATCACTCGATCTCAGTAGCGCTGTCCTTATATATTGCGACGCATTCAGTATTCCACTGAAATTTCAAACTCCAGTGAAAAGAATGGGAGGACTACGTCGAGAAGGTTAGTTCCTGACCATAGTACAAAATAGCCAGCTATAGCCTCCGCTATCTTCCACTATAGCTGATTGAGAATAATACCGCTATTTGCTTTCATGTGTAATTTAGCAGCTATTTATCGCTATAGCTCTATTTAGCCGGCTATTAGCTGTTTTCGGAGACCAACCGCTAAATGCTTTAGTCCGCGATTTAAAACATTATTCCTGACATGGCCAATTAAACCACAGGTGATTATGTGTGTTACTTACCGAGTCTAGCATGACGAGCAGTCGTAGCAGCAGATGGCTGCTGCATGCCAGAAGGCGATCCTGATCCCTTGACGCCGTTCATCCAGCCGAGACCATGGCCGCGCTTGAGCGGCACAGCGTGGCCAAGCTCATTGCCGGTCACAACCACGAGCAGAAGAACCAGAGAGACGAACGCTAATACGATTTTGGACGCCATTACATAAATTACATCCGTTCGCACGCTATCTATACGAGACTGATATAAACACTCGAGATCGAATATAGAGTGATTTATGGTTAGGTAGTTCGGCAGAGACCTCTGTTTTCTGACAGAAGACATGACAGAGTTAGAGGCATTGAGACATCTGTATACTAGGAATCAATATCTTGTACTCCTATCCATGCTGGCTGCAGCTTATGAATATAGGAGGATATAGGATGCTGGACCCTGAAGATGCAAAAAACAAGAAAGAATCGAGTACTGATAATTAATGTGTAGCTCTGATTTTTTTTCTCTTACTGAAAGATGTGCAACCATAGAGACGCTCACCGAACTCACGTATAAGTGAATAGGCCACCTAATTAACATGCTCATAAAGATGGCATTCAATGACAAATCCAAACCTCTTTCCTTACAAATTCTTATTGAAAGCATAACTAAAATTTAAATTGTAGTCATATGTACACGCACTTCCTCAATTCGGCAAACATCCCATAATTAGGGACATATATACATTAGTATTGCATGATATATAAGGTGTAAACGAAGTCATATAAGTAATTTTTGGGCTGTTCAGCATGTTTCTATTTTCAACCATTTCAAATTTTGAAATTGTCAACAATTTGCAAGTCAAAAATTAACTACCAAATGTTAAAAATTCTAGAAAAACTTACCATAATTCGGTAAGACAATAAACTAAACAACAACACCACCACCTTACCAAATTTCGGCATTACCAAAATTTGGAAAGTTTTTTTTTTCAGGAAAGTGTACAAGCATATTTTATTTTATAATCTGTCTTTTTTAAGTAGTATTTTAGAAAATAAATACACTAAATTATTAGCTTCTGAAACGTATTTAAAACTTTTATCACAAAGCTGCTTACGCTCAAACTAACGCTGCGATGCTATATATGTGCTGTGCCATGTCAATTGCAACTGGCATGCCAATCTACGCACAAAAAGGTCTAGTACTTTTTGAAACGGGCCGGATCACTATTAATCGCCATCCGTGCTAACGAATTTGGTCTGACCTGCAACTATGCCATGAAGATGAACAGGAGCACTGCTATCAGCATTCGGCCATGAATTGGACATTTTAGAGGATGAAACTATATGGTCAAGATGTCCGATGGGAGTCAATAACGGACAGAGTTTGATCATGCATAGAAAATATGCTTTATAGCATTTTGTAAAAAATGTTTGTACAGGAATTGTTGCTGATATTTTTGCTCAATGAAATGTGTTATATCTCTTAGTAATTAAGAATGATTGAACAAGTTCTGCAAACGTTTCAATGCTCAATCAAAGATGTTTGATCGTGTGGTTAAAAACTGTTTTACTCAATACAAAGCTAAACTGCCTGCAACAAGAAGAGAGTGAATACTCGAACACAATAAATACAAAAAAAGGTAAACAATAATAGACTACAATAAGCCTACCTACCGTCATTTTTTTCAACTCCGAGGGTGGCATCTACCTTCTTCCTCTACTTAGGTATCGAGATTCACCTTCTTCCATTACACTGATGGCCGCATCCGACTTCTCCTCCCACGGCAACGATGGGCCACACCTCCCTCAATGGTTCCTGCCCTGCACATTTGGCTCCACCTCCTCGTTGTGGTTCCCTTTAGCCGCAAGCAGCCATCCTGATGTCGCTGCTGCAGTAGGACACAACTTCTCCTCCCTAGATGACATTGGACATCCTCCATGAATGTTCCCCTGTCTAATTATGAGCCACAATGACTCCATGTAATTGTGAAAACAATCCTCCAATTTTTTATTTCTATGTACCGAATAGACTAAGTGCAAGGACTTTATAATTTAGCCACCAAATTGCTTAAACTTCATAACTATAGCCTTTTACATTATTGCTATACTTATGGCGATGTCTTTTCCAAGGTAATATGTCAAAATGTGACTACTTGATAATATTTGACATTTATGCTATTTTATGGACTAGTCGGCCATATGTGGTGGCCTTCGCCAATTGACTATGATTTTAAAGGTGGCCTTCGCCGACAAATTGATTGTCGCTGCATGCATTTAGGATATAGTGTAGTGATAGCTAACACATGGATATATAGATGACAGACTATGAAAAATTAACAAAGACAGCATTACATATCATTGTAAAATTGCCAATCATTCACATGTACCTGATCATTGTAAACATGCTAGTTTTGCTAGTATGTTTAGTGTTTAAATTTGAGGTTTTATATTATGGTGATTACTATTGCATGGGTATATATATTTTCTAACGGCCATACTATTGAACCTATCTATGTTGATACTGATCATAATTAGCAAAAGAAAACAACACCTTCAACAGCTGCAAATCCTACACCTCGATGGCGCAGTGGAGAAGCAGGAAGTGGATTTGTTGAGGACGAGGAGGTTAGGGGACCAGGTAGCATATATAGCAAAGCTTATGGACACCCGTGTCTTGATCATGATCTCCATGGATAAAGAGGGACATCATCGGGGTAGCAGCTTGGAGGAGCACTGAGGCACTGTGGATTCATATATATATAGGAGGAGATCACTAGGTAGGTGCCAGCATTAGATTAGATGAATACTGGGGCAGCATCGATTAGTTTGTAGAGGAAGGAGATTTTCAAGGAGGGAATGCAATGTCGGAGGAGCTCAAAGGGCATGTATATATCTGGCCTGTCCTGAGCTTGCCAAGAGCAGGGCATTCGAGGAGCAAGTGGCAGTGTGAATTTCTGTAGAAGAGGTCCAACATGGGAGTTGCTTGGTGGTTTCCTTCGAATGCTCTTAACGCTACCACTAGCCAGGTCACGACCATCGCCGCCTTCTCAATTCTCATTGTAGATGGCCACCACCTCTCTCCACCCAAACTAGCCGCCTCTCTGATCCACACTACCCATCCCCAACAGGCTCAAGAGGCTGACTCTTGTGGAGAGGGATAGGATACGCAGATGAAAAGGCATTTGTGGGTGGCAGACGAAGGGCACACTCATTCAGGCATAGAAATAGAGCGGTCATAGTGAGTAGTCATATGGTCATATGGCTCATCAAACAAGCATGATGGCTCAAATCAAATAAAGGATATGGATCTAAAGGTCCATATTTGTAGGTGACGTGGACTGGTGGTGCTATATAGAACGTACTCAGCCTGAGCGCAGACAACAATAAAACCGTTGGTTCTGATCTAGGGGTGGGTCCATGCATATGCAAATCCGAGTCAGGAATGCGGAAGTTAGGCTATGAGGCACGGAGTTTCACACCCATGCATGCATGCAATGACATGAATGGATTGCAGTTGCATGCTACTGGAATTTTGAGACATTAGGTTCAATTTTAATTTTTCATAATTTAGAACTTCCAACTCCAAAGTTTAAAAATATCAAGTCAAAATTTACAAATTTCAACACACATTTTAAAACATTCAACTCAAATTATAAAAACTTTCAACTCAAAATTTGAAATGATAAATTCAAATTTTCAATTGAAAGTTTTTTGAATTTTTCTTATTTCAAAGTTTGATTTTGGAATTTAAATTTTAAATTTGGAGGAGAAAGTTTTTGAAATTTGAGTTGAATTTTTGTATTTTGAGATGGAAGTTTTAAAATTTTAGTTGATCTTAAAAAATATTGAGTTCATAGTTTGGAATATTTAGAATTTGGATTTTTTTTATTTAAGTCATATTTTTGTCAAAAATTTGCCAAATATATCCTAAACAATGTAACCTGGACATAAATTAATGTTTGGATCTCCTAAAATGTCTAGAGGTACAATCTTCTCCTATATGTAATAGAATGCATGAGATATTTGCATGTTGAAACATGTGGGTGAGATTTTTTGTGAGGCTATACCTTTTCTATTTTCTGGAAGTGTCGTGTGCCCGCAAGGAGTGCACGTAGCGCCTACGCTCGCAATAGTTGTAGCCGATGTGGCCTCATGCATGATGAGGTTTATAGGAGTTATTATCGCCTCTTAATGCGGGTTACAACTATAATCAAATCAAACGATGCAATTCTAACTATTTACTCAAAACATTTTTGTTAGAAAGTAAGAAAAAAAACTGTATTTTTTATTAAAATGTGATTTTTTCATGATATTATTTGATAGAATGTGTTTTGACTCTTCCAGAATGAATATGTGCAATCAAGTTCTAGTACCAATATTGAAATATATGACAGCAGAAATTAATTTGTCAGTAAAACATTTACATTTTATAAGTCTCTTTTCATACCTAGGAACTAGCTTCAATGCATACTGACGAAATCTTGATCACGAGCTAGAATATTAAATGGATAAACTTAATTATTTTATACCCAAATAACTTCAATGATAATTAAGATGGTTTGACCATATTGAATATAATGTACAGATTCAATAATTTGTGTAGGAGCACAGAAGATTCAAAAATAATGCTTGAACATGCTGAGAAAATGTTTGTGGATACTAATTTAATTACATGTGGGTTGTTTTGTGAAGAATATTGTAATGAATTGAAGTGTACTCGTTAGTTCAGCTATAAATTATAAATCTATTAATTTTAGTAGATACCAAAGGTCGATAGTTACGGACGATAAGATATTTTTCATCTCAAAATATAATACAGCTTTAACCAAAAAAGTAATCTTTTATTTTCTCAAAACGATAACAATATGTGTCATCGACCATAGGTAGGCCCAGCCTTGAGTGCATGGCGGCAAAGGGGCGACCAGAATAGGGTCCCATCCGTCTATGACTAAGCAGTACACCGGCGTTATGATCGTGCTTCCGCCCGTTGCTAACAAACAAGCACCGATGTCCGATCGATCTGCTACCAGCCTGTTATCGGAGGCGGATGACAACGCCTGGAATTGTGCTGTTGAGAATTAGATCGAACCAACCTAGAATACAATTATACAAACTAGGGAGATTTACTAGTCCTAATTGGTATTTTTTTTTTGTTTGTATTGATCCGGTAGTTTTGTAGTGTTCAACTGAAGAAAATTTTAAAGAAATATGTATAATTTTTTCATTTGAATTTGCTGCTGGCTAAGTTTTTCGGTTGATAATTAGTAGTTAATTAGATACTTATATTAAGGGCCCTCGATTTTAGATTCGTCCTGGGCCACTTGAAACTCAGGTCCGGTTGTGACCATCATATCTGAAGCATATTGGTGTGATGAGTTCATCAGTGAGTCAACAGTTGGTGAAATGGGGAATTTATATTATTCAGCATCCATTGAGCATGGAAGAACAAATTAAGCGTAACATGCATGGTGTAAAGAGTTGGTTGAACATCTTTCAGAATACCAATCGTCATGTTTCATTGCATATCCAACCTGCATGCTGGAGGAGAGAACTTTGAACATGCATGGTACAGAATTGAGCTTCCAAAGAGTTAGTTCCCCACAATGACTTTTTAAGTGTTTCCACTAGCACTTGCATTACGTACTACTACCTGGCTGCAAACACAAGGCATATGACCGGCGACCGCCACCGTCGCAAGCACCAGAACCAAAAGCGAAATAAGCGGCCGAGATCTCCACACAGTCCATAATGCGCAGCAATTGCTACAAGGTGTTGCATGCGTAGGCTTGACCGCTTGACCGCGTGAGTGCAACATCGATGATATAGCATATATAACCACATGAATGAAACTTTATAATTCTAACCATTTACTTGAAACATTTTTGTCTGTGTTTTCATATGGAAATTAATGTGGTAAATTTTAATATATATTATTGGATGTCATGTGTTTTGGTTCTTTCAGATGTACGTCAGTACGCGTGTGCAATCAAGAGTTCAAGACTACTCTTTTTTTTTGCGGGGAAGAGTTCAAGACTACTCAATAAGACTGCAGAAATTAATTTGTCAATAAGACATTTACATTATAATTGTTCATTCGTATATACTCCTACCTTAATAACTCTTCATTGCACATTATGAAGAAATCTTTAATCACTATCTAGAATACTGAATGCAATTTACAGCACAATAAGTTAAAATATGGTTACTTACTTAGATGGCTTGAGCATATGGGTTGTTGTGATAAATTTTTTTGAATGAATTAACGCACCTGCTCTTTCTCGATTCTTAACTTAAGCTATTTCTTATAATCAACAAAAGGTCGATCCTTACAGATAAAATATTTTTGATCTCACAAATATAACAACATAACAACATACTTCAGATTCTGTATATATGAGAAAGGAACTTTTAATTTCTCATGACGATAGATGGTACATATGATCAATTGGCAGTGTTCATCTACAGTTTTGCTGAAACCACATTTAAGCGAAATGATTTGCACTCCCGCCAGCCAATTAGCTTTCAGCTCTACAAACAAATGTACAGCGCCGGTTTTACTCAATTTTTACATCCCTTAGTGGAACAGCTCTAAGAGCAAAGCCAAGATCTCATCTATATTTGATCCTCTATATGTCTATTTGAATGTTCATGTAAAAACGATTTCTCTTCTTTATCCCTATACACTCTAAGAGACTCTAATCTCTTATATTATCCATACTACATCATTCATACTCTAATCTCTTATATTTTAATAATATTTTCTAACAACCTCTCTCCACTTCTCCTATCATGTTGCTTGCTTCAAATATGGAGTGAAGAGAGTTCTCTCCAATATAGATGATGCTCTATTTTTGGATGATGTGATAGAGTATCTTTTGGAGTAACATTTTTGTCATACATACTCTATATTTGAGATGAAGAATGTAATAGATAAGCTGTTGGGTTTGCTCTAACGAGAACATCCATCACTGTGAATATGAGTATCCACAAATATGAGCAGTGCTATACCACAGTTTAAACCATGGTGTCTGAGGTTCCAGATGATCAACAAAGACAAGTAATACATGGTAACATGATATATTCTATTTTCAAAGTGAGTAAATTAAACCCTGGCACGACGAACAGGGTAGACCGACTGAGCTTATAGATTGTGTAACAGGGACCGACTGGGCTTATAGATTTTTTGTAACAGGGCTACATCATTTCCCTAACAAAATTTTGCTGCTAAAAAAACAGTTGTTCTTTTGTCCATTTTGATAATACCATGCATATGCTAGAACACTTAATTATTTTTGTTACACAATAGATCTGTTAAATTTTGTAAAAGTTCTGTAGAAGAAGAGAAAGACAAGGTATCTGTTGGAAAGATCATCACCGACTCGCATATCATATTCAGATTGGCTTTGGCTTCGTTATGTCACTTGACGTCAACATTGTATATTGTTGACCATAGTACTCTCCTCCAGAATACACGCTTTCATCACTACAAAAACCATGACATACATATA
>CM002476.1:13596473-13621167 GCA_000325765.3 Leersia perrieri | reverse complement strand
CGGAGGAGAACGGGCCCAGGCAGCAGCCTCGTCATCCATTGGGTCCCAGCGCAGCACCCGAGCAGGGGAAGGTTTGAATGCAAACAAAAGCGACCTGCACACGGACAAGGAGACAAGATCATCCTTGGGCGGCGCGATGCTCCCCTCGGGATTCCCCCTGGGTAGAGAGAAACGGATCAGCGTGAAGCTGCTCACTGAGCCACAAGAAGACACAAAGGAAGGAGAGAAACAATCATCAAGTTGCCCACGCGGCCTCCTCACAATGGGCGTGTCAGGGCTCGGCCCCATTACCTCCTGGGCGGGGGCAGAGACCAGCAAAGGACAGGTGTCAAAGGCTGACACAGCTTGGATTGTATCGGCTTGGCACGTAGCAGGGTTAGGGACCAGCGCATCGGTGGGACCCGTCTCACCATGGTTCACCGGCGAGGAAGTCGCCGCTGGGGAAAAACGCCATTGCCGTCGACGACTCCTCTGGTAGAGTTAAAGAAGTAACGGCGCGGGGGCGAGTCGCCGCCGCCGAAATCAGGCTCCGGGAGACCAGAGGCCCCGCTAGAACAGTCATCCCTCCCGCACTCCGGCGGCTGGAAGTCCTCCCTCGCCATCAGATGAACAAGCACCTTGTGCCACAGAAAAAACCGGCCATCGAAAGGTGACCAAGAGGCCAACTCCGACTCCATCAGCTTGACAATCTTCACTTTGGGGATGGCGAATGGATCAAAAGTCCATGCGCTCAGCTTCAGGACAGAGAGATCATAGCCCGCGGAGGAGGCATCGTCGATCGAGAACTTCTCGCAAGACGGACCAAGAATGGCCGCCACAGTTGGCTCGCCCCAGGCGTGGAGGGGGACGCCCTCGATATGGAGACGGACTCTGAACCAAAGCTTGCCAGTGTTCCCGTGAGCTAGTCGGCTCCAAGGCTTGACGAGGAGCTTGTACCCAGGGAGGGGGATGAGGCCGCGCCGTAGAACGCCATCGCGGACCGCCGCGTCCTCAAAGACAATGAGAAAATTCTCCGGCGAGAAGGGCCGCACCGAAAAACTGTTCCCTGGAGCTCGCAGGCATTAACCAACGCCTGATATGCCTGCTCAGGCGTGATGATACCGTTGTCGCCAACCACCAGCGCGACTAGGGCGAGGCGAAGGCGGTCCTCCTTGGCCCGCATGGCATCCGTGTACGGGACGACACAGACCTCGCTGGTCCTGTAGGCAGGATCACCCGGCGCGATACGGTCAAAGTCGTCGGCGAAGAAGCGTGTTCTGGCCAAACCGCTTCTAATTGGCGAGACATGACGACAAGGCGGCGGGGAAGGTTGTGGCGACGAGAGAGGCGAGTCGATGGGGGGTGGTGGAGAAGAGGGGGCAGCTCCCAAGGACGGGGAAGGAGGCGGAGAGTGCACATCGGTCGGCGGCGAAGCAGAACGGGATCCGTCTGCAACAGGGACCCAGACGCGACGGCGCTGGCGAGGTGGGGAACGCGAATTCGGCGAATGGCCACGCGAGGGGGAACCACGCGCAGGGGCGCGCTGGTCGTTCGGGACTGACGGGCGCGGTCGGTGACGACGACCCCCACGGCGACCACGCCGGCCACGGTGCCGGCCTTCGGCGGGCGCCATCTGGCATCCGTCCTGTAGGTGACCGGCCTTGCCACAGGAGAAGCAGGTTGGGGGAGAAGTGCATTGCGCGCGGACGTGGTTGCGAGAGAGGCAATTGAAGCACTTCCCATCCATATCCTTGGGGGCGCGCTTGGAGGAACGCGAGGATGAAGAGGACGGCGAGCGTCGCCGCACCTTCTTGGATTGCGCAACCAACCAGGTCTTCCCTGCGGCGCGAGGAGGATGAAAGCGGACGGAGCGGCCCACCTGGTCATCACGGCCAGAACTGCCCGCTCTAGCGCGGGGGGAGGGATGCCGACCCAGGATTCCGCGGCCGCCGTCAACCATCGGGGGGGGCAGGCGCGGAGGTGGGTGACGGCCAGCCGCCGGGCGAGAGCCGGACGAAGGGCGCGGGCCAGGAGACGGGTCGCGTGGCCGGGGAGAAGAGGCCTTGGCGCGAGGTGGGGAGCGCGAGACCGGGGCCGAGGATTCCTCGTCGGAGGAGCGCTCATCTCACCAGCGGCGCTGAATGGTCGTCAGTCGGGAGAGCAGCGCCGCACGGTAGTCGAGCTCCCCCGGCGAGCCAGAGCTCTCAGCCATGAGGGAGAGCGAAGCGCGCGGCCGCCGCAACCGAGGTGGTCGCCGGTGGCAGGGGCTAGGAGGGAGGAGGTGGCGGAGGGATGGGGTTCCGGCGGAGGCAAAAGAGGGGGCGAGGAGGGGAGGCTTTGAGGAGAAGGTGGCCGTCGGGGCCAGAGTAGCCACCGGCGTGCGGCTCAGTGGACGCCGGGGCCGGAGTGGCCGCCGGCGGTGGACCCGCGAGCTAGGCGGACGCGAGAGCTAGGTGCCTTCTTTCTTCAAAGATACCTTCTGTTTCGCTCAAAAAGAAATCGACCGACGCCTACAAATGGATAGATAAATCTATGCCTATAAGTATGTTTTTGACCTGCTCTCTACAGGGCCATGAATAACAAGCACAATTGTGCAGTACTCCCCCTGTTCTAATCTGTTCTGTTTATCTTGAAATTGAACTAACAAATGGAGGAATATGTCCATACTCACGAATCTTTGTTTTGGATTCATTCCCCCCCCCCCCCCCCCCCAACCCAAACAACATGCTACCTTCAGTTGAAGTAATTGTGCATTATTTCTCTAAATAATGTATTATTTGTAAGATATTTCACGTTTATTTAGTTTTTTTCCTGCTCGATCGGGTAAACATATATCAGTCATGGCGTTTCACTTATATGATTATCGTTCTTTTAATTAAGATGGTCTATATTATTCAATATTGCTTGTGTGCTTAGCAACATATTCTCTGTAGCACATATTTCTGTGTTCGTTCAGTACTTATGAGTACAAACTATCTTTTTGGAAAGCAATTACAAACTATCTTTGTGTAGTATATATCATGTGTTACTGTACACAGTAACACGTACTTTCTCCATGCGTGATACAATATAATTAGTCCTGTCCCGTGGTAATGGAAACGTAGGAGCTTTCCAAGTTTACATTAATTCCAAAAGCACCGGTATGTTTAGTTGTATTGCTGTAATGCATAAGAGTCAAATTAATTGATAAAGATTATGAGATATGCAGTTTTTGTCTCTTATGCATTACAAGTATACCGGTGTATTGAGATTTATTGGAATTAATCTCTTAATTTGTTAATTATTGTGGTGACGGTGTGATCGTCCCTCAACCCACAACTCCAGAACAGCTATCGCCAGGCTCAGATATCCGGCCACCCGCGCAAACGCTGCAGCTGCTACGTAATTTCGGCATATCGTTGCAGGCAAGAATCCGCTGCACATATTGGTGTCCTTGTTGAGGTACACGGCCACGGCGACTGTAGACCATCCGGTGCCAAAGGTGCACAGCATCAGAATCTGCATGACATACGTATGCACAAATTCAGAGAGATGTCCTTCCAGTAACTGCAAATTAAGTATAGGAGATGCAAAACTTTAATTTGTATGTCTATGAGATCGAGCATTGATTAGTTACATGTACGTACCCATTCAACCGTTACCATCATGGCGGTATTTCTGCCTGGCACCGGAGGGGCGTGGTTGAAGCAGATAGACGCCACGTGGAAGCACAACCGCGCCGTGCTCCAGCACATGTGCGCCGCCGTCGCTACCATCATGGTACTGCACATACATGTACATGCAGTGATGCATAAGTACGATTAATACATGTCAGCCAAATCACCTCTTAATTTGGTTGGCAAGCATGATAAAGAGAAGCCAAGCAAGCAGGCTTACACGTAAGGTGTGAAATATTTGGGATAATGAGCCTTTATCGCGGCGAAGGATGCCTTGAAGGCAGCCACGCAGAAGAAGAGGCACATGGTCCTAAGAACCACCAGTATTTTCACGACCCTCTTTGTTGCCATCCTGCATATATTGCAATTATGAACAGATTATTCAACTACTAGCTCGGAATTATGAACATATTGTTCACACCGTTGAGAGTATACGATCAAGGCCAGCTTTATCTTTCCAAGGGCCCTAGGGGAACTCACGTGGTATGGGCCTCTAAGTTATTTTTTTCCAGGTCAAATATACTTTATATAAGTATTCTGATCAAATGGTATAATAGTATAAGAAAAAACTTATAACATGAAACAGAATACTAGTAGTACGGATATCCTACATGGAAGATGTCAAAGGCCTAATAGTATGAATAGCTGAGACCGCGAAGTAAATTAAACAATTAAAACGATTAAAGAATAAATCAAGCCTAATTTTTGAAATACCCAATTCTGTAATAACTAATCTTGGAAATGAGTGTTGATGCCTCGATCCCTTTGCCTCCTCCTACCTTCTATTGCCCGCTGCAGTGCTGCCTGTTAGGTGTTGTGCTGCTGGGTTGTGCTGCCTGCGAACCTGCGCCTGCTGTCTTGTGTTGTGCCTATACCAAGCAGCATATATATAGATCGACGATGACGACGTACGTAAGTCGTTGTCTGCTCTGCTTTATAGGTGGAATAAAGAATCAAATGCATGCTGCTGTTCCCATTGACATGGGCGTTTTGTTTTTTAGCCACGATTGGAAAGGAGCATATTGTCCACATCCATGAAAGTGTTGTTTTGCCAATCTGATCGAAAGAGATTAATGATGAGTGGATATCAACATATGGTTCAAAATATTTTTTCGAAGAGATCCATGAATTAGCTTTAAGAGAAAACAAAAGATGGCACCCATCGTTTCACTGTCTTATAAGCCGCAGCGAAAATTCAATTTTCAAAGGCAACTTTGAAATTGATTTTGAGGGTTTTTTTTCACCATGATTTTTTTTTAGCTTTGGGCTTTAAATTGTGAATAACACGGATGTTAAAGTTTTACCTACTAATTTTTTTTTTGCTTCGTTCATATTACCGTGGTTTATTTGAAAAAGCGAAACAAGATCTCGCCCGAATATTTTTATGTTATTGATCTCAGCTGCAACATTAATTACCATAGAATTTGTCAACAGGACGAGATAGTACGACTTAGGTCTTGTGTAGCTATAGCTAGTTCACAAAAGCAACTTGTACAACCATCATGCTATAAGCACGTATATATATTAGTTTGTCCGAAAGAAGAAGATTACATAGGCACTAGTAAATCTTAAAGCAGCAGAAGACATTCCGCTGAAGTGATGTGCCTCATATACCATGCCATCCGATGGCCATACTTTTAACATGTATAGCACTGCTAAGATGTTCTGTTCTCGGCAGCATATCTGCCACTTTGATTTTGTGATTCAGCAGAACAAATACCAACTGATCATTGTATCTGCATGTACTTGGTTCATATAATTGTTTGCATTCTCCCATATGATCTTCACCGTTACTCGGATTGGAATTTGGAAATATTCTCCTGTCGTCTCTACGACAGACCGTGCATTCTCGTGGCACCAGTGGCTCGCACTCGATCACAAGCGCACGCAGCTCTTTCACGGCACCGCCTCCCATCCACTCGGCAGAACGCCAGCTCCATGGGCAATAGCGATGTAGGCAGAGGCATCAATTTGAGATAATGTCTCATGTCTGTTTGCACAAGTCGTACCATGATCTTTCACGCACGCACATCACACGCCATCGTTCGTCATTTCCTGATCCCTAAACCTGAGAAAGTGAGATTTCGTCCTTGCGAGTACGTAGGACCGTAAAGCCCAGTTGATGAGTGGATGATATGTCAGTTCTGACAATTCCATGTTTTTTCAATCTCTAGATGATATATAAAAGCATCTGGATCATATGGTACTGATTAATTAGCCAAGGCATCATTATCAAAGCGAGATTTTTTCCATTTGGGGAGTGACAAGGGATCTGTTAATTTCTTGCTGATAAGACTGCAGCCTTTCAGTATGTGGTGTTGCAATAAAGTATTGATGCTCAATTGTTTTTCTTTTACTTCGAAGGACCCGGTAGGCTTAATTAGTATGCATGGCTGTTGTATACTCCTACCATTGTTTCGATGGATCTACAACTTCAGGTACCATATATACCATGATTTCGATAACACAAAAAGGCGACTTGGTGCACTTTTATTTTGGGTAGATTGTGGACACCTCGACTATTATACCATCCAGTGTTCAACACGACCACCACATACTGTTGGAGGAGTGGGTATGTCCATGAGCACGGTTGATACCTTCTGCTATAATAACTGGAATGCCGAGCAGTGAGCGTAGGGGATAACCATAAGATCGTTTGCCGGTCGACTACGTCATATACCCGTCAACCACGTAAAGACGGCGACCAGAAAACAGGGCATACCCCAGTGATTCGAACCAAAGCGTGATCCCTGATTATCCCATGCGATCAAAACCCGTGATTCGTGCTTAGCTAGTCCCCAGGAATACGACTAGCCTCGCACTTTCATCGCAAGCAATCGGATTACAAAACAAATGCACATACTAGGGTAAACAGGCGGTAATAAAACAACTACGCAATGGGTCCGAGGTCCTGATACAACACAAAGTACGCAGCGGAAACAACTTAGGATACATATATAAACATAAAATAAAAACCGGTGGCGCCTATACCCCACTAGGGCAAACCAACCGGGCAAGAGCAAAGCTGCAAAAACTAGTCAATCACTGCCCTTGCCGTCCTCGGGAGAGTAGTGACCACACAAGAAACACAGCTCAGCTCTGTTGTCCTCTTCTGAAATTACATGCATTTGGTTGAGTACAAAATTGTACTCGCAAGTCTTACCCAAAATTATAAATATACAGGGGATAAAGAGAGAAGTATGCAAGCTTTAACTTAGCCTAAGTTATCTATGTTCATGTTTGCATAAAGCCAATTTTCCTGAGCAAATAATAAGTAAAAGAATCTAAGGAATAGCGTACATAGCATCAATTTAAATTTAGGACAGCATGTATAATAATCTGAACATAACATATAGACGAGCCCAAGTAGCGCTCGCATCATCAACCATGGACCTCCAATATCCATGCCAAATTTGGCATCACATGCCAACAACATTATCGACACAAACCCACCCTTATTACGCAAGTTGGATGCTAACATAACTGAGGTACACATCAAGCGTCGTCCGTAACCGTGGACACGGCTATTCGAATAGATTTATACTCTGATCAGAGGTGTACAACTGGACTAACGTGAGATGAACAATGATCAAGTGCTATACACCACACAGACGTAGTCTGTCAAGTGATCCGAGCACATCACATGTCCTTTCCTAGCCCCACCCAATCAACCTATACCACGTCGGGGTTCCCGACAACTCAGTCACGTGCATGAGTGGTGTGACCAAGGCGGACACGCCATGCACGAGGCACGTCTTGCCCAAACAAAACGGCACTAATGGGGCCCTCCAAAGGACCGTCTGCCTTTACGACTCTCCAACGTGGCATAATTGATCACAGTAGAACTAGTGCTAAAACAAGCCAGTCCCATATTCTTGGTTAGCCCCGTCATCAAATAATATGGCCAGTCCCATTGAATCCGATAATAATATTTGAATTTTGTGATTATGTCTCTAGGAAAGCACAAGCAAAGGTGAAACTATATCCTATATATCTATAAAGATGATCCCCACTAACTCTAATTCTCTCAATTCACAACATGCCACATCACCTCAAATCAATATGGCCATTAGATTTTTAATGGATGTCTAGGATTTCACCGGTCAGTGTATTCTTGGTTAGCCCTGTCATCAAATATGCAGTTTACTGTATCCCGCTAATTAACAACGAGGTAGTGGAATGAATGGCCGTTCCGCTCGAGCTGTAAATTGTTTTGTTTCTTCACTAGAACCTTTTCTTCTACCAAAGCACGAGGGCCCATGAAATGAATTAAACTGCTTCCAATGCTTCCACTCTCAAAACGTTTCTTACAATTAGTGGTATCATACAATTAAGACATCATTGGTGGCCATCCAAGAGTCCAGGTACTGTGGCGTTAAGAAGGCGCTAACTAATGTATCATCTTGCTCGACAGAAGAGCGCTTGCTGGTGTCTCTTGGCCATGATGGATCGATTACCTCGCATACAGCACTCAATCAACAGCTTCCGCTTACAAATTCTCCATCCTTATGCTTTCCATGGTTTCATATATATGCACTCCACCGGGTTCGTTCCAGTATGGTATATTTGTATTTGTTTTATCACTTATAATATTTTCCTTTTAAAAATTTATTGACATCATCAGATCCAAAAACAAGTTTGGAGATTCAGGTTACTGTCCTGGTCTTTCTTTCTATGTTTCTTTGCTATTTTCAAATGTATGGCTAGCTATATTTTGATTTCTAGATTCAGGTTACTGCTGATCTAAGAAACGCATTTTTATTTCTTAGATCAGGGAAGAACTCTGCGTCTAACACTATGCGTTTCTTATCTTTTACTTCAATATGCATGGAAAAGAAGAATGGGTAATTAAAATAGCAATATGGCAGCACACATTTTGCTGGTGAAAGTGAAAGCGCTTGAATGCTCGGACACACAGCTTTTTATTCATATGATTGTTAGCTGCAACATTTGCCTACATTATGTTGTTATATAATTTTTTCCCAGCAAATTATCATTGTTTATCTTGCAGTTCAATATTATCATAAGAATACATGCCACAGACAACTGAATATCTCCCTACTTATACCCATTTCTATGGTTCAAGATTTATATCCATAATTGAATATAGTTTTTCAAGCAAATCAATTGCGATGCTTTTTTCTTAGATAAACTTTGCAATCCCGCGGCAACGCGCGGGGTATCATCTAGTTTAACTGACATGCGCCACATTTTTTGGATGGAATTCTGAAGCAGCATGCATGGAGGCGGCCATGGACTCTGAAAGAAGTAGATGTCAAGAATTTCATGGCTTTTCTCAGGTCAGCTTGTACATTTATCTGGTCTTTGTAGACGTTTGAAAAAAAAAATAGAAGGGGAGCGGCGGAGGGAGGGGGGCGTTGACAGGCTGTATGGTGCCGATTTTATTATTGTTACATTGGATTGGTTTATTTTGTTATATACCCCATACGTCCCAAAATACATGCCGCTTTGAGTTTTTTTTTAATGTTTGACCATTCATCTTATTCAAAAAATTATTATAAATATAAAAAAAGATGAATCACACCTAGAGTAATTTTGATAATAAAACAAATTACAAACAAAATAAATAATAATTCTATAACTTTTGGAATAAGATGAATGATCAAACGTTACAAAAGGAAAACTCAAAGCAACAAGTATTTTTGGGACGCAGGCAGCATGTTTTAGTGAGAACCATTTCAGTTATCATTAACAGATTTTAGTAAATTGGTCATTTTGTTGGAAACTAGCATAAGTAATTTTGTTAGAAACATTTGTTTTGTTAGAAATACAGAGTACTAGTGCTTTTGTGTCAATTTTGTCAAACTTCTAAGTTGCCTAGAAAATTCATACTAACTCCTTTTTCAGTGAAAACAATTTGTACAGAATCATAAAATTATGCTCTTAAATACAGCATGATGAAAAGTAGCAACTGTTGTACTAAAATTTTAAGTGACTTGAGCAATTACATCAGTGGTACATTTTAGGCCTAGAAGTTCTAAAAATTCACTGTAAAATCATGCTAGCTCCAAAAATTCTGAAATATTTTTTTCTTAGACTCGCCCCAAGTGTATGTTTACTTTTATGAATGGGAAATTTGACGAAGTCGTCCTGAAGCTTATAAAAATCATAACTCCAAAATTAAAGATGATAAAATATGAAAACTTGTACCAAAATTCATCTAAAATTATAGCCTACTCATGGTAATAATTTCATGCACTTTAGAGCATGTTGATTTTTTTGCATTTTGGCTATTTATTGAAGATACAGTTATTCGTAGACAGAAAGCCCGAATACGCCGAGGGTTTTGATTTTAAATTTTGGATGCATAGAGAATTGCTATTTATTTTATTCAAATGTCTGGATTTGCTATTTCTCCCATGCGCAGATCTGCCTTCAGTTTTGTGAGAACCTTCTTGCACTAGCAATTTTTTGTAAATTTGTCAATTTGTTAGCAACTAGCATTTGTCATGCCCGGAATTTCTATCTGAAATTCCGCACGCTTATAATGTGTGTTAATTCTCGTCCGGGAATCAGCCGAGACACACAAAAGACAATATTGATAAACAAAGTAATTTATTGAATTTAATCAATATTGAACTACAATATTTATTACAGAGGTGGATAGGACCTCTCAAACAGAAAATAACTACGCAGCGGACTAAACGGTTTAGCGCGGCTCCAGCTCCACTCCACAGGCAACTCGACCGAGCTCCAGCTAACTTCCTGGAAACCATCCTTGACGTAGAACTTCTTCTCTAGTGGTGTAGAGCAAGGTGAGTATACAACATACTCCGCAAGTTACATAAGCAAACGGAAAATATGTAGAAATGCACAGGATATTCAAAGGTTGGCATAATAGGGTTCATGCAGGCAGCATTCATTAACTAATAAAGGAATTAATTGAGATAACTACAAAGATTTAATAATCAATAATTAATCACTCACGGTACAACCTATCCCGGTTGCACCGGCCCAACCAAAACTCCAAACCAGGAGTTATTCATAACTCCAACAAAAGCGAACCATAACTCCATATCCGAAGCTAATCATCACCCCATACCAGGAGCTAATCCTAACCCCAAATCAGGAGTTATCCTATTTATCAAAATTTTAACCAAATTATTAATTAAGTGACAGTGGGACTAATCACGAAAAACAATGCTAAGCTCGCCTATAACCGTGGGAATGGCTATTCGAATAGTTTTACTCTGATCAGAGGTGTACAAATTTAGCCTTAGGACACGCTCCCCGCGGGGATTGTGACATGGCCCGCTCTGCAACGAGAAACTGTACGAGAACACCCGCCAGGTTCCTAGTCACACCAAAACCAGGCTATGACTCCCCTGGCGATCCCATGTAGGCTTATACTTGCCACAACAACCCGGTGAATCGCACTGCCCCCACTACATCACGAAACCAAGCCGTTGCCCATGCGGCCTAAGGGTAGTACGGTGTATGCTTCGCAAAGATAGCTCGCGAACCGGTCCTTAATTGTCATGAGAACAACCAACCAAATCCATGTGCTCACGACCCACCTAAAGTCAAATTTTAGTTGGCAACATTTTATTTAGCTATTCCAATAATCCAACATGATAGATTACATGTATAAGGTGCGAAGCATAGTCTACCCCATAATGTGCCTAAGTTATTCTAAGCATGGCTAAGCAACATCTAAAATTTCTAGCTAAAACATTATAGAGTTCTAGCTAGTCAAATTATATAATCCAGGTTAACAATGTAAAGGTAATCAAATTCAAATGGGTTGTACAAAGGAATATCGGAATGTCGTACATTCAAAAATAATATGCATAAGTTGAATTAATTGCGAGAGAGAATGGTTCAACATGCTCAAAGAGGTTTGTTCTGCATGACTTGCCTTTAGGGATGAACAGGGTATTTGGATCCTGCTCGAGGAACAACACGGACTCCTCGAGAACACTAGAAACTAAGAAAAATGAACAAAATGAACAAAAAATAGTACATAATCACACAGAACATCTGCTGTTTGACATTTTTACTGTTTAGAGCTCAATTGTAAAAAAAAATAAGAGATTTGAATCACCCAAATCGGAGTTCGGATGAATTAGTTATGATTTTTCTAAGGATTAAGTCGATTTATTCCATTTCAGACGAGGTCAAAGGAATTATGACGCAATATGTGATTTAATTTGAAATTTAAAATGGAATATTGCGTCATCATGGAAATCCAACGGCTGAGATCGATCGGAAATGATCCAACGGTCGGGATAGAGTTGACTGGATTGACCAGTCAACTGCCACGTTGCGCGGGCTCCTGCTGCCACGTGGCGACGACACGTCAGCGCCGGCCGGAACGGCTCTGGACGTCGCCGGCGACGGCGAACGGCGGCGCGGCGACGCCGGCTGTAGGCACGGGAAGACAGAGGGGGACGTCGATATTCTCACCGGTGAGACGGAGAAGGTCGGCGACGACGGGAGGTGGCCGGCGACGAGGAAGACGACGACGGCGACGTACGGGTCGACGGCGGCGGCGACACTCCGGCTGCAGAAGAAGACGGCGAAGAAGTGGATGTTGACAAAGTCACCAGCGACGTCCGGCGACGTTGACGAAGTCGGCGGCGGCGGCGATGTTCTCCGGCGAGCGCGACGACGGCGTTTGGGACGTGGATTCAAGGGGGGAAAATGGGGAACCGAAATAGGAGAAAGAGGGCATCCTTTTATAGGCCAGAGAAAACGAAGGGGAGTAGCGGTGGCCAGGATTTCATCGGATTTAAGAGCAATAAAGGGGATTAAATCCCGAAATCAAACAGGCAATTTCTCCCTCCACAGTGCACTAAATGCCACGGGATAAGAGGGGAAATGAAGAGAATTAAATGGGGATAAATTTATCTTTAAGGTGCCGGATGAGATCCCATGCAAAAACAGTCGGATTTGGAGCTCCAACGTCCGGACATGGTGTCGGCGTCAACACAAGCAGCCAGCTGGAGGTAGGTGACGAAACTGCCGGTGGGACCCACCTGTCAGTGGCGGTGGTTCGGCGCGCGCGCGGAGGGACGTGTCGTCCGGTGGCAGATCGCTCGCTGGCTGCGGCCTGCTGCTCACTCGCTGACTTTGGGCCGCAGCCCAGCCGCGGTGCGGGATGGGGAGAGTGGAAGAAGACCTCGTGGGCTTCGGCCCACGCGCGGAAGAAAAGGGGGAATGGGACTGGTGGCAGGCCGGGACGCACGGGAGGAGAGAGGGAGTGGCCGGAAATCGGGCCGAGGACTTGGAAGGACTTTTAAAACCCATTTTTCATTTAAATTATTTCTGAAATGTTGTTTCGTTGATTAAAAATACTTAAAATGCTCAAATAAATCCTAAAAAAATATAGAAAATACTTGAGCACACAGAGTATTTAATAAAATTTTATCTTAGCCATTTTCATGTTCAAAATTTTTTATAAATTTTAATCTAGTCTTTCTTTTGAATTTTAACTTATTCTCAAAAATACATTAAACAAACGATTTATCTAACTAACGATTTTCCGGACTGTTACACATTAGTAATTATGTAAGAAAGATATTTGTTTTGACAGAAGTACAGGACACTATTGTGCCTTCCACTAGTGGAAAAACGTTTTTTATGGGCAGGTTAACACCCTTCTTGTGGGCGGGTGGGCGGAACGTCCTTTATAAATCACTTCCAGTCGGCTCCTCTCCTGCCCGCAGAAATGGCGTTTTCCAAGCGGGAGAAGTATTTCCAGGCCATGCAGTCCACCCGCCTTGAAAAATATTTCCCAGCTCAAAAAAGATAAAAAATTTGAAAATGCTCATTTGGCCACCGCAACGCTGTCATCGCCCACGGTGCCCGCGACCACCGCCGCTTTCGTCTCGGAGCCTATCGCTGCCCGCCGGCATCATCATGGAGGCCCTCACTGGCTGATGTCGTCATCCCCGCGGCCGGATTCGGCCTCCCGGGGTCAACGCGGTTGGATCCGGCCGCCGCCCCAGCTGCCTTCCTACCCGCACCTCCGTCGACACGCCAGCTGCCATCCCCACCGCAGCGCCACCCGAGCACCGTCCCTGCTGCCTCGCAGCCGTCGACCCAGGGCGGCTCCGGATGCAGCCGCCCCGGGTTCGCCGGCGCTGCGCTGCTTACTGCCTTTCCCACAGCAGTGCTGCCCAAGCGCCGTTCCTGCAGCCATGTGGCCGTCCACCCCAGGGTCGACGGCGCAGAGTCTTGCTGCCTCGGCCGCTGCCTTCCTGCCGCCCACAGCCCACAGCCACCATCGCTCGATCAAGTTCGAGAGAGAGCGCAGAGACAGTGAGAGCGAACAGGAGAGAGAAAGAGCGAGCGAGAGAGAAAGTTGGGAAGGGGGCGCACAGCGCTGCGGATAAGAACGGGGGATGGTGGGTCCCCCATCATTTTTTACAGGTGGTATAGTCCACTGAAAAAAATGATTTTTTGCACGTGGAGCATCTTATGGGCCGCCTTCAAACATATATTTTTTAGGCGGTTTTTGCTGGCACCGGGCCGAATTGACTTTTGCAGGTTGTTCTAAAGATGGGCTGCCTGTAAAAATTTAGGTCAGCGCCCACAAAAAAACGTTTTTGGCCTCGTGTTCGTGTCAATTTTATCATTTGTTATTTTTATTTTTATAAACTAGTAGCAGCACAGTACTTACAGTTTGTTAAACCTTGACATGTCTAGAAAAAATGTTTACAAACTCGACATATCAACAAGATGTTTATAACAATTTTGTTAAGGTAAACCTTTTCTTGACATGTCATAAATAATATTATTTGTGCCATGTATACAAACTCGACATGTTTATAACAACCGGCACAGATATGGTGAGACAAGTGTGTATTTTTGTGCTAGTGAAGGCAAGAAGATGTTTGTCCATTCATGAATTTATTTATGCCATCATAATTGTCAACTATTTTTTGTCCTCCAGCTAAGGAACACATACAAGAAAAAGGATAATGGAATTTCATAGTAATAGAAATCTATGCCCTACCGAGATAGAGTTTCGAACTTGCTATCCTCTTGTCTAGTAGGCAAAGATTGACCTCTTTAGAAAGACTGATTCATTCGGATCGATATGAGGACCCAACTAGAAATACTATATATTGGGGTTAATCTATACTTTTAAACTTGAGAGCCACATACATATTATATGTTTTTGTGTTGTAACTTTATACATAAAATAAAAGAAATTAATTAATTTTGTTGCCTGCATGCTCATCTGGTCCCCTAACAAATACATAGGAACTAGTAAATCTTCAAGGAGCAGAAGATATTCCGCTGAATTTGATGTGCCCCATCTAGTCTGCCATCCGATATAATCGAGCAGAAGATGTTCGATCTGTTCCCTACAGCATATCAGCCACTTTGAATTTTGTGATTCAGCAGAACATATACGTACTGTCATTGTCTCTGTATGTACCGCTTCATATAATTGTTTGCATTCTCCCATATCTTCACCGTTACTCGGATTGGAAATATTCTTGTCATCTAAACGCCAGATCGTGCATGCTCGCGGCAGGCACCCGTGGTTCGCACTCGATCACAACCCTCGATCTCCTACGGTCCCATCACGCAGCTCTTTCACGGCATCGCGCACCTCCCATCCACTCGGCAATTAAACGATGCTGCCGCCATGGGCAAGAGAGCTCTAGGCAGAGATATTAATTTGAGCTGTGTCAAGTCTAGCTGCACAAGTGGTACCATGACCATGCACGCACACACATCACACACCATTGATCTTTCAATCGTCATTTCCGTATCCTTAAACCCGACGAGGGCCCTGAATGGAACTTTAGCCCTTGGGTTAATTTAAGGGCTAAAGTTTAGTCCTGAAATTAGCCCTCTAAACTTTAGCCCCAAATTAGCCCTCTAAACTTTAGCCCCTAATGCTGTTTGGATTCATAGGCTAATTTGCTTTTTATGCATATTCTCTAATCGTTCGGTGTTGACCAAAGCTGAGATTCTAAATAAATTAAATATAAGCAGGACCAAACCCATGCACTCTACGAATCATAAGTAGGGTATTTCTAGCAGAGGGGAAAGTGCGTCCGTCTAGAAAGGAGAGAGGGGAAAGTAATTTTTCGTGGGCCCTACATCAAATTAGCGCAAATAAACACCTCCTTGATGGGCTAAAGATTTTATGGGGGCTAATTCATTTTAGCCCAAAATTAGCCCCCATTTTTGAATCTTGAGGGGCTAATTTGGGCTAAAAAGTGGGGGCTAAAAATTAGCCCCCAATCCAAACAGGGCCAATGTGAGTTTTCGTCCCTGTGATCGGGTAGGAGCTAGAGCTACCCCGTAAAAAGCCCGGTTGATGAGTGGATGATATGTCAGTTTTGTCAGTTTTTTTGAATCTCTAGATGATCAAAGCATCCGGATACATGATACTCCCTTCATCGTACAACATCAATGATTGTAATATAAGAGATATCATGCGTATATAATGTGTCGCAGACTAATAGTAATTAATTAGCCAAGGCATCATTATGAAAGCGAGATTTTTCTACTCCAGGAGTAACAAGGGATCCTCTAATTGCTTGCTCCAAAGACTGCATCACTGTTTTTGGTGTTGCAATTAAAGGATTGCTCTATATTGTTTTTCTTTTACCTTGAAGAACCCGGTAGGCTCGGGCCTTGTTTAGTTCCTAAAAGATTTTAGGTTTAGGGGTCACATCAATGTTTGACCAGATGTCGAAACAGGTTTTTGATACAAATAAAAAACTAATTTTATGGCTAGCCTAGAAACCACGAGACGAATCTTTTGAGCCTAATTAAGCCGTCATTATCATATGTGGGTTACTGTGGCACTTATGGCTAATCATGGTCTAATTAGGCTCAAAAGATTCGTCTCGTCGTTTACAACCCCATTGTGTAATTAGTTTTATTTTTAATACTCTATGCATGAGTTTAAAGATTTGATGTGATGTTTTTGGGGAAAATATTTGGGAACTAAATGGGCCCAATATGGGCTGCGGCTTCACTCTTCCGATGGCGTGTTTCCATCCGTAGTCCCAACCACGTGGAGGCCATCCGCTCGGGCAGGATTTATAATCGTTTCTTGTGCCCCATCTAAAACGGACATACAAGAGATGATGACGGTGGTTAACGGATAATTAGCGGATGCCCTCCAGGACAAATAAAGGTGCCAAATAAAAATAACATGCCACCAAATAAAAAATATGGCACCAAACACATCAGCAAATAGATGAAAATTACACAGAGGCAAACTATTATCGGATCACACGCCTCATTTAGTCATCTTTCTCTTAGCGTAGAAGTAATGGCCTCTCCGTCGAATCTTCTTGAATCAAATAATGTCATGAATTCACCTCATGATGATGGAACCTGCTTCTACTGCAGCAGCATCCAGGCTCCATTCCTCGGGCATAAATAGCTCTCCTGAGATGGTATCATTGGAATTAGAGGCGGTAAGTCTTCATACTGTATACATAACTGCTCATTGTAAGTTTTATTCTGAGATGTTTAGCCTAGCATGATCACCCGGTTGCGGAATTACAGTGTGATAAACTGATCGTTTTGGATTGCCATTGCAGTTGATCTAGTATTCTCCTTTCTCTTCTTCTGTGTTGGCGTAGATGCTGCAATCCCGCATGTGAATTCGCTGCGTGGTTGCATACATCCTGCAAAACAGGGAAAAGCACTGCGAATCCCCTTCAGCGATAGCTAAGAATCGGCGTTAGGGAATATTTTGAGAGAGAGCATAGTGTTAGATTTCTAGGATCACTAGGGTACGATCTAGAGGTGATTAAACTAGCTCATGGGGTATAAATCGGTATTGTTCTTTGGGAGAGAGAGAGAGAGGTTACCTTCATCGTTGGAGCTTGACGAAGCCATGGCGGTTTTGAGACGATAGCGACATTCCCGGGGTGGACGGCGGTGTCAGGGTAGATGATCTAGGTGGTGATGGCGTCGGTGTAGCCGGTGACGATGTCGGGATGACGGCGATGGCAATGACGGCGGTGAGGGATTACCCCCGCTTCAGCACCTCCCGATCGGTGGGACTTAGGGTTTTAGATTGTGGGGTGCATGTGGGTACGACGAACCTTGGTTCGTGTGCCCCGGCTACTCCCCCTATTTTTTTGGCGCTGCGCGGGAGGGGCCCATTGCCACGGTTTGTGTGTGCGCCCCCGATCAAGGCGCGTTGGGGAATCGGTCTTCCGATTCCCTCCGGAAATCATCAACTAACACATAGTGGACCGATTGATCAGATCAGCCCATAGATCAATGTGGGGAGCCGGGGGCGATTCCATTTTGGCTGTTATTGCACCTCCAATCATGGAGCTTTAGTCCCTTTAATTGTGTGTTATTTAAGGAAATTAATCATTGTGGTAATTGCGTTATTAATGAAATTTATCATGGTAGTGGATGGTAACCACCATGATGTCCTTTCCCTGTTCAAGCCGAGAGATCAACCCAACATTCTCCCCATTGATCATAGGGCTAATATAATGAGTTTATCGTTAGTGCTACCTAAGGCAATGCGTCATAGTAGTAATTATGGAACCACTTAGACACGAGTACCTATAGTTCACCACAACCCTCCAATAAGCTCTAGCTTAACATCAAGGGTGTTGGTTAATTCTTATGCCCCTATATATCCACGATCTTATTCAAAGGCATCATAATATTTGTGCTGGCCAGCAACCTAATCTGTAGTTCAATATACCTTTGATTTGTGGACCCACGAGCATTATCTTAATACTAATATGCTTTAGTCTAAATAGTCTGATCCTGGATTTATCTTCGAAACATAACATCAATATGCTAGGCAGAACACATGATATGTTGTAACTTATATTGAAAATTGCAATTTGTCACGCAACTTAATTATCGCAATACAGTGAGTGATTGAGTATCACTCTTTTATCGGGGAATATTCTTAAGTCACATGATCTGTTCAAATACATCATAACATGCCACAAAATAAAATTGCATTGTCGACTATGCAGCGAGGAATTATCTAGAGCATTTCCATCTTTATCTGTCACGTCCTGATAAATCTTTAGTTTTATAAATCGTTGTTTAATTGGAATAAAGAGAAATCAAAGGAAAATTAATCAACAATAAAATTGGTGCAAGAAAAATTCAATTAAAACTCGGAGAATTTTTCCTTTCAAATTCCTCCCAGTCAAAAAATCGGCTAAAAACGTATATTGAATTTACTGAGCAAGATAGTTAATTTTAAGACAACAATAACCAAATAATAAAAGGAAATAAAAATAAAGGAACTTTAAAAGAAAGAGTAGAACTTTCCTTTTTCTTTTTAGGCCTCTTTTCTTTTCTTTCTCTCCCTCTCTCTTTCTCTCCCTAGCCGGCCACCTTGGGCCCAGGCCACCGCCGCACCTCCTCTCCTCTACCGCACACGCGCCGCCCTCTCCTCTCCCGAGTTGGCCTCCTCTCCCTCCTAGCCGGACGGCCACCCACTTCTCTCCCTCTCCTTTCCTTTCCCACCTCTTTGCTTTCCTTGTTGCTCCCCAAGGAAACCTTGTCCTAATCCTAATCCAAGTAGGACTCCTTTACCTTTTTCCTTTGGGCCTAAAACCAGCCCACCTCTTCCTTTAAATAGCTAGCAACCCCTGTCCCTTGCCTCCACCAAAACCCGCGCCCTGGCCTAAGCCACCGCCGTTGCCTAGCGCCGCCGCCGCCTGCCGTCGCCTAGCGCCGCCTGTCGCCCGGTGCCGTCGCCATCGCCGAAGATCACCGGAAGTTCGTCGGAAGTTCACCAGAGTTCGTTGAGTCGTCGTTTCGTCGCCGTTTTCGCGAGGTGAGAAACCGGAGCCTCTCCCTTCGTTGTTTAGAAGTAGATTAGCTTTAGGGTTTCACCGTGTACCCCGGTACGTGTGTTTTTCCTCCTAGGAACCTTAGTGGGGTCCTCTCCTCTTTTTAGGGTTTAAAGTGAATATAAGAAATTGTTAATTTGCCAGTAAAGAACATCTAAAATTTAAATGGCTATAACTTGGTCATCTGAACTCGGAATTGACCCGTTCAAATTGTTAATTGTTCGTTATAACCTAAAGAACCTTTTTATGTGCTTTTATGTACTGTTTTTGGGTCTTCTGTACTCCCTCCGACCCAAAATATAACAAGTTTTAGAAAAGTCAAAGTCAAATATTTTAAACTTTGACTATTAATAGTGAAAATTTTAAAATGAACTATCATGTAAAAAAGATGTTATTAGATTCACCATTAAACAACCTATTATAATATACAACTATTTTAATTTGAAATAGTATAGTTTTATAAATATTATTGGTCAAAGTAGCATCTCGAAAACCACGAAAAGTAAAAAACTGTTTATATTTGGGACGGAGGTAGTAGCTGTTTAGCTTAGTTAGTTCCGTTTGTGTAGTTTTTCGCCGTTCGGAAGCCGTTCGCCGCATAGTTCGAGTTCGTCAGAGAAGTTCAAGAAGTCCGAGAGAATGACGCAGGCAAGTCATAAATTCCTTGATCATCATTGAGCCCAGTTTTATCAAATGCTATTTTGATTTCATATATAAATTGCATATACTTTATAAAATGCACGTGGTACAAATCATGACAGATGTTTTATTTAGCCACAAGTATCTATATTATACCCATTACTTACAGCCTTACAGAGAGTTGATTACCTTATGCTTTCCTTTGTAATCCATAGGCAAAATAAAACCTAGATAACTAGTACCCTATCTTATGGACTGGTTAATCTATTAGGATCTGCTTAGCCCTGCTTAGATATCAAGCAGTGCTTTTCATAAATGAGAAGGGTCTCTAATCAACTAAAATATTGACTGGGGTTGTCGGATCAACTAAAATTTGTGAAATCAAACTAGTTTTTCAAAAGTGGGACCTAACCTAGGTTGTCGCGGGGGCACTTAGGAAGGTTAAGGACCGGTCCAAGAGACTCCAGACCAAAGTCTTCTCGTACGACCACTTGTCTTCATGGGGAGTCCTAATCTGGACTATAATTTGTTACCAAAGGGGGTTCCTGTGGTCGGGTCCTTATGCTACTCGGCGCATGGGTCTATACCAAACGATTGTCAATCCTGGCTCGTCTAGGCAACTTGGTGTTCAGTTCTAGGGAATTTGGGGAGGCGGGGCCACTACTTTGGGACGGTTATAGAAAGGATTTTGACATAGCCTTATCACCTCGGGTTCCCTTGTGGTTCGCATGGATGACATGCTGTTAAGGTAGTGACTTGTGGGTAAAGCTGTACAAGTGACTTGTGGGTAAAGCTGTACAACCTCTGCAAAGTGTAAAACCTATTCGAATAGCCATGTCCTCGGTCATGGACATGCTGAGCAATGGTCTCGAGGTTAGTTTTATGTTTTAAAAACCCTGGTTTGGTGGGATCACCTGGTTGGGATGATATGGAGGATAGGTACAGTACTGGTGGATTCTAGGTACTGCCCATGTTGCATGGCACATCCGTGGGACTGCAATCATGGGGGATAGGTACAATACTGGTGGATTCCATGTACTGCCCAGGTTGCATGGACGCGCAATCCGTGGGACTTAGCTTTAAACTGATGAATTTAAGGTTTTATGAGCTTTAGATTAGACTCGCGTTTTGAAAAATTGGCTTTGAAAAAAAATGAGTTTTCAACTGCTGCCTTCGCGAAATAGCCCTATAAGCTTTTATCCTTTTGATATCTCGTGAATCTATTACTGCATTCCCGTATGGCTTGCTGAGTGCTTTCGAGTACTCATCCTTGCGCGCATCTTCTTTCCAGTCAAGTGAAGTCTGAAGGTGTCGTCCTGAAGGTGGAGCCGTGGCTTATACCCCAGTTAATCCAGGATTGTTTTTCCTGGGTGTGACATTATCGCTCTATACAGGAGCGTGTAAGTATAACTTCATGTGGATTTGTTAGTATCCACATACCTTACAACTTTTGTGTCTAACTGGTTTCAAAACATCAATAAAACCATCAAACTCTTTATATTTGAACATGTCAATGTTTTGCAAATAATACAAACGTTTCACCAGTGGTCTAATCCTGGTTTAATTTAAATCTGCCAAAATTTCCAGTAAATAATGCTAAGTCTGTATGCATCCAAACTTGAGCAGATATCAGGCCTTTCATAAGGAATTATCGTAATTCTTGTCAGGTTCTTAATGATTCTTCTTAAACTATTTGAGCAAGTATGACACTACATATGTTATTTCAATTTATGACAATATATATGATCATATATCTAATACTCCTTTAGACCTATCTCAATGTACTTCAATTTCTAATAATTTCACCGAGATCATTTACGTCAAACTAAGTGAGTGAGATCCCTTCATCTGATGCATCCAAACTCACATGTTCTGCTAGTCGAATTCAAATGGAGTACTACTGTAATAACTTTTCCATCCTTAACATAATTATACACCTCATTTCGTTGAAATAGTCTTCGAATAAACCAATGGATAATGAAAAAAAGGTTATTGAGATCATTTGGTTTAGTCTACAAATGAATTTTGTTATGTCTGCACTCAATTTGTGCCTTCCCTACCACAACAAGTTTATTAGACTATGTTGTGTAGTTATATTTATGCAAGTCACCATTAACAAATGCCATTTTGTATCATCCAATTTTAATTTAGGCTTTTCCTAGAGATAGAAATATTATTAATTCATTCTCTATGAAAACTTTTCTTTCTATAAGCATTTACTTAGATCCTTCAATATTCTATTAGAGTCATGCTAATTTGGTAGAACCATTTACAATCTACTAATTTGACTCTGTTAGAAATTCTACTAAATCTAAGACATTGTTATTGTTACTAACGTTAATTTAATAAAGTCACTTAGATAAGTGTTTACTTATTACTATTTCTTCAATGAGGTAGACACTCATTTTTTTCTTGACCAGATAGACACTCATTTTCATTAGGACACAAATTTTCATTAGGTGCCACATAAGTTTGATTACTATTTTATTCATAATAATCCAAAATCAATAGTCACATATCCAGAAAATTTTGTTGGATATGCTATTAAGAGTGTGGCACAGTCTAAATAAATGGGAACGTTATTCTTTTGGAAATCTAGTAGTAGAACATTAGCCCAAATATCCTCAAGATTTCTTATTCATGTGAGCTCCCCCAGATTTAGCTATTTCTTATCTTGGAAAGTTGGAACCATTTAGATCTTTGCGGATGTCCAATATATGGCAGCTCACAACTTTAGAATTTTCCCATCCAATCGCACTAAATATTTCCAATGTTAATTTTTTTTAATATTTAGAGCTTTAGAGATAACTTTAACATAAAAATTTCAATGACCATAATTTTCTCTAAGTGAAGCTTCCTCTTTATTTTGCTCGATAACTAATGATCGAAGTGTCTCTACTTTAATGAGACATTACGATTCTCCCCCTCGAAATATGGCCTTAAACAATAATGCCAATATTTCGACAAGGTATCATCATATTTACACTTATGTGCAACATCATACAATCAACTTATTATAAGAGAGCGATTAATTATAAAGTCAATGTTAATCAAAACAAGACTTCTCTAGATAGAGACAACATAATGAACATAAAGGCAAATTAAAGTATCTTCGTAATTGAAGACCTCTAATCCCCTCAACATCAAGCTTGCTTCTGTTGGCCATTTTAAGGTATCCTACGCTGCTAATCGTCATGGAATAAAATTCCCATGCTACATTAGTAATGGATGTGCACATTAGCACCTTAGTCAATCCATCGTAAATTTAGGAAATAGATCACATGAGAGACATTATC
The DNA here is from genome assembly GCA_000325765.3 of Leersia perrieri. NCBI lineage: Eukaryota > Viridiplantae > Streptophyta > Magnoliopsida > Poales > Poaceae > Leersia > Leersia perrieri. Next base: position 13,597,806 of record CM002476.1, on the reverse strand, counting down.
AACATGAGTAATTACATAATTACCCTTCTTAGTAAGCTATTTCCGCTCAACTGTACATTTCTATTCGTCATGACAAAATATGCTCCCTCATACCACTTTTCCTCATAATGGGAAGTGAGTAAATTCATGACAAGTCTAAGTCTTAGGAGTTTAAGCAAATTCGTGATGCTTTCTCTAAAGCTAAGTGTGATTGAATTATAAATGACCATAAAGTACATGTTTGCCTTTTCCCATTTCTCCACCCTCTTCATATGTTCTTTTAACATCATGGGGTACATTATCAGGTGGATCAATGGGGCTATATCATAATCAACTAGCACAATGATCATATGCATTGTTTCCTTTTCACTCATGGAAATTAGTGCCACAAAGTTGCTAAATGTTCCTCATGAGCAAGGACATTATTCGGAGCTAAAATTTCATGACAAATGACATTAAAAAATGAATAGTGAATGTGAATAATCGAACCATATGTTGGCATGGTCAATTAGTTATCCAAATAAACATAATATTTTACTTCAAAAAATAAAGTAAAATGTCATTATTATCAATAGAATATTATATATATATATACACACATATAGTAAATTTATTCCATGCTTCATGGTGTATGGCCTTCAAGGTTCAAAATGAGTTTGAACTATGTCTAAATGAATATGAAAAGGTTTAAAAATATTGTAGTATGAATATTAACTTGTTTACTAACTAGTTCAAACAAGTTTGAACTGATACATGCCATATTTGGTTAAATTTTGATTCTGGATATGCAACATATATACATATAATTATTCTGGGTATGTGATCATTATACTCAAATATATTTAAATTTGAGATCTTTTATTGCTAGGCATGGGTGTTAAATGCATTATTATGACTAGGTATATACGTTTCAAATTTTCAAAAATTCAAATTGAATTTATGTGTTTCATACAGTGAAAGCTATACACCATGGTGTCTCATATATATATATATATATATATATATGAGCAGGATTTTATGACCATATGTGCATCTACACCAACATGGACGCGGTGACACGTGTCCCTGGTAGATTAGAGAGAAATCATCTTTTATGTACCTAAAACATGATAAAAAAGTTCATATTCAGATTATAATTTCGAAATATAGTTTCGAAAAAATTTATTTTGAAAAATATAATGTTTAGATTATAAATTAAAAAAATATAATGTTCAGATTATATAATCTCGAAAGTATTTATTTACTCATTATAAGCTACACTTAACACCAACGGTCGAGATCTTGATTGATCCCACGTCAATGGTGCAGATTGTTGATGCACATGTACATATGATCATTTTTACATTTTCATATA
>CM002476.1:13583770-13596373 GCA_000325765.3 Leersia perrieri | reverse complement strand
ACTATTCTATACCCCTCCCTTAGAATAAGCTATTCTATACCCCCTCCCGCCCTGGTCAAACCTCTCTCCCACCATTCAAACCCGCCCTTTGACTTCCCCCCACACCCCACCTTTTCCCACTCCGGCCTGTCTGAAAACTGCAGTAACACGCCGTATAATCTGTAGTAATAATATCAAAATATAGTCATGATGGATCTAGTTTTTTAAAGGACTTTTTTTAAACATTGTGGTGAAAATGGTTTAAAAAAATAATGTAAGACATGAGAGATATTGCTCTCGAAAGATTGGGAATATAATCTTTTAGCTCTCCACATGCACTATTTGTACTGTAGCAATATTATACAGTTCACACACTGTCTGTTACTGTAGTTTTATTGTGATTTTACTGCAAGACTGTAATTCTCGTGTTACTGTACTTCTATAATGATGTTACAATGCACATGTTACTGCACTTATTTCATTGCAGTAACAATACACATATTTTGTAGTAAGGTAGCATGTTACTGCATAGAAGGTGCAACGTTACTGCGTAGTTATTGTCATAGCATTAGTGTGTACAGTATAAATTACTGCGTAGTTATTGTTATAGCATTAGTATGTACAGTATAAATCCTACAGATATCCTTAAGATTTCAAACTTTAAACAACTTTATCTCTTATCTTATATATTATATATTATTTTTTAAAAATATTTGTACCACTTTGCTAGAAAAAAAAAGTGCTTTAAAAAAGTAGATCCCTCATGGCTATGTTTCGGCGTTGTTACTGTAGATTAGCCTTCGTGTATTGCAGTTTAGCCTTCGCGTTACTGCACAATTCCTGTTAAGCGGGGGTGGGCTTAGGTAGACATGGGGGACTAGGATACCTGATACGGCTCTCAACTGACGTAATCAGTATCAGATACGGTATCAGATACGGATACGTATCGGATACGTATCGGATATCCTGTACGTATCCTCAATTAAGGAGATTTCCAAATAAATAAACTAATTCAGGATACGGTCTTGATACGCATGGATACGCTTCCGATACTTCCGCCGCAACAATTCACCCTCGCCTCCCGCCGCTAGGCACTATCCGTCCGGCGCTGCAACACCACCGTCTGCATGCGCGGCAACCCCGCCGTCCTCCGGAAGTCCGGATGCCGCTGTGTCGACATGCGTTACAGGAGCGGGCCGTCGCCGGCGTCTGTCTGCAGAGTGCAGACGGTAGGACCTCCGCATCCGCCGGACCTCGCAGCAGTGCGCCGCCGCCGCCGCCGCCGCCGCCTGACGCAGTGCCTCTGCAGCTCCGCCGGCTGTCGCATCTAGGCTCCCAGGCCGCGCTCTTCTAGGCATGTCCCTGAGTCCTTGCCTTGTGGATCTGTTTGTCTCCTGTTAGATTCGATCGATTTTAGTGGTAATGCATCTAGCACCGCACTCCATGGTTGTGCTCATTTTTTTTTCTCAGCCATCTGACTTGACACTCTGTGTGTATGACCTTTGAGAAAGGAAGAGAAGATCAATATACTGGACTTCAGTATAGATGCAATAAACAACATTTAAGCTTATCCAGCTATCTAGTCATCGATGAGTTGCAGTTCACTGATTATTTTACAATCTCTACTTCTCAAAACTAATTTTGTACTTTATTTAATTTTTCTATATTTTTAATTATATATATATATATCGACGTATCCCCGTATCTCTGTTTCGAAGAAAATGCCGTATCCCCGTGTCACCGTATCGCGTATCCGTATTAGCATATCAGGGTAACATAGTGGGGGGAAGCCCATAAGGGCGTCGACCCACGGGAGGAATCCTTTGACCGGCTTTTGGATGAGGTGGGGGTGGTTTTTGGGCCTTAAAAAGGGGTGGGAGATGAGATGGGTCTTGGAAGGCCTAGGAATGGAGGGGGTATAGAATAGGTTATTCTAGATGGGGTATAGAATAGTCTTGTCCTATATATATACTTTCACTCCACAACGCCATATTTGGAAAAGAAAGTAAATATCATGACAACAATAAAGCAAACAAAAAATATAATAATTATGTCCATCGTAATTTTTTGTTCCATAATACCATTAGACAAGATATAATAAGTGTCAAATCTTTAGTGCACATAAATATCATTATTAAATGACTATTAATGTGCGTAAATGTATAATTTTCTATCTCACCATAGGGCAAGAACTAAGGCTAATTGTCAAATGTCAAATTCATATAAACCATAAAATTATACTTCACAGTACCGTTGGCCAAAATGAAGCAAAATGCCTTTAAATGTCATAAATTATAACCCCAATGTGTCCAAAAGAAGGAGATGAATATAAATGACAGGAATTAAAAATCCTAAATCACATCACCGTTGGGCAGAATTGAAAAGGAAATTAAAACCATGTTAACGACTTGGAATTATAATCATCGTTGGTCAGATTAATATCTAACCAAATTTCCTGTTGGTTCCATTTGGCTAAATTTGATTAAGAAAATTAGCCATAAGAATTGACATGAATTCGTAATTAACATTGGTGAAAGTATAAATTCATATCATTACTGATATCTAGCTAAATTTCTCGTTGGTTCCATTGAGTGGGGTGTGTTACAACTGAAAGTGGCTTTTCTTTTGTCATTTTCCATATCCCTCTTTTACTGAACATATTGTGTGTTAGGGCTAAATCAATGCAACATGTCAAAATCCCCAATTCACTCTACATCAACACAAATGAACACAAAAGTACTGCTGCCTCCGTCCCGTAATATAAAAACTTTTGCCATTTTGGAAAATAATAAGGATAGGGTAAAAAGTTCATAATACCCCTCATCAATACATTGGTCACACTGATTGTTCTCTTGACAGATGGAATTTTAGATTTTACGTGCCATAATTAGGGGATTTAGATTAGAAAAAATTGCAAAAAATGAGAAAATAGAAGTATTTCTAGATAGGTGGGCCACAAAATGAGTTATCTTGAAATTAAAAGCTCTTATATTATGGGACGGAGGGAGTAGTTGTTGACACTATGGCCTTGTTTCTTTCATCTTGGGATTATTATAATCCAAATTATTAGGAGTAAGCTGAAAGAAACAGACAACTTATTATAATCTGGAGCTCAGATTGTTATAATCCGGTAAGCTCTTTTAGGTGAGCTTTTTCCAGATTATTGAGTGGATAATTACCCACCATGTCACTCCAGCCCCTCTTTAGACTTGCAAACCCAATAATCTATGCTATAATAATCTAGGAAAGAAATAACTCACAACTTATTTTACTATAGATTATAACAATCTAGCTTATAGTAATTTGACTCAACAATCTCAATTACAATAATCTTAAGCTGAAGGAAACAAGGCCTATGAATGGTTGAATTTTGGTCTGATTTGTTAAATTATTTTTTTAAAATACTCCCTCCTTCCCTAATGTTTGTGCCGTTGACTTTTATATATGTATGTTTGACAGTTCATCTTATTCAAAAATTTTGCGTAGTTATTAATTATTTTTCTATCATTTGATTCATTTTTAAATATAATTTTATGCTTAACTATAATTTTACTTATTTCACTGAAAGTTTTTGAATAAGACAAATAGTCAAACGTGTGTCAAAGAGTCAACGGTGTCAAACATTTAGGGAAGAAGGGAATACCTCTTTACTGATATGATGCTGGCAGTGCACTTATACTCTAATTGGAAAGATAAAAAGGCATCACAGGCTTGAACATGATTATGAAAATTATTTAGCCAAACAACAAATTTCCTAAAGGCACTTCCACTAAATAGACTATAATGCCTCTTGGAGATATTAGATGTTGACTACTTATACACTATATATATGTATGTCTGTATGTTAGATTGCACCTGCCTATGTTTATGTTTGTATACAGACAACACAATAAATCTTAATAAATATAAATGATTTGTCGCATTGGTTTGATTTTATGTTAGTTTTGTTTATTTTTTCTGCTTAACACTACCATGCGTTGGTGGCTAGATCAACGTTGCAACATCCAAATGTCCCAATGGCGCGCCCGCCGATTGTTCGGCTGAACGATTTGCTACCCCCATTTTCCCCACTAGGCATTGAGGCGCGCCCTGCGCGCCCTATCAATCTGCAGATTACACAATTAAAAAGAAGTTTTGCATTTCTCAAAAAAAAAAAAAAAAGAGAGAAGAAGAAGCTTTGCAGAAGTCAAATGGCTAATTTTGAAACGGCACATAGCTGACTTTCCCTAAACTTTCATAACCACTTAATCAGTAAACATGTATAAACAAAACAATACGAACAGCGGTAGTGCATAACCATGTTGTGGTGAAAAAGTATGCATGACTTCGATAACTAACAAGATATAGCTCTTGGCATATAGCAGAGCCATTATTTACATATTTTTGCTTTCAACATATGGCATAAATATTTATTACATAATCACTAAAAGAATGTGTTACACGTCTGCATGGTGGGAGAACTGCATCGTACTTTACAAAGTTTATATCGTTTACGCATTACCATATGGAATGGCTTTGTATATACTGATGAAAGGTAAGCAATGGATGGTCTGTGAAAAATGTTACAAAACGAAAACATTGCCTCCAAGCTTGCTTGTTAAGATAGAAACGGAAGGGGTAAATGGGGCTTCCACCTTGTTAAGTCACGGGCCATCCTTCCATTGAGGCATTGACACTAGTGACGGTGCAAAGACTGCATTCACTCTTAGAGCCACTCATAATGGTTACTGCAACTTCATAGTTTGGAATACAGCTAATAACCAATTTATCCTAGAAATAATCCAAATAAAAGTCTCGGCATCTGCAAATATGCGCAGCAATTCCATCCTGTATCATAGAAGTAATCCAAATAACTATCAGCGTAGTGTTGATGAGAGATCAGAGAAGAGAGCATAATTCAGATCATTTGCTAAATAGAAATGTGGAGTAGCTTATATGCATGATGAGATCAATGTGAGGGTAATAGATACTAAGGTACCTCTGCATGCCTAGTAGTAGGTGCTCCATACATGGAGTAGTCATATTTGCATGGAAAATTATTATAGAGGAAACTCAACCAATATGTTCTGTATATTGCACCTCCAAAGCATATTTGAGATCATAATGAAAGGGGAAAATGAACTGTATCCAGATGTAGTTGTAATTCCTAGCTTATTACTTGATTCTATAATGTTGTCAATGGCAATCTGCAGCAGTGCATCCACCTCGATCTGGCACAGATGCACATCCAACTTCATGCATACATCTAAGATTCCAGAAGCACCTAGCCTAAAACAAGTAACCAAGTCACTGCCAACCACCAGTTAAACGAAAAACAGAATATAATATGTATCATAATGAAAGCATGCCAACAAAAGAAATAGGAAAAAATGCATGTGCAGCTCGACTAAAGTTGCCTGAAACAGTACAAACATCATCCCAACACAATAATAAATAATTGGATGGAACTCAGATTTTAACGGTGCAACTTTCTTAATCTACCGTTTTCTAATCAATGTTCAAAAGCAGAACATATAACAGAATGGGCTAGGTACGATAGATGTAGTAAGAAGTAGATCATAAGGTAAATTGCCAACTAAAAAAATGATTACCACCACCTAGTAGCACTGCAAGTTTGACAGGAACCATACCAAATAACTTGTCAGTGCAGTTTTTTCAGATGGTCACAGAAGCTAGGAACTGATTCCTCTGTTACAAACATAGCAGCTAAGTTAGCAAGAACTGAAGCAATATGAATAGCAGGGTTAACATGGCTGATCGAAACTCATAGCCTGTTGCCGTAAGGATTCATTTCCAGAAGCTCTCTAACAGTTTTTTTCATGTGCGCTGCCCAAATCAGCCAAAATGTCAAGAACTTGGAGAGCGGTTGAGTAGAAGGACTAACTGTAAAATAGATCAATCCAAATAAAGCAAGACTATGCAAAGATGTGAAACAGAACTCGAAATTTGAATGTACATCCTCTTGTCTTAAGCATTAGCTCTCCCTGTCAGTATAACACCCATCACACAGCAGAAATATCACAACAGACCATGGAAAGTCGCTACAGACACGGATAAACAAGAATCAACCAATCTGGATGGTCACGCAACTGGAAATGAACTAAAGCAGGACAATTCATGCACTGTGAAAATGAATACAAACTAAGTAAAAAATGATTCTTGAGGATTTTTGAAAGGCTTCAAAAGGTCGTCTCCTGATTTTTTTAGGATCTGGTGCACCCAATCTACTCTTAACACGAGTGTTTATGGAGAACTTCGGATTCACACCAAATCCTACACTAATCCAAACATGTAAAAACATATTGTGAAATCTGGAGCATAGCCTCTCTGATTCTTGAGGATCCGGAGTATTCACTTTTGAATATATACTTTGAATTCACACCGACATTGGATTCACACATAGAAGAACGATATGACTGGGCACTGTTATTACCTTAGTAAGTTATTAGTATTAGCCCACAGCAGACCAGCAACATGCAGCAATGTAGCTCTTCAGGAACCCAGGCCAGGCCAGCTACAACCTCACAAGTGGTACGCGGCGCGACGGCGCTCCAGTGGATGGACCTGTACGTCCCCGACGACGGCGGAAGCACCTCCCTGCCTCGATGTACTCTGCGCTGCTACGGCTTGGTGCCTGATTTGAGAGCCGCCGGTTCAGGTCGCACATCGGCTCGGCTCCAAGGCGAAAAACTAGGGTGCGGCTTGCTTGGACACGCGTCAGCTACGCAGGCGGTGTCGCACGGGCCGCGTTGGTGCGGCACCGCCGCAGAGAATTTTTTTCCGCCATCATCCATCTCAAGCGCACATATGCCGAATTGAAGGAGTGTGAGGCAAGGCGGGATGGGGCAGTGAAGAATGCAGGAGCGACAGGTAGGTCCCCTGCACTCGACGTGGGAGGGACGGACAACGGCGAAGCTTGTGTGTACACGGTGGGAGGGACCGATGGCAAAAGAGCGAGTGTAGAGGAGGCGGTGTGGCGCGGCGTGGCATGGGCTAGGGTTGGGTGTGGGGTGGGGAGGGCGGAGAGGAAATTGGGTCACGGACGTAGGTGCAAGCGGACGTGGGTAAACCTGGTCAGGAGTGGCCCGGCCCGGTCATGCGGCGGGCCGGGCTCGAGCCTGACAAGTGCAGCCCGAAAAAGCCCGATTTTTTAAAAAACCCGAAAAAACCCGGAAAAGCCCGGCCCGGCCCGAGAAAGCCTGCGGGTCGGGCTGGGCTCAGGCTTCAGTTTGCTGCCATTTTGTCGAGCCGGGCCGGGCTCGGGCCTCGGGTATTCAGGCTGAAGCCCGACCCGACCCGGCTCGAAGCCCGGTAAAGCCCGACTTTGAACAGATTTAGACGTGGGCAATCGTAGCCGCTCGCGCGAGCCGATCAGATGGCGCGGAATCTGCCTTCCCTCCCTTGCGTGGACGATGTGGATAGCAGGAATGACTAGCAACGCTCCAGGAGCTCGAAACGGCCGTAGATTTTAATTTACCCAATTTTGTCCTGACAGATGTACGGATCCCCATCCCCCTTAGATTTAGAGGTGAGCTCGTTCCTATATTCTTCTTTGTATGATTTCGAGTCAACGGGAATCGACCGAACAAGTTGACGTTCAGAATCTGTTCCGATGCTACATCACTGTATTTGGGCCTTTTGGGCCATGTATCGTATCTGAGTTCATTAGGGAAGCGTCCAGGGGTCTTTCACGACCCTAACCTCTATATATCAGTACCTGTCGCCTAAATTAGGGTTGGGTTTTGCTTAGATTTTTCTGTCAAGAACAATTTCGCTTCTAAATCGGTTTGTAAGACCCCAACTCGTGAGCTTAATCATTTATCTATAATTTTGGTTGCTTTCTTTCTTATTATTGTTTGTGTTGTTCGATTCGCAAACAGGGATTAGCCTTCTCAGCGAGGTCATTCGTGTTTCGGCACGGGTGATAACTAGAGAAGACGTGGTGCTGCGATTGCGGGGCTCAAGAGCGTGTTCGTTCAGAAGCCGGATCGAGTTGTGTCGCGACTCCGCCCAAATCAACTGTTTATCAAAACCTTTCGGAAGATCGGGAACCCTAGTCCACATCAAGTTTGCCTCTTATTGATTATAACAATACTACTAAGACTAAGTATATATACCGGCCGGCAATATGTTTTGCATTACAGCAATACAACTAAGTACACCAGTGTATTGAGATTAACTGGAATTGATCTCTTAATTATTGTGCTCGCAGTATGATCGTCCCTCAACCCAAAACACCACAACCACCACTACTAAAGAAATGATCTTTTTCCGGCTAGCCAAAATCCACAATAGCACCGGTTAGGTGAAAAACTATGATTAAAGATGATCTTTTGTTCCGGTTTATAATTTCAACGGTCAAAGACGATCTTTAGTCCTGATCACCAACCGGGACTAAAGATCATTTTTAGTCTCGGTTCGCTTTTTGTCAAGCCATTTCAGGCCCCAATGTCTTTAATCCTGGTTGGTAACATCAACCGAGACTAAAAATTTATCTTTAGTCCCGGTTGGTGCTACCAACCCTGACTAAAGATGCGCTATGCCTAGGTTCAGATGTCCCGGTTAGTCCCGGTTATCCCACATTCCACACATAACCAGGACTAGAGAGGGTTACACTATGCCCAAGCTCAGATGTCTGGCCACCAATGCAAACACGGCAGCAACCACTTAATTTTGGCACATCGTTGCAGGCATGGAACTGACGCAAATTTGGTCTCCTTGTTGAGGAACACGGCCACGACGACGGTAGACCATCCGGTGCCAAAGGTGCACATCATCAGAATCTGCATGGCCTAAGGAGTTCCAATAATATCTGCATACTAAGGAGCAGTGTAACTGATGCAAAAGTTTGGTTTGTATATATATGATATGTTATATGTACCCATTCCACCCATAGAACCATGGCAGTATTTCTGCCTGGCATCGGCGGGGCTTGGCCGAAGCAAATAGAAGCCACATTAAAGCACAACCGTGCCGTGCTCCAGCACATATGCGCTGTCGTTGCCACCACCATGGTCCTGCACATGCATTCATGTATTGATAGATGCACAGGTACAAATATATGTGAGTAAAATTACCTCTTACCTGAGTTAGCAAGCATGATGAAGAAAAACCAAACAAGTGTGCTAGCTTACACATAAGGTGTAAAATAATATGGATACTGAGCCTTTGTTGCCACGAAGGACACCTTGAACATGCATCGCCCCTGAGCAAGCAGCATATATATAGTCATTAATAAAATTGATCGACGATGACGACGTACGTAACTAGGATATTACCGGTCGTAAAACCATTCCAAATCACATCCACGATTCTGGTCATTGCCCAGGGGCGGATCCAGATGTGGGTGTTGCGGGGGCTTTAGTCCCCCTGCCACTGCCATGCTGGATAGCTAAGGAGATGAAGGATGGAGTGAGGGGAAAATGAAGGGGAAGGAAGGAGAGGAAGGGGGCTCATTTCTCATCTCCTGACTGTTGCAATACACTTAATATCTTTTACCCAAAAAATGGACAAAGCCTACATAATTGCATTTACACAACATCGTCTCATTCTTGTGCAAGGATTCCATTGGCAGGAACATGTGTTTGATGTGTTGAAAGGTGGACCGCCAGTTGGAATCTTAGGCTAGTTGGTCCGCTTTCCCAACAAATATGCTAAAAATTATTTATGGTAAAACTTGAAGACCAAGGTATGATTGGTGACCGAACCAAAAGCAGCAAAATGCTCTCTTCTCTTCAATTAGCAAACCAACAACAATAGCAAAAGCAAAGCCTCTATGCTATTTTGTTTCCATTTTCTTTGGATTGTTGGGTTTAGTGTTAGATCAAGCCTTTTCTCATCCTTAAGCAACAAGCCATTGTTGTCTTCATTTATCTTCAAACAGCAACAACACTTTCGTTTCGGTTCATGTGTATATATATACAATTCCATATGAAACATTTGTGTAATGACAATGATGCATATCAAAGGATTACTAATTGAAATAAAAAGAAAAAGAAAACAAAAACAAAAAAGAAAAGAATCCACAGGCGTAGCCCTGATCGGACGATAGCACCAACCAGGACTAAAGATGAGATTTTAATCCCAGTAATTCTAGATGGGCTATCCCAGATAGAAAACCAGGACTAAAAGGGTTTCCCAATCAGGACGCAAGCCCCTTCATCCACTAGCATGGAGAGCTAGCCAAATATATGTGTGGTAAACCCTGCACAAGTACTGCTGCAGAATAAATTAAATAATGCCATTGCCATTATTTAAAACAAAAATAACTCGGCGGTCCTCGGCTGCTTGCCCAGTCGACCAGATTGGATGCACAGTACAGCCTACAAAGGGAAAATCGTAAAAAAAACCAGCAAACTAGCAGAGTGCAAATTCAATTGAACCAACTCAACGACTGGTTGATCACATCACATACTTCCCGCATGTCGCCTCTTCTACGAACGACACGGCCAGGAGGCCAAAGGCGTGGTGTGCGCGATGCCAGTGCGTCTGCGTCATCGACGCTGGGCCAAAGCGGGGTACGGGTGCGGAGTCACGGAGCAGACGAGCGGATGTGAATTATAATGGAACTTATATGTGAATTCTAGCTTAGCTAGCTCGTACTGGCCTCCATGGAAAAGATTCTCACTTGCCACTCTCTGGAGAATACAAAAGCATGCATATCATCTCGATGAATCATTTCAAGCAGCTTGCTCACACTACAAGGCTCTTTCAAACTGTACTGTCACTAGCTATTTCAAGAATTCTATCAGAGAAAAGAATGCAGAATTATCTCAAGTAACTATAGTATAGAATTTGGCACATGCGCGTTGGCTTGCAAAAGGTTATATGAATTGACACTAGCTCTTCCATATATAACACGCTTTGATCAATGCTATTCTTCTTTGCCGCAAGAAAACAACATGTGAAACTTTACATATTCTTAGGCATACGTGGAAAACCGCACAAGTACTGCTGCAGAATAAATTAATGCATTGCCATGGTTGAATCAGATGGATTATTTTAGGGTCTGTTTGTTTGGGCTGCAGCTTTTGGAGCTTTTCTAAAAAGCTGCTGCAGGCTTTTCAGGCAATCATAGCTTTTAGAAGATGTATTTTGCTTTCTGAGTTCAAAAAGCCACAGAAAGCTCATAAAACTGAGTTTTTCAGCTTCCCATATAAACTTAGCTTTTCTGAACTTCTGGCTTTTCAGAAGCGGCACGAAAAGTTAGCTGCTTGTTTGAGCTTCTGGCTTTTCACATTGAGAAGCTGTCCAGAAGCTCAAACAACCAGGCCATTGGTTATCATGTTTCGATTAGTGGTGACGTAGCAAAGAAATAGACATACTGCACTTGGGCACAAGGACAGGCGTGATAGTACTGCTTTTGTGCATTGTCTTTGGAATAGTGGACATGCATGCGAGATATGCCAGTAGGTCGACATGTGCATCCGATCATGAGGAAGGCATGTCATAGACTCCTGATGTGCCGTGCCAGTCAAATGTCCTCTCTGTGTGGTGAGCAAACCAAAAACAACAGTCCTACTCTCTTCTCTTCTATCAGCAAACCAACAACAGCAGCAGCAAAAGCAAATGCCTCTCTGCTTATTTTGTTTCCATTTTCTTTAGATTTGTTAGGTTTAGTGTTAGATCAAGCCTTTTCTCATCCTTAAGCAGCAAGCCATTTCTATCTTCATTTATCTTCAAACAGCAACAACACTTTCGTTTTGGTTCCATTGATGCAACAAAACGAGACATCATCACAGGACCTAAATAGGACCTGGATGAAGGTCATTATCTTTGAGCCCCTTTTTTAAGGTCCGTCTTTTTTCTGTTGAATCAACATAGTTGCTATCTACGCCCAGGAGGCAGAAGCAACCAACAAAAAAGAAAATTCTTCCTTCTACTACTGATCTACCAGTATTGGTCTGTTGTATCTGTATTAATTTGCTAGTCTAATCATTTTCCTTGGGTTCATATCGACTCGGCATGTTCATTATTCGTCAAAGTCATGCTAGTATCACTTGACGAGCTTCCAATCGGACTTAATTATCATCATCAGCACCCATCGATTGGAACTGAAACATCATCTCCAATATCTCTAACTCATAAACTTCTCTGGATCATTGATGAGCCAAATAACAGTTTGTGAAGTTGCCGAGATCCAATTGATGATGGCTAGATTTATCAGTGTGTTTTGTTCATCTAGTGTTTAGTTTCAAATACAATGTTATCAAAAACACGTTACATGCAATTGATTGGGGTGTGTTACAACTGAAACGGGCTTTTCTATGTTTCCATATCCCTCTTTTACTCAACATATTGTGCGTTAGGGCCAAGTCAATGCAACTTGTCAAAATCCCCACTCACTCTACGTCAACACAAATGAACACAAAAGTACTAGTTGTTGACACTATCAATGATTGAATTTTGGTCTGATTAGTTTAATTATTTTTCAAAAAATACCTCTTTACTGATATTATGTTGGCAGTGCACGTATACTCTAATTGGAAAGATAAAAAGACGTCACAGGTTTAACATGATTATGAAAATTATTTATTGAAACAACAAATTTCCAAAAGGCACTTCCACTAAATAGACTACAATGCCTCTTAGAGATATTAGACGTTGACTATTTATACAATATAT
>CM002476.1:13561732-13574198 GCA_000325765.3 Leersia perrieri | reverse complement strand
GGGGGGGGCAGTAAATATGTTATACAAATGCCACAAAACAAAGGGTCTAAAATTTACTACTCCGTTTAATTAAATTTGGCAATTTTGATTTTGTATTGTTTTAGTTTGATCACTCCTGCTTTACAAATAAACTTGTAAGTAACAAAAAACTCAATATTATTTTAGGATGTTACAGAGTAAAACATATAAATATCATTTGTCATAATCGAATGATTGCAGTGGTATCAGCGATCAAACTAAAGCAATTGCCAGTCAAAATTGCCAAATATTATGAAGCAAAGTGTGTAGTAACAAAAAAAAGCATAAGTGATGTTGCACCAGATAAGCGAAGAATGACCGCACCTATGGTCTGGAATGTATACAATTTTGAAATTAATTCCCGATTAACTACTCCACATAGCAAGTTTGCAACACAACAAAGAAATCATGGATGCAATTAATGTTGATATTTTACAACTCTTAATGCATAGGTGAAGAGTAGTAAATATGTACCTCTTCACCTCATCAGGAACATGGAAAGGCTCATGAAGCCAAGAAAGATTGTTTCTGGTTGCCTCTACTTCTTTGGTACCTAGAGCACTACCATGGACACTGTATGTGTTTGCTTTGTTTGGAGATCCATAACCAATAGTAGTAGTCACCTATACAACAGAACACTGTTTGTCTGATCAAACTGCATCGAAATGATAAGCAAAGAAATTAGTGTGCCAAACTAGCTGTAACCTTGATAAGAGTTGGCTTGTCTTTGACTGATTGGGCCTCCTCAATTGCAGCACGGATATCATCATACCCAGTGTTTCCATTCTTTACCCAGATCGTATGCCACCCTAGTGCTTCATATCGAGCAAGCACATCTTCAGTAAAAGCAATATTTGTACTACCATCAATAGATATGTGATTGTCATCGTAGAAGGCAATCAACTTTCCGAGACCCCAATGACCAGCAAGAGAAGATGCCTCATTTGAAACACCTTCCATTTGGCAACCATCCCCAGCTATGACATACCTATGACCATCAATAACAAAATTTTATTCGGTATTAACTTTACTGTCTCACTTGTGCACTATGTCAGTAATTACATTGGGTCAATCAAGGAACAACTTACGTGTAATGATCCACAATTTTCAAATCAGGCCTATTGAAACGAGCAGCTAAATGTTTCTCAGCAAGTGCTAGACCAACAGCATTCGCAAAACCCTGCCCGAGAGGACCTGCATAGCATCAGAAAGTTTCAGAGAATTTTTTCAGAGGAAAGCCAGAAGAAAATAGTATAAACTTTCAAAACAAGTTCAAGATCAAACCAGTAGTAACTTCAACACCAGGTGTTTCAAAGTTTTCCGGATGACCAGGAGTTCTGCTTCCCCACTGCCGGAACGCTTTCAGATCATCCATCTGCACAGACAAACATGATCCTCTCATAAATAAGTTAAGAAGGCATTTGTGTACAATACTATTACATATACTGACTAAATTAAACACATAAAGATGGTAACGCAATCAATATAAACCTAACATCTACAATGCAGTTTTGTTGAAATATGTTAAGTTGGCAACCATAAATACCATCAGTTTTTTTTAGTACCCACAATATCCCAACTGAAGCCCATGTTTGCGGGACCATTTATGAGCTTATGAAGCATGAGACTGAACGAGCTATGTGGACTGACAAAGTAATTTACTAGATACTAATAATTACAAGTAAAGGTAATCATTAATCAATGGAGGGTAAAATATCACAATACTTATAGTTAACTACAACCTTTGTTTAATGTGTGGTAAGCAGACCAACTCCTAAATCTGAATGGAGGGACTGGAGTATGACCCACAATGTACTGCTTATTCTTTTATATATAATTTGCCTGAAAACAAAGAAAGCTGCTGCTCTCTCTGTCATGCTTAACAGAACATAAAAGAGTTATTTATATAAAACTTTATTTGTGTGGGTGTGTGTTTCTTTTGGCCGGGTGTGTGGGTGTGTGTTTGGCTGTGTGCAGAGGCCGGGAGTGGTTTTGGTATGGTTGTATCACCTTGATGTAATCATCTTAAATAAATAAAGCTTCTTTTATCTAAAAAGATTGTGACAGACAAGAAAAGAAAAGATGAATGATGTGGATGTCTGATCTGGTAGCCAACGCCATCCAACAAGGAACCAAACAAAGCAACAGAATAAAAAGTTAAAAACTAATTTCGTCCATTCTAATAATTTGATGTCCACTAGTATTATTCAACAACATGCTAAAAAAGTGGAGAACTGTGCTTCATAATTATGAATAAACAGGTAGAGAATTCTAACAATCATGATGTTTTCACTTCAGAAAAAACAATTGTAAACCGGTGAAGAAAGTCAAACTGCAGAATTCAGAGAAGATTTATTCACCAGAACATGTTAATAAGAGTTATCGCTATCAGCCTGTCATACATGTCAAAATTAGAGATAATCTTAACGTATAGTATAACGCTCTAGGCATACATGTCTGGAACTTGCTTCTTCTCTTACTGGTGCAGGACAATGCTGCTTTGGTGTAATCATGATATGCATGAAAGAGAACCAAACAAAATATAGGGCCAAAATTTCATCAAAATTACATAAAGTACACAAGATATAGTGATATACATGTATATATTATTGAAACTACAGATTATGACAGTTTTCATCTGGATATATGTTATCTATTCACCTCTGAAACTTTACTTTTAAAATGAACAAAGGATCATGTTAACATAAGTTGCCCGGTCTGCTTACCTTCAAAATCCCTGCCTGCTTACCAATTTTGAAAATTACCGTGCGCAGCAAATTACATGCTGCCTCAGATCTTCCCAACTAGTAAGCTTTCATGCCGGAACCGGAAAACCAAAATGATCAGTACAAACCGGACGATGAAAGCAGAGTGGGGCCTGGTATATGCAACCAACTTCTAGGGAACAGAACAAGAATCGAAACTGACTGCCAATGGGATCAAACATCACTCCACTCTGCTTATTTCAATTAGAACCATAGTACAAAATAGCCGGCTATAGCCTCCGCTATCCCCCACTATAGCTGATTGAGAATGATGCCAATATTTGCTTTCATGTGCAATTTAGCAGTTATTTGCCGCTATAGCTTTATTTAGTCCGCTATTAGCTGTTTTGAGCGATCAACCATTAAATTCCTTAACCCGTTATTTAGAACATTAATTAGAACCCAAAAACGCATCAACACTGATTTTCGGCGCAATCGATTTTCCATCCGCGGTAAAAATTGTTCCTCAAAACCCAACCCACAAATTAAACCCTCCTAAAGCCGGCCCCCAAACCCAAAATAAATTTCACATCATCACAAGGACGGACGGGGAGCTCACCGTGACGCTGTCGTATCCGGCGAGGTGAAGCAGCGCGTACTGGAGCATGCAGCCGTGGCCGGCGGAGAGGACGAAGCGGTCGCGGTTGAACCAGTAGGGGTTTTTCGGGTTGAATCGGAGGAACTCGTCGAAGAGGACGTGGCCCAGCGGCGCGCATCCCATGGGGAGGCCCGGGTGGCCAGACTTGGCCTTCTCCACGGCGTCCACGGCCAGGAACCGGATGGTGTTCACCGACTGCTCCACCACCTCCGCCGCCGCCGGCTGGGCGCGGAGGGTCGTCGCCGGTCGGCCGACGGCGAGGCGGATGCGGGTAGAGGGGCGACGGATGGGGAGGAGGAAGCCATGGCCAGATGCGGCGACCGCGGCGTGGGCTGAGGTGGGAGCTTGCGTCGCCATGGCCGCCGCGAGGCTTCTCGGGCACGCACGCGTGGCTTGCTGTTTTGAAGTGGCCGAGCGTCAGCTACGCCACCTGCCGTGCCTATGCAGAATTCAGGTGGTGGGCCCCTTAATAAGAGCAACTGAAGAAGTTACACGTGTTTCCTGCTCGACACGTTGCTCTGCTGTTCCCCAAAATTTCCGCCAAACTCTCCGCTCCGGCACTTTCCCAATCTCAATTTTTTTTTTTTTGATCACAGAACATCAGCCCACCTCCCGATTAACATACTTTGCCTCACAGAAAACTTTATAGTTTCCTTACCGCATTTAGTTTCAACCTTACCACGTTCATCCATGGAGGAAAACACTGTTTTGAAAGAGTTCTCCCTGATTGCATTCCACCTCGCACCTCCGTTTACTTAGTATCAACCTTTTCAATTCAGCCATAACATTTTGTGTTGTTAGTACACAATTTACAATTGTAACCAACCCTATAACTGCTAGTGCCAAAGGTATCGAGACCGTCAAACCTGCTCTAGCTGAAAAAAATCTATTGCCGGGTTACCTACCATGACTACTGAAGTTGTCGAGGGTGGTACCGAGCCTGCCATAACCTGCCCAAGCTACAAAACTTATTGTCGGGTTACCTGCCATGCCTGCCAACACTACCGAGGGCGGTATTGAGCCTGTCAACATTGTCATGGGCAGTATCGATCCCAGCATTGTTGTCGAGCCAGGTAAAGCCCCATCGTCGCCCGATACCGAGCTTACCAAAGATGTTGAGTTCAGCACCAAGCCTGCCACTGACATTATGTAATTTACATAGTAGAGATATAATTTAAGTTCATCTGGTCATGTTGATCATTACTAACATGTTTCCGTTTATACATTTCTGTTTTTGTTTTTTTTATATTTTCCATACCATTTTCTTTACTGCTTTAAAATTCTAATTTTGTTTGTGAGAAAAATGATGTTACGAAAATGGCTGGTCTGTTTTCTAATCATTTTTTTTTTCCAATCACCTCTCATTCAAGTGCTTTTCATCTTCATAGTTAAAAGCTCAGTCGCTCTAAAAATTTAGGCTTATTCAGTTTATTGTCAAATCGATTTACTATTTGTTAAAAGCCAAAATTTTGACAAGTTAAAAATATATAGGTAATGTTTAGTTTGTCACCTTATCAAATATTAGCATAATTTTGTGAGGGGAAATTTCTGAACTCTTTATGGGCATTACCAATATTTAACAAACCAAATATATCAAATTTACTCAACTTGCCAGATAATGAAATGGTTTAAAGTTACAACAATCTAAATGTAGGGTTATGGGGAGGCCACGCTGGTGCAAATCAAAATTTCTACCCCATAAACCAGGGACTATAGCGGATTACCACTAGACGCGTAGAAGATGTGAAATCGTCTCGATGTAGATGAACGTGTCGTGGTTACAGTGCCGTGCAGTTGATCAACGTTTCCTACTCGATCGCGTTCACGTGCGGTTCGTCCCTGTGCTCCAGATGCAGCAACTCCGAGGTATACATACGTACAGTGAGGAGAGCGGTCGCGCCCCGGACTGCTAGGTCCGCGAGAGCGACGAAGGTGTGTGTGGGTGTGGGTGATTAGTAGCTACCGAAGGGGTAATCCTAATCCGCGTGCCCACCCCTCATTATACAGGCGTTCCAATAGGCTTCCGAATCCGAGGCCCATTAGCAAACCCTAAGCCTTCATCCTATCCGAATTATGCTTTAAGCCCTCTTAAGCGTGCGATCCTATGGGTTCACGTACACAAAGATATGGCTCAAGTACTCCTACTCAGCCCAATAGTTGACAGTGGCCTCTAGCAAGACGTGTCAACTCCTATGTACACGTAAAGATCATATCAGATGAATAGTCACAACGTCATGTACAAGCTATTTCCTTTACCTCACGATATTTGATCTAGCTCTAAGCTGACCTTTCTTTCTAGATGTTGTGAGTCGGATCCTTAAATAAATTAACTCTTAACTTAACACGACCATGCATATCTTGATCCGATTACTCGAGGGGCCTAGAGATATCTTTCTCATGTAGAGAGGTGCAAATCCCATCTTGATTGACCATACCTCACGGCATGCTTCATGACAAACCCGAAAACCACCTTTATAACTACCTAGTTATGAAGTAGCGTTTGATAGCCTCTGAGTAGGTGGATTCATATCTTGAGAACATATGACAATCTCAGGTCTAAGAACAAAGCATACATGTTGTGTAAAGAGATTACAATATCTCACGTTGGGTCGATGCAGCATCATGTCATACATACACCCATATTATTAGTTTGACATCTCCATGTCCATGACTTATAAAACATAGTCATAATCAACTAATACATGTGCTAGTTTTCAACTTCGACTATGGACAATTTAGAATAACCATACAAGTAAATAAAGAGTTCACAAACAATTCGCATAATTGCCAATCCATGCATATTTAATATATATAAATATATATAAGTAAATGTCATGTATACAACGAAATATGATCATCTCTATGATTACCTCTAGGGCATATTTGTAACTCTAAACAACCTCAACCTCAGAGCTCTGAATTAGGCCTCGTTTAGTTCGTGAAAAGTTTTCGCGAAAAGGTCACATAAGACGTTTGACCATATGTCGAGAGGTATTTTTGGATACGAATAAAAAAACTAATTTCACGGCTAGCCTGTAAACCGCGAGACGAATTTTTTTGAGCCTAAGTAATCCGTCATTAACATATGTGTGTTAATGTAGCATTTATGGCTAATCATGACATAATGGCTCAAAAGATTCATCTCGTCGTTTACAGCCTAACGATGTAATTAGTTTTATTTTTTTATCTATATTTAATGCTTCATGTATATGTCCAAAGATTCGATGTGATGTTTTTTGTTGAAAATTTTTGGAACTAAACAGACGTAGCAGCATATGATATTGATCTTTAATCACAATGATTAAACAATCCACGAATACAAATATTCGTAAACGGAGGGGGCGCTTACTACTGCACGAAGCATACCATGGTGCGCAGCGGGACACGACATCAATACACACACAATGTTTCTACCCCTTTGACCCTGTCCCAAGCCCGGTTTTCATCTCCCTGACGAGCCGCGCAGCTTCACTCCACTCCTCTCCGCTCTCTCGGTCCTTCCGGATGATGGGACGGGCAGCTCCAGCCTCTCCTCCACCGCCATGGCGCCTCCACCTCCTCTGCTACGCCCTCCTCCTCTTCATCCTCCTCCCCTGGTCAGTATGGCTCTCCTCTCGGCCGCCCTTTTGAGTCTCCACCGATGAGACGGGCTATATTTTGGTGCTTGCTCTTTTGGGGATTCCTTTTGGTGAAATCTGAAATACCGGTGCCGTATTTTGGTTGGTAGTTTGGAGTGAGTTCAGCAAGTTAGTTTCAGCTGATTCGCCTTTCGGTTCGCATTTTGGTTAGTTCGATCTTCGATTTTTCGCGTGTGGCCATCGACAGACACGGTTGAGCTGTTGTAAGAGTAAATGCTTACGGATTATGTCAAAACGATTTACATGGTCTGTAAAATATTTACAGTGTGAAAATATGCCCTGGGCAACTTTGTGGATCAACAACAGAAATGTCATAATTTGTTTGTTCCATACTCTCGCTATTACCTACGAGGGGATATGATAATGGGCTGTGTGGATGGATATAGTACTTCTATTTCCACTTATTCAGACTTTATTATCAAAACAAAAAAGAATCAGTTCAGAGGTTGGCTGCATCTATGATAGTTGGCTGTCTGGATGTTAATTGTTGACATTACTCACGGCACAATCATTAATTCTGTAACCTTCCTCTGGTCTTTTTATCTTAACTTATATTTAAACATATTACTCTGTAGTTTCTTTTCCAGTTCTGTTCATTATAAATTATAACTGCACCTACATACAAAAACTATGTAATGTATCTGACATGGGAACAACTCCATCTTGATTGGGGTTGTTCAACCCTTTGACAATGGAGCTGATTCAGCAAAATGATGAATGACTTACGTTTACTCATGCTTTTACATTTCAGGGGCACTTCCAAGGCTAATGAACAACTTGCTGAGTTTCCACCAAGAGGCTGGAATTCCTATGATTCCTTTTCATGGATAGTTGATGAAAATACATACCTGCAAAATGCGGGTATTTTGGCAGAAAAATTGCTTCCACATGGATACGAGGTAATCACTGTTTCTTATTTGATAGCAAAATGATATGAAAAATGTTAACTTTATCATCATTTTAACTATCTTATGTCTCATATTGGTGGGTAGTATGCAGTTATTGATTACCTCTGGTACCGAAAGTATGTTGATGGGGCATATACAGATTCATATGGATTTGATAACATTGATGAGTGGGGTAGGCCATTCCCGGATCTTCAAAGATTTCCATCATCTAGAACTGATAACGGTTTCAGTCAAATGGCGAACAAGGTGCATGGAATGAGCTTGAAATTTGGAATCCATTTAATGAAAGGGATAAGTTTACAGGCTGTGAATGCAAACACACCCATATTGGACATTAAAACGGTAATGTTATCCTTCTTTTTAATGAAGTTTGATGGCATCTATAGCTGCTTTGGTGGTTGTGAACTTGTGATATTGTTCTGCCTTTTGAGACTGCCTCAATTTTTCTATTGGTCCTTATTGAAATTAAGTTATATAATGTATATACAAACGCCATATTATCGTCCAATGCAATTTTATCAAACTGTAAAATAGCATAAACTTGTGGGTTCTGGTAGTTAACCATTCTGGATTTCAATGTCCTGTTGTAGCCTTGCTGACAAATATTTTATGATAATGAAAATAAAACATGTATTTTAGGATTGAAAAATTTTATCTGTTTATTTTTCCTGCAAAACAGAACTTATCTTCACTGGAAAAACTAACTTCTCTGAAATACTTCAAATGAATTGCAAGAAGGGGAGTTGAACTACTACAGAAAGAACTAGACAGCAATTCGTAGTGGGTGTAATTCAGTTATTTTCTAAGTGTGTTCTTATTCAATCTTTTTAGGGAAAACCCTACATAGAGGATGGCCGGCAGTGGACAGCTCGTGATATAGGTCTTACCCATAGAACATGTGCATGGATGCCACATGGATTTATGAGTATAAACACTGATATTGGAGCTGGAAGGGCCTTCTTAAGATCCCTTTATCGACAGTACGCTGATTGGGGCGTTGATTTTGGTATGCTTCTTGTAGCATAATTCTTCAGTTTAGTTGTATGACTTCATAGTGTAGAAAGCTCATATATTGGGTAGTAGATGATCCTTTTCATGTCATGAGAAGACAGAAATTTTTATTAGGTGGTTTCATTTCTATCTTATATTCTGTTTACAGTAAAAGTTGATTGTATCTTTGGTACGGATTATAGCCCAAAGGAGATCATCACCATTTCAGAGGTAAATAGCCCTGTGTCCTATAGCTAATCTTTCGAATTATTTTCACTATTAATCAGCTAATTTATACATTTCAGCTCCTGCAAGAGCTTGACCGCCCCATCATCCTGTCCATCTCACCAGGAACTGAAGTGACTCCAGCATTAGCTGAAAACATCAGTCAACATGTTAACATGTATAGGATAACAGGAGATGATTGGGACAATTGGAAGGATGTTAATTCACATTTTGATGTTTCTAGGTAAGTTGAGCCACCATCATTTATTTTTTGAATATTGGAAAAGGCAAAACTCCTGCCTTTTCTGAAATAACAGTTCCTAAATCCATTCCTTGGCTTTTAACTTGATTATATACTACTAGTGAATAACTCATGTCTTCTTACCCACTACACATTGTATGCATGCAGTTCCTTTGCTGCTGCCAATAAAATTGGAGCCACAGGATTGCGAGGAAGATCTTGGCCAGATTTAGATATGCTCCCATTTGGCTGGCTTACAAATGCAGGTAATGATTTACAGTTTTTCTTTACGAAGTGTTTGTCATGACATACCCCACTGACTGTTAAGTGTAGAGATCACTTCAATTAAAAAAAAGGTAAGAATCATAAATCCGTATTGATTCTGCATTTTAGTGCCTTTATACTAGTACTATGGAACCTGACATTAATACCTTGAACTAATGTGGTGTCATCTCGTTTATATTTGTGCCTGTGCAGTTCTGTTATTTATATTTGTAGCAAATAAATTGAGCATTTTATGCCATTACATTTGTTCAGCGTAAATTAATTTATATTCAAGATGTAAATCATCCATCCGTCTTGATTATATATTAACTGTGAATATGTTAACTAATATGTCCTTGGTTTATTGAACCTTACATGTAATCGATCCATGCACTGAAGATTTTACATCAAATGTTATGACTTACGAAAGGGCTGCAAATTATACGTATTGAGCTACAAAATTTCATTTATTACTAAATGTCTGCTTTATAGAGAAAAGCATATATAATTATAACTAGGATAACTCTTTTCTTGCTCTAATATAGGTGTCAATCAGGGTCCACATAGGAAATGTGACCTTACATCTGATGAACAGAAAACGCAGGTTTGCAATCATGGAAATCCATATACAATATTCAATATGCCCTATCTACTTAATTCTTTGTGTTCACGTGGCCTTGCAGATGGCACTTTGGTCAATGGCTAAATCACCTCTTATGTATGGAGGAGATTTGAGACATCTTGACAATGAAACATTAAGCATAATAACAAATCCTACCTTACTGAAAATAAACCGCTACAGCATAAATAATATGGAGGTACCTGCATACTAACATACCATTAGAACTTTTTGTAGCCATAAATAAAGCACTAAGCTTGTACTATTTCCAGTTTCATCATTTGTACAGTCAAAGGATTTCCAAAGAAGACAAGCATTTTAGTGACTTCAGGTCCCAAGATCATGTACACCTACCAAAGATTGATGGTGTATCTCTTGGTCTCACTGCCTGCAGTGACGAGAAAGCAAATGGGTGGTATATGTTTTCACATGATAAATCAGATCATATATGCAGGAACTATGGGATGCAGGATGACAAAAATATATCATTTTGCCTGGGCAAAACAAAGCCTCTCCTGACATCGTAAGAGCCACCCATTTTCATAAATCTGGAGCAACTTGATGGTTTGTGTGATCACATTTTATACGTTTCAGTGATGATACAATGATAGAAAATGAAGAATACCAAACAAAGTTTCACCTTGCAAATACGGATGATGCTTGTTTGGATGCATCTGCCAGTCAACGGCGGACATCCTCAGCTATCAAATTTCCCATGTTTTCAAGATGCAGGTGGCATGCAATGCAGGTAAATGACGAAACAATTTCACATAGATAGCAGGTAAATGAGGAAACCATGATTCCCCTCATTAAGTGAGGTATGGTAAGGGACTAAGGGGTGGGAGGATAGTTGGGGGTTATATGGGATGATTGACTGATGGGTGCGTGATGGGACAATTAGTACTATAGAATCCCTTAACATTTTTGGACCAAGTTTGAATCCGACAATCCTTCATATTGGGATAGAGGGTGTAGCTCCGAGTCCAATTCTAGTGGAGCTTCTTTGTTCAGTCTATTAATCACAAAGTAGCTTGATCTGTTTGAGTTAAATGTAGGAAATCCTATCAAAATCCTAGCAAAATGGTTACTTCTGCTAATTTGAGATTGAGTTAATGCCATCATTACTCATGAGCAAGTATTTCAGATGTGGGAGCTGAATGGGAAAGGAAATCTCGTTAGCAGTTATTCAAGATTATGTGCCACAGTGGAATCCAACAATCAAGAAGGTAAACACTACAACATTTTATTTAGAAAATTATGGTCACTAGATCAACATTATTACATAACCAACACAATTCTGTGTCAGCAGTAACTACTGGAGAAGTAGCACGGGCATGGCTAGCAACTGGGAGTAAAGGTAAGTGATCTTTAATACATAACTGTTGCTGAAATTCTTTTACTTCTTTTAGCAAGGTCTTTTTGCATAATTTACTTTGTGAGAGAAGTCCACGAGTGTCAAAACAAATGTTCTCAGTTTTCTCAATTATGTACCAATGAATAAGAAGCATTGCAGTAGAGCATTTTATCGCTGTGCATCACCTTTCATGATTGCATCCATGCTCTTAATATGAGATCATGTTGTTTTGGTCAAATAAAGGATAGATATATAACAAGATTTTCCCTAATAAAACATAGCATTGATCCACGCATGCTAAACAACAAGAAACAGATGAATAGGTCACTCCAGTTATTTATTTGTTTAGCCGTCAGCTGTTCCAGTTATTTCGATTAGACAGTTCAAAATTTGCATTACCAACCATGACTTGCTTTCTGAGCTGTAAAAAACATTTTGAATAATTTTATCTATATTGTATCGTTAGTGTTAACTCATCCCTATCCACTTTTCATAAATGCAGTTACATATATGATCTAGCAAGTTCTTCAATGCTCAAAAACAAAAGAGAACTCAAAGCTAGGAATGAATCTGCCAACTGAGGGCTTGATTTTCAAACATCAACTATTCCACTAAGTCCACACTCCTGATTTACGATAAACTTAATGATACGGGAGGGTTGCCCGATCTTCTCGACGTAGGATCCAGAAACACCAAGTAGCCAACAAAGAGGAGGAACAACACGCAACCAGCGTTGCACACCTTTCATCTCGCCTTCGCATAACCACATGATGTGGAGATAACTATCGAACCCTCAATCCCTAATGAGGAAGCAAGAACGATCTTGATACGATCACCCAGTTCCCC
>CM002476.1:13543850-13561632 GCA_000325765.3 Leersia perrieri | reverse complement strand
TAGATAGAAACCATCTAATCATGCCATATGATGAACAAACACTCCCAAATTGCAATTCCCGTTCATCAATTTGCAGCCTGCGCAACCACTCGTAAAATTGCCACCATTGTTGAACGGAACAACAAAATCATATGCCATTTGATCCGTTGGAAAGTAGACTTGAGACTTCTCCCATGTATTGTATCCCCATCACTTAATTTTCTTGTAAGTACAATTCAATAATTTAGCAAAGAGTTAGAACAGAATTTTAATATTATGTGCTCAGGAAAATAAGTGATCACATATGCACTCGAACTTGAGAAACCTTTATATTCTATTTATCTCCCTTTCTTCCCTGGAGCTGCTTCATCTTTGATTGTGTTGCTGCTAGGTTAATATATATAATTCAGAATTGTTGAACTAGGAAAGAAGAATTCTTCAGCTGTACAGTTTTTTATATTGGCAATATTGTTCTGATTATGTCACCGGACTTCAAATATTAATCTAGAAAGAATTGTTTACAGAAGACAATAGTTTTAGTTCTATTTGTCATGTACATTAGTTCCATCTTTTCAGAGGTGGTGTACTTTTCATTCTTGTTTTGGCAATATGCATGACGAGTTATTTTGGGTGGCTAACAACGTCTGTCCTCCATGACACAGGTGAAATATATCTGGCGTTCTTCAACACCGACTCCATGAGCAGGAAGATAACCGCGAGAATATCAGACCTGAAAAAGGTTGTCGGGAGAACGTTTATAAGAAAAGACACCTGCAGCTTCAGTGAAGTTTGGAGCGGGAGAAATTTCGGTCCAGTGAAGGAAGAGATTTCAGCGGTTGTTAATTCACATGGTTCCATGGTTTTTGAGATTACATGTTGAGGTATTACCACAATTATCCTGTTGTGCTTACAGTAGTACGTAGTACTATATTTCTTAGTTGTACGCTGTTCATGACGGGATGGAAATATGTGGATATGTCAATGATGTTTGGCTGAAGCTGGCAATTGTAGGTCCGCTTTGCGAGCCCATAATCCCCGGCCCATCTATCTGGATTGTCGGCTTCAAATCAGGCCGAAAAGAACCACCAACAAACTCTGATTTCGTAAGAGCATGAAGGGATGAATTTAACGAAATTCGTTGTGTTTTTGAAAATTTCCGACTTCTCAAAAGTAATCAAAATCGACATGACAATAACATCTACGGATTAACTAAGACACCGGAAGAGATCAGCGCACACCAACATGTTAATTAATTTCACAAGCTTTACATAGATAACGGCGTGCATCCTTTCACATGCGAGTATCAACTACCGCAATCCATCCCTCTTCCAAATCACCACCAGCATCTTCATCATCGGATCATTTCGACGATCAGGCCGAATACTGGAGCCAGTCCTTGGCGCAGAAAATCGCCTCGACGAGTTGAGGCGGCAGCGAGCTCCGGTAGTCATCAAGCACCCTGCTGCCTACGCTCCCAACCGAGAAAACCGAGCCGGCCGTGGACACCATCTGGACGGCCAAAACGTCCCGCGCCATCCTCGACAGCATCGGGTACCTGGCCGTGTTGTCCTTCCACCATCTGAGCACGTCGAACTCAGGTGTCCGTTCGATGAGCCCCTCCTCCATGTAAAGCTCCAGCTCGTTCTTAAACGCCAATTGCCCCATGGTGTTGCCCTCCTCCGATAGGTACTCCTCGAAATCCCCAAGCCCGGCGCCGGCCATCGTCGGCGGCACCGGAGGCAATGATGCCGTCTCGTTTCCACGCAGTTCATCGTCGTCGGCAGCAGGTGGTGGTAGCATTTGATCGATGTAGATTGGTGACCGTGGCAACTGTGCAGATGCGGCGTACTCCTTGTAGAGCTCCACGACGGCGTCGTCCACCACCTTCACATGCTTGGCTGCGTCTGAAGCGCCGTAGATTTTCGAGTAGGCGAACTCGACCATCTTCATCTTGAAGCGGGGATCCATCGCCACGGCGACGGCAAGCACGACGTTGCAGTCCTTCCAGTACCCGTCGAACCTCTCGTGGACGCCGCCGTTCGCCGCGATGCCGCGGATGTTGGGATCGCCGTGCGCCGCGGCGTTCTGGAGCTCCACCTGCAGCGCCCACGCGTCGTGGAAGAAGACGTTGGCGGTTGGGTGGTGGTGCTGGCACTTCCCTCCCTGCGCCGGCGGCGAGAAGTTCTGCGCCGACAAGTACAGCAGCTTGAGGAATTTGCAGGCGGCCTCGGCTTTCTTCCAGTCCTCCGTCGACGGCGCCGTCGTGTAGGTGTCGATGTACGATTCCAGCTGGGTGAACACCTGCTTGTAGTCGATGGCAGCCAACAGCATCAGGTAAGTGGTGTTCCACTGCGTTGTAACATCCAGGCACAGCGTATTATCACTAGGGATCGCTAGTTGCACGGCAATTTCAGCAAACTTCTCCTCGCAGGCAACATCGGCTTTCAGGAACTTTATGCTTTCACGGATGAGGTAGATGACGTTGTTGATCGATGCAAGGACGTCATGTGCGATTGCATTCAGGACCGTGGCATAGCACCTCACGACAAACACCTGGCCCTTCAGCATGACAGTGTTGTCACTGGACAGATGGCTTCTCAGGTTCTCGCTGTAGATTTCGTGCGACGACGACGAGCAATCGTGCTCAAGGGTGATGGAGAATAGCTTGTCCTGAATGTTCCACCCAGAAAGGCCTCTGCTAATGACCTTGCTCACTTCGTTCTCTGATTGAGGGCAAGGTTCTGATGACATCATGAAGTTGAGCACTCTTCTGTGCAGCTTCCACTCTGAGTCCATGAATTGTCCAGTAAGTGAGATGTACCCAATAGCTTGGCTTGTAGTGTATGACCCTACAGTGAGGCTGATCCTTCCTGGAATATCTCCAAGTGCCAGCTGGAGGTTATCCCTTTCATTTTGATAAAGGGCATACACATCTGTCTCCACTGTGCCAACATCGGACATCTTGAAATTGGGCTGTAAACTGTGAACAAAAGATAGGAAGCCTGGCTGCTTAACAATGTAGAGTGGACAGTCATTCTGGATGATCATCTTCGCCAGTTGTGAGCGACTACGGTCTTGGTCAAATGGGGCATTTGCATTATAACTATTATTTTTGTAGCGCCTGCTCTTCTGCTGATCTTTTAACGCACGGCACCATTCCGCGATGTGCCTGGTGAGATGGCTAGTGCCTGAATTCTTTGAGCCTGAACTGTATGCTAGGGTCTGATCGCAGTGGATGCAGCATGCTCGTTTGCACCCATCAGGGAAATCTATAAGAGTGAAGTGTTCCCAGATTGCTGACTTTCTCTTCTGGCCTCTTGAGACGGCTGGTGGTATCGCCTCGGCAAGGGCAATCTCGTTACTGTGGACCATCGTATTATAGTCATGGACATGAATCATCTCATTGTCACTGTTGATCAGAGGATCGGGTATCAGCTCATCCATGGGGAGTGTTGCTACAACCTACTAGAAACCTGTCAATTAAATAACTGTGTTAGATATCAATGTAGTCAAATCAGTTTGTATGTAAGCTTTTAAATGCGAATAATGATGCCGTAATCTGCCAGTGTGTCAGTGTTATTCAGGCCTTCCCCTAAAGTTTTTTCTAAAAACATTACATCGAATCTTTCGACATATAAATGGAACACTAAATATAGATGAAATAAAAAACTAATTACACAGTTTGGATGAAAATCATGAAACGAATCTTTTGAGCCTAATTAGGTCATGGTTAACCATAAATGCTACAGTAACGCATATGTGCTAATTACGGTTTAATTAGGCTCAAAAGATTCGTCTCGTGATTTCCAGTCTAGCCATAAAATTAGTTTTTTCATTCGTGTCCGAAAACCCATTCCAACATCCGGTCAAACATTTGATGACACCCAATCCCAAAAACTTTTGAAACTAAACAAGGCCTCAGTAAAAGCATAACAGAAAGCGTGACAAAATCTGACTGATGTGCCATATTATTCAGCAAAACCAGCAACGATTAGTTTTCAAAATGTGATTCAGTTCAGATTTGTATGTTTAATGTTGCAAAGTTATCGGTGTTTGTCAGAAAGATTAAACGCAAGAGGCACAGCAATCTTCCTTCTCGTTGGGATCACAGCAAACAATCATTTACAGCTATATATATAGACAGCACGATATACAAGATTACATACCCAAAATTCTCGGTGATCTGTTGCAGAAATTCGACCCATAGTTATGACTCACACATCTACTTTTTTTTTCAGAAATACTATGTACATAGCGTTCCAAATGAATCGGCACCAGGCGAAATATACAAAATACGCTAGGAACTACCCCCGATCAAGCGATCAACTACGATCACAAATTCCCAGACAACTTGTTCATTGGAACAGAAATACTAGAAAAGCGGATCCCGTCGGAACAATTTATCGGAAACAGTATCCACCTCAACTTGGAAAACAATTTATAAACATCTACTCCCATGATTTGCTGAGCTATCCTATTGTATATCATCTCCTCCCACGTTCTTGGGGAAAAATAAAACACATCTGTTGAGATAGGAGACAGTAAATCTAAATAACAGAGCTAAAAGATTCAGCAATTTCTGCCATAGAAATATTCTTAAACTCTTAAAGCATCAGCCAAAATCACAACAGCAGAGGACAACAACATAGCAAGACAAGCAGAATGATATTAACTTTACAGGGAGAGAAAGCAATAATCCAATCAATCCAACAAACACGACCACAAAAAACAGCCGCACCAGCGACGATTTAGGAAAAAAACGAAGCCCCTCGACCTTCCCATCACGCGTTCCCACGATCGACCAGTCCAACCAAAACCCCCCACAGCAACACACGATCTACCAAGCCAAGAAAACCGATCCCCCAAGAACACAAAACCCCACTAATACCCCTCGACTAAAGTACATCCATGGGAACTCGCCGTCGACCAAGAGAAAAGCAGAAGCGAGCGCACGCAGGAAGCAGAGAAATAGAGGGAGAAAGCGGGGGCGGAGGCGAATCACCTGTGGCGAAGGAGGGAGCAGCGGTCGAGGTCGCGGGCTCGGCTCGACACGGCCCAACAAGGAAGAGACTAGGCCCCGAGGCAGCCGTCAAACCCTAGAGATCGAGAGATCGATTTTGCAACTTCGTATCTGCGGAGGGAAGACGAGAACTCGATCGGATTGGTGGTGGCGGCGGCGCGCGGGCTTTAATGGGCTCGCGACAAGGCCTGCCACGCCGAGGGTGTGTGTCGCTGCAGGTGGGCCACACCCCCCGTGGCTATATTTAGACGTGTTTCCATTGGAAATACAAGAGCGAACGAATACTACTCGTATTGTACTCGTGTTATTGGTTTCCTTTTTGAATTATGTGGTTCTTTGTTGGGGAAGGAAGGGCGGCATACGCGTGTTGCGGTTTATGGAGAGATAATTGGAGTAGTTCTTAAAAAAAGAGATAACTGGACTATCCGTGTTGGAGAGAGTAATCGCGTTTGATTGTTTCGGAAAGATTTCTTTTAGATAACGGATTAAAAATCTGGCCTCTAACATAAGTATCCTACAATGTACACGGTCAACTCTGGGAAAGGATATATATCAAACTTTGGAGATGACAGTAAAATAGAGAACTTGTATCAGCAATAATTCAAGGCATATGACTAGTGCTTCTAGTTGTTTTTCAGGCCATTCAATAATGCATTGTGCCATGTATAGAGAGTAGAAATTTATTGTGAAGATACACATATTTATAACCAAACGCTACTTAGTGACCAGCCATGTGCCAGCCTCGATACATGCACGCCTTGTCCCGTAGGTTGTCATATGGACAACAGGGGTGGGCCGTTAGGGTAGCGGATGCCGCACGGGTGTAGAAAGACGCCACATATTGTCACATGGATGACAGGTGTGGGCCGTTAGGTGAGCGCATGCCACATGGGTATGGAAAGAAGGGACATCATGTGGGGATGATGGAATGGATGTCATGCGGTTAATTACGCTACTTTTTTTCGCATGTTCTTGTTACTGTTGTTCATGTGGGCCCATTGGAGACCACACACAAAGTAAAATTTTAACCGCATATATACTTCTGTTTTTCGTCCGTCGCCTCAACGCACGTAGTTGAATTGGTATTTCTTAATAGCAACATAGATAATCAAAATCTTATGGATGAAGCGCAAGAAAAGTATACACATAATGCACCACCAACACTTATGAAAACTGTTCATAACAAACCATATCATTATGTTGGATATGTCATTATTTATTATACATGGCAATTGACAGTCAAATTTGCTACTTAAGGACTGTCAACGCTCACATCATCTACCCTATCGTGAATGTCATCCTCAGGATGGTTAGCAGCTATGTAAAGATTAATATTTGAGAAGACAAGACTTTATAACCATTTTTCTTTGGCTGTATGGTTTGGATTTCCCATCTAACCGGCCCGGGAGCTGACTTGGAGTTGGCTAGCCGGTGTGTGTTACCTAGCTAGATTTGCACAACTAAATATAACCACCTAGAATAGATCAATTATTTTGCACTTAGAAAAAAAAAGAGATTTCTTCAAACTCTCTTCCTGTTGTCACGTAGGAACCTTGTAAGATACGTTGATCAAGCAAGGGGGAAGTGCCACATACATGATTAGGGTATTATGCTTTCGAGCGACTTGGATTTATATTCTTCTTGTTGTCTTTAGTCTTTGCCTCCGCCGTTGTTCTCTTTCTCCACTATGATGATTCGATTTGGGTTATCCTTAGTCCCGTCTCTATCGTTGTTCTCTTTTTTCCACTAGATGGATAAATGTATCATTTGCATTGTTACGTCGGCATTCGAACCAGGGGTCGACCGAACCCCTAGTTTGGCCAAACCGGCCCTAGCACCCTCTCTTCCGGCCACCATGTGCCACTTCCCTGTTGGCTCCCGCTAGTGGTTGTGGGCGTTAACGGCCTATGCAACCTCCATAATGCCCTATAAAAGGAGGAGAAGCTCTCGCTCACAACACACACACAACTCTTCTTTTGAGTACTCTCTTCTTTCTATTTAAGGTTACTATCTTCTTTAGAAGTTGGAAAGTAGGTAGAGAGTGAGAGAAAGTAGCGGTACTCTCTTACCCGACTGGTATCTTGGTGGAGTACCATACTTGTAGGTATACTCTTCCCCGATTTTGGAGAACCTTTCTTCTGTAAAGTAAGTATTGGAGATCTCCTTTGTTTATTTAATTATTTTGTCTAAAAAGATATATTCTCAACTGTTATAGCCCGCCAGAAAGCAATATTATATCTGACAATTAATATAGATATTGTTTAACACAATAAAATCCAAAATTTGACCAACTAACGCACTAATAATACACGATTTTTAGCTTAACCATCGGGGAGGCAGGCCGTGACCATGTGTTCTTTAATTATATCTCCACAGC
This sequence comes from Leersia perrieri, assembly GCA_000325765.3. Classification (NCBI taxonomy): domain Eukaryota; kingdom Viridiplantae; phylum Streptophyta; class Magnoliopsida; order Poales; family Poaceae; genus Leersia; species Leersia perrieri. The sequence goes on along the minus strand of CM002476.1, from coordinate 13,554,256 downwards.
GAACCCTCCCCAATCTTCCATCAAAGCAAGAGGCGATCTAAACCAACTTACTTGTTGTCCTTGGACAATTCTACCCTTAGAAAATACACACATATTCCCTGTCTTGATATCCTTGGGTCACTCTAAGGTCAAGTGCTACAATATGTTATTCCGTGCGCTTACAGATTGATGTGTGATCATAAGAAATACCAACAAGCATTTATAGTTGTTGCCAAGAAATAGTTATTGTATTATCTTTGAGCTTAGGTTGTTCTCGTATCTTTTATTCTTCTTTCTTGTGTTGTTTCTTTCTTTCCTTCCATGGAGCAAATTTCTATTTAAAACCTTTTCATTCCGATTGGCGAGTTCTGTAAGGCACCGTCCTCTTCAAAATCCATTTCCACATCTGGCTATAAACTCCGTCCTGGCTTCTCCTGCGAAGGTGACAACGTCTTCTGCAGTGGCCTCTCACCTCGTTGGATTCTCCTTGGCAATGGCGGCAGGTGCACCGGTGATGTTGGTGAAAAGAAAAACACGACGTCATGTGCTGAGGCTCCACTTCATCACTGAACATTTCGTTGCCACCAGCTGATTCCATGTCCTCGCCTGCGAGCCCGACACATGAGTAATCCGCTCGCCTAATGATCGATTTTGTGGCCTGTTAAGTTGGTTGGTTGGTTTTGTGCATATGGGACTTCAGCAGCAGGGATCACGTGATGGAGGTGTGCCGTTTGTGAATGAATGGTGATTGATTGGTTGGGACTTTGAGCTTGATTAAGTTGGTAGGGGCTAGGAGAAAAGAGTAGAGAATTTTAGATGAAAATGCTTGTTCCTCTCCCTCTTTGTCATTCTTAGCCAGTCAACAATTTGAGTTCTTTATGTTTTTCTTTTTAAGAAATGTTTTTTTTTATCCCATCAATGTTGATAGCTGGTCTTTAAATTGCGGAAACTAACCAGAAATAGAAGGATTTTGGTACTAAAAAACATGAGGATTTTAATAATGATCAAAATTGTGTTATTCACTGCCACACAAATATGTGTTTCGTCATATTAGCAAGATCCTATTTTTATTTGTCATTTTAATTTGGTTTCAGCTCCACATTTGGAGATTTTTTTACATAGATTTGGGGATTTTATGATATGACAATGTTTCTGTAGTTATGTGTGATTATGTATGATGTACAATGCAATATTAGTACGCAGGGGATATAACTTTAGTGTGTACTGGATATGACTTTTCATGTTTTTCATGTAACTTTATAAGTGTGTAGGAGATGCAAGTTTTAAACGTTATTTTTCTAGGGGTGCAACTTTTCATGTGTGTGTTGGGCTTGTACAAGTACATAATCACACTTGGTGCATACAAATTTATCTATTATTGGTGGGGAGTGTAACTTTTTCATATTCGGGATGCCAATTTTCTTGTGTCAAGAACTCAAGATGTAACTTATTGACAAGGATATCCTACATGGCAAAATTTTGGATGTAACTTTCAATGCTTTTCCTGGGGATGCAATTTTTCATCTGTATGTGTTGGGGCTTGTATAAGTACATAACCACACTTGATGTATAGTAATATAACTGCATGCTTTTCCTGGGGGTGTAACTTTTTCATCCATGTGTGTTCGGAGTCGTACAAGTACATAACCACACATGGTGCAAAGTAATATAACTATAAAGAAGATTAAATAAGTTCTATTATTGTTGGGGATGCAACTTTTTAATGTTGGGGATGTCATTTTTCCTATTTTAGGATGTAACTTACTGACAAGGATAACATACATGTCAAATTTTGGGGATGTATCTAAATGACAGAGGAGCAACATCAGATATCCAAGTTAATAATTAGAAGATGCAAACTTTTTCAACTCTAAATATGGAAATTTCAAGTGTTTTGGGATAGTTTTGTTCATATGGGATGTAATTTTTTATGTTTGGGGATGCAACTTTTAATATTTTTGGGACATAACTCTCTGTGATAGGGCAAAACATGTTAGATATAACTCTGTGGTCAATTTTTCACTCTTTTCAATGCAGTATCCGGATAAAAAGGAGATGAAGCCTTATCAAATACTAGTAGCAAAAATGCAGAACATAACGTCTGGTAAATGCATATAGATCTTGATGTAATTTTAGTTTCTCCTGGAAGTAACTTATTCATCAGTAGGAAGTAACTTCCTGAGGATTACGAGGTCGCTATATTGATGATTGTAATTTTATTTTTCAGGATCAAACGAAGAGAAGCAACTTTTGTTGTCCCAGAGTGTATTTTTTAGTGAAAATTTGACAAGAAACATTATTATTTTTCTGCATGAAACATCAAACCTCTAGAAACTGAAGAATAATGGCAAACATTTTGATGAATTTTTTTGCTTGATGATAACCAGGTCAGTCCCCACTCTAACTCTTTTCTATTTGGATTTTTGGGGATTTCATCTTTTTTCCTCATTCCTCTCCCTTTGTGTGCTTCTATTTTTCTTCTTCGGCGACGGCTGTCAAGGGGAGATGGGAGAGAACAGTGCTGCTATCATCCAAAGGGTGACGTGAGGCCACCCTCCAACAGAAAGACTGACACAGAGGAGCAGAATTTGTTCCCTCTCGCGAGGACAGCATCCAAACAGCGTGCCTGCGTTGCGAAGAGTGTGCGTACGTTGCGTTCGGTGCGTGCGCTTGTTCTGCAGTTCTGCACGCAGAGCCGAGCCTTTTTCGAGTAGAGCATCATCATCCATACACGGCGCAGCGCACGGCACCGTCGAGCGATACAGATTTGACTTTCCTACGGGAGGGAGAGAGAGAGAGAGAGAGAGAGGGAGAGAGCGGCTGCGCGCGTCTCGTTCTCATGGCCGAGGAGGAGAAACCCTCGCTCTCTGTCGTCAGCCAGCTCTCCCCGGCGGAGGTGGTCGTGGAGGCGGCGGCGGCGGCGTCCGAGCGGCCGGCCACGGTGGCCGGCGGCGGCGGTCCCGAGCGCGCACGCCGGCGGACCATGTCGAGGCTCTACGCCGAGCTGGGCGAGCTGATCCCCAACCTCCCGCCGCGGGTGAGTTCGCCCGTCCGTTCCGTCGCCTAGATTCCTGCCCACCCCCACATCGTTTCACCCACCAGGTGTTCGTCCGTGTTCGATCGGTTCGATCCGCAGGCGTCGACGGCGCGGATCGTGGAGGAGGCCATCGCGTTCGTGAAGGAGCTGCGGGGGAAGGCGGCGGAGCTCGAGGCGTACAGGTCGGTGGCGGCCGTCGCGCGCGGCGGAGGCGACGGGGCCGAGGTGGTCGCGTGCGGGAACACGTCGTGCTTCGCCGTCCGGCTGCCGGCGGCGTGGCCGGGCGCCCTGACGCGGGTGGTGGAGGTGTTCCAGCGGCACGGCGTGGCCGTCCTCGCGGTCGCCGTGGCGCGCGACGGCGAGGAGTACACAGCGGTCACCGTCACCACGGCGGCGGTGGCGCCACGGATCCTGGAGAGGATCAAGGTGGAGATCATCTGCGCCGCGTGTTCCGTTTAGATTAGCATCTGGATATCTTCGTTTAGGTCGCTAGTAACTCTTTGATACAAAATTTTGGGTTAGATGAGAAGATTATAAGATGGACAGAAACAAATTTTTTTACATACTTGTGAATCTAGCAGGTAAGTTCTCTAAAAAAATCCAAACTGTTACGGCCTTCTAGCAGGACGGCGGAATAAAAAAACAGCTCACATAAAAGGTGCTAGTAGTGAAACAGAATAAATGACACGAACGGCATATTGGGCGCACAGTCGCAGGCACCGGTCGGGTCCTTTCAGTGAATATTTTCCCTTTTTTAAGACTAGTTTTTTTAAGATAATAGGTAAATATCTAGCTTTGACTTTAAAGAAGCGACAGATAATTATTACACAGTTTTAAGACTAATTGGATGCTTGTTTGTTTTTTCCATTGACAATTTGAATCTCTTTTCAATTCAAAATTTTGATATCTAGGGGTTTGGTTTCTAGCCACAGTTTGCCACGTATAAGGTTAGGCAGTTTTGACCAAGTTGGCAGGTGTTTGGTTGAAACCACACTCTGTGGAAAGATTCTTTTGGTCTCACGCGTCAATGACATAGAAAAGTGTGGCAAAATTTTTTTAGGCTTGTTGAAGTATGGTGAAGAATTTGATGGTCTCAACTTAGATAAGTGTGGTAATTTTTGTTGGTAATTGGTGGTAATGTTTGGCTAAAAAACAAACAGACCCTAAATCACATGAAAGTTTATCTTTTTCTATTTAAAACACTTTTTATTTTTTATTTGATTTGTTTATTTTGAAAGTGGTCCAGTGGGTATGAACCATTATAGTAGTAGAAATCAGTGCTTTAAAACGTGGGCTATGGCATTTAATGGGTGCTTTCTTAAAACATCTAATAGATGGCTAAATAGAGCTATAACGATAAATAGTTGCTAAATAACAAATGAAAGCAAATAGTGGTATTATTTTAAATCAGCTATACGGAAATAGCGGAGGTTATAGACAACTATTTTGAGCTATGATTAAGGTACCAACGTCCTAAGGTGAATAAGCTAGTGGCAAACTAACAGTTAATCCTTGCTAGAGTTCGTCATGGCGTCGTCCACGTCTCTCCTGCACCGCCGCCATCAGCGTCTCACACACGGTCTTCAATTCCCTCATTTTCTCCTCAAATTCAGCCTTCTCGCCGGCAAGATTACCGTCGAGCCACTCACTCGCCGCCGTTACAGCCTCCTCGGCCTTCACTTTCTCCTCCCAATTCATTTCCTCGCTGCCGGTCACTGCGTTCTTAACGCTATGAATGTAACTCTCCAACATGTTCTTGGCGTTGCTTCTCTCCCTTACAATCCGTTTTTCCTCGGTCAATTCCTCCGCCTCGCGGACCATCCGTTCGATCTCCTGGCTCAGGCGGTCGCTTTGGTTGATAGACAAATTCTCCGACTTGCCGGAGTCCTTGTCGGTTGCCTCCACGAGGATGTCGCCGTACCTGTCCACCTTGACCGTCACCTCGATCGGCCGCCACCCCCAGTTCCATATGCTTGCCGGTCGGATTCCGGTGAGCTCTAGCTCGCCGACGAGCGTGTTGTGCTTGGCCACTCTGCTCCAAGGATCTGGGATTCATTTGCACAAAAAATTCGGACACCACCGAAATGGACGGATTTCGAAAAATTCGGTCAAAATTTGACCGAATCAGATGAATTTTTGAACAAAAGTCATAAAACAGATGTCAATGAAGTAGAATCATACAAGCATCAGATAAAAATGATAATTAAGCATTGTTCTGCAACATCGAAACATTATCAACAACAATGGGAAAAACAAACTCGTCACTACACATCAGAGGGGAAAAATCATCAATACATACTCACTGAAAAAAAAATCAAATCATCAGTATAAATGCTTGTACGTGCTAGAACTTCATTTGTACTCATAGTACTGCCGTTGCCATTTCTACATAATGTACAAAGCCACTGCCAGAGGAGACCACCATCAAAAATTGAGAAGGGGAAAGAGGACTAGGGGCTCAGCCGCTCAGGGAGAGAACGGTGGAGGGCAACAGGGGAGATGGAGCAAAGCAGCACGATGGAGTGGTGCTGCTCCGCCGCCTGCTTGAAGACTTGCTTGTCTCCTGTCATGGCTTGGTGTTGCAGCTGCTCAGCCGCCACCAAGAACTGTACAGGGAGGAAGAGAATGAACGGGATAGGGTTTCAGGGTGGAGTTCGCCCTTTTATAGCAAGGAGAGTTTCTTGTACTCGGTCCGAATCCCAGAACTCTGCTCTGCTCTCGCCCTGGAACACCCTGATTGTCACGGCCGTCTCCCGCCACCCAAGGTACGTGGTGAACACGTGCGTCTTTTCCGCCGGGATGTGGCTCCACCTTGAAATCATCGGGGTCACTTCGCCGCCGTCGCTACCGGCGGTGGCAATTTCGATGCTGGTCGTGTGAGCCACGGTGGAGGCAATGTCTGGGATAAGATCTACATAAAAAACATTTCGTTTCTTTGCATCAACGTGAGAACAATCAATTAGCCTCGTGCAATTAAGCGAACGTACGTAGCAGTACCGTGTCGTCTGTCGTTGTTGAATTGTCCGGAAGCTTGTGCTGCTCTCAAGGCGGCGCCGTAGGCAACGGCCTCGTCGGGGTTGACGCCGTGGTTGGGCTCCTTTCCGTCGAAGTAGTCGATCAGCAGCTGCCGCACCTTGGGAATCATGGTGCTGCCGCCGGAGAGGATGATCTCGTCGACATCGCACTTCTCCAGCCCGGCGTCCGCCATGGTCTTCCTCACCGAAGAGATTGCCCTCGCGAACAGGTCCTCATTGAGCTCCTCGAACTCCGCCCTGGTGAGTGTCTCCGAGAAATTGACGCCGTCGAGCAGCGACTCGACCTCGACGCGCGCCAGGTGTTCGACGCTCAGCGCGCGCTTGGCGCGCTCGCACTCCCGCCGCAGCCTGTGCAGAGCGCGGCCGTCGCCGCCGACGTCGACGCCATGCTTCCGCTTGATAATCTCGACGAAGTGGTCCACGACGCGCCGGTCGAAGTCCTCGCCGCCGAGGTGCGCGTCGCCGTTGGTGGCGAGGACGTCGAACAACCCGTCGTCGTGGACGGCGAGCGCGGTTACATCCAGCGTGCTGCCGCCGAGGTGGAACACCAGCACGCGCTTGCCGGACGACCTGGCGTCGTCGCCGATGCCGTAGGCGGAGGCGGCGGCGATCGGCTCGCCGATGATGCGCATCACGTCGAGTCCGGCGATGCCGCCGGCGGCCCTGGTGGCAATTCGCTGCTCGTCGCCGAAGTGCGCCGGGACGGCGACCACCGCGGACGTCACCGCCCTCCCGAGGTACGCCTCTGCCGATTCCTTCACCTTCGCGAGCACCGCCGCCGTGATCTCCTCGGCACTCACCACCCGCGCGTCGCCGTCGCCGCCGTCCACGACGCGGACACACGGCTTCCCGTCCACGTCCACGACGTCGTACGGCAGCCGCCGCGTCATCTCGCGCTGCACGTCTTCGTCATGGAATTCCTTCCCGATGAGCCTCTTGACGCCGTGGATGGCGCGGGAAGGGTCGTCCAGGGCGGCCTCGCCGACAAGCCACCCGTTGTCGTGGAAGGCGACGCGATTGGGTGTCATGTGGCCGCCGTTTTCGTCGGGGATGATCTCGACGCGGCCGTTACGGTACACGCCGACGCAGATGTGGGTCGTGCCGAGGTCGATGCCGAGCACTGCGCCGTCGCTCGAGTGGCCCCGCCGCTCGTCCGGGACAAGGAGACCCGAAGCCGACACGGCGACGGCAAACAGCACGAGCAACAGCGTCGCTGGCGCCACTGCTGCGCCCGCGCGAGCCATTGGATTGGATTTCTTTGTGGTTGACGGAGAGGACCACCTCGTCGAGAAGCGCAGTCTATTTATGATCAGCCGGTGTTGGTGCGTGACATGGCGCCGTGCCAGCCGCGGGGGAGTGAACTAGGAAATTGTCGGTGGAACGCGTGGCGTGTCACTGTGTATTTCAGCCGTAGATGAACTGATCGACGATCACGAGGGGTGGCCGTGACGTGCTACGGTCTTGCCTACTCCCTAAAACAGGCTTAGGTTCAGGTACTGTTTCCATTTATGTATATGAAGAAATTTCTCGTATCTCTCTAAGCGAAAATGAAATCCTAAAATAAAAATAAAAGGAGGATAAGCCATATCATCCAATGAATAATAGCCGTTGGATTAACAAACAAATAAATTATGATAAATGAATCTTAGTCATCGGTAAAAAGATAATCTAAGATTTTCTAGGGGAAGAGAAACATGTAGCAAAGTAATCTCAGACATTAGATAAAATGAAGGTGGTCTGGAGCTTTCTAGTGTGAGAGAGAGCGCAAAGAAAAAAAGAAAGATAACTACTACAATCAACTAGCCAACAAGAGAAACAAAAAGATAGAGAGGCAGAACTATCACTTTGTTATGTTATAAAGGGTATTGCTCAATATAATGTCTAAGAATTGGGCAACAATTCAAAATGAGACTAAAAAAATTCAATTCAAATGGATAGTAGAAATGTGTTCAATTATTTGAATACAAATTCTCTTGAAACACATACCAAGCTTTTATTCAATCATTTAACAAATTAAATAGTAACTGGTATAAATTACTGATTTATGTGAAAATTTCAAAACTTTGTGCATTTTTTTTAGAAAACATAGTTAAAAAAATATATCTAAGCATGTTAAAATTCAATATAGACAATGATTATGTTTGTGTTAATGTTATAAATCTGCATGTATATATCCAAACTAGATATTATGATATTACTTATAGAAGTATAGGTCATTTGCGCGAGTGCGTGACTCGATATGCTACTATAATAAAAATGTTTTTGGAAATTTATACAGTTTATACGGTTTCTAAGAGAAAACCTTCAATTGTATCATAATGTCATTAATAGATTTTTGTTGCGCACCATTAACAGGATAGTCATATTTGTGCGTGTCGGTGATATGGGCCCGAGGGTACAGCGAGGACGCGATATATCAGTTGGAGAGCGCGTCACGTCGTTTGTTCGCGTCCAATCCAAGCCGGGCCACAGAGGGGGTACGACCCGTGGTGCCACCCGGAGGCCCTCCTCCCTCTGCGCAGGGGTTCGGGGGTACCCAAACCCCCGCGCCCCCAACCCGTACTTCTCTCCGCTGAGAGAAGCGTGAGAGTGAGTTCAACCACCAACTACCACATTTAATGCGATGGGAAAGGCCTAACGCCCGCCCCGTCGTATTTATTGCGATGTGAAGCGCGGCTGTCAGCCCATCATCACCCTCCTTTTTGCCTATTTCGAGGGAAAGAGGGAGGGAGAAAGTCTCCAGCCTGTGACCGCGACTTGACCGCGCGGTCAGAGGCCACGCCCCTTGCCACGCCCGGTCATTGTCGCATTTAATACGTTGGACGCCCGCGTGGGAGGGAGGTAAAGAGTATTCGGTGCCTGACGTCACCCCTGACCCGATTGGAGGCCCGCTGACAAGTAGGCCCCACTGATGCTTAGGTAGGTTGACCATGCACCTCGTCAGCAGCATGGTAGCCACGTCACCCATTTTCTTCACCAACTATCGCAACGTGACCATATGGGCAGAAGAGAGGCATGACCCCCGACAAGACAAAGCGGGAACTGCTCCCACGGTGTTAGCAATAGAGTTGGAAAATCCAGAACTACTGTGGTGTCCCCTTGCCTTATAAAAGGAGGCCTAGGTCCATCGCAAAATGGGTTGGCTATTGGTTACTTCGACCGTTCCCACAAGTCCCCCAAAGAACAACTTCACTCCAGTAGTTGAAATAGGGATAGGCCGAAGAGTCATCATACCAAATATTTGTTACTCTGATTATAGCACAAAAGAATCATCATACCAAATATTGTAGTTCAATCTTCACCATCAAGAACAAGAACAGGAGTAGGGTATTATGCTTCCCAGCAGCCCGAACTTGTATAAACCTCCGGTGTCCTGTGTGTGGTTCATTGTTTCACCATCTTCCCAATCTTCTTCTTCACCTTGCTTCAAGCTTCAGTATCGCACCCCTGTGCCGAACCAAAAAGGGGTCCCACGGATACCCACTAGACGAGCTCACGCTCCGACAGTGCGAATGTGCGACTTCATATGCTAGTAATAATGGAAAAGTTCTTTTTTCCTTTATATTTTATATGTGTCCTGCAAACAGGTAGGGAGATTTTTCTTCATTTTTTGAGAAGATATTGTCATATATGATTGCTTTTTTTATCTGATGTTTTATTACTATCAATTATCCTTGTTTCCTGGCACCGGCCGTACAATGCCATCCTTAACGCCATCCGTTGATCCGGTTGCTATCCGGTTAACAATGGAACAATTAATTGGTATTCTGATGCTCATAGGCATGCTGGCCTAGGCCCGGTACAAATTGGGCCATTAAAGGGGCCTCTTTTTATAAATATAGCGATCAAAATTCATTACAAACTTGATGCCTCATATAGGATCCATGCCATCCCACTGTCCACGTGGCAAAAATGCAGGAACCGAGCTATGATGAAACTACTGACAATTGTCTTATGTTCGTCATAAGCAAATTGCGACGAACTCGTTTTGGTGTCGTGGATCACAATTGCAGACGGGATTCAACCATGAAGCCATTTTGTCATTAGTCAATCAGATACCTCGGATTATGATGAAAACCCCGCTTTCATACAAAAGTAGGTCGTCGCTGGTCTGTAGATCCCTTGTAGTGAGTTAAAATTTCAAAATTGACAGGTATTTGGCTCATCAATCTTGTAGAAGAAAAGACACCTTCTCCATCGTAAAATGAGCTTTGCTTGGCTTTCTTTTCATACTCCTAGGGACTAGAGCCAGGGCTCCGGGCATAATTGCAACCAAGCTCAAGCGCTTAACCATTATCGATGGTTCTTAAGTACCAAATTTGATTGTCAATTCCTGCATATAATAAATTAAAAAA
>CM002476.1:13518802-13543750 GCA_000325765.3 Leersia perrieri | reverse complement strand
TATATATATGGATTCTATGGAGAAAACACACCCGTCATGCGAAAAAACACATCCCCAGCAAATCAGGTGAGATTACACGGATTTGAGGGCCCCCAAGTTAGTGAAAACCGACTCCAAATGTGCCAAACCCATGTGCATGGCCTTGGGAGCCCATTTGGCAGTGTCTAGACCAAAGGAGAGGGGAAAGGCAGTGCCAGGAGGCCGATCGACCCCTAGGTTGGCCGTACCAAACTCATCCCCTCCTTCTACGTGTATGAAGATCCCGAGTCCTTGATGGAGATTAGGGGTGGTTGTCGACTTATCTACTGACCTACAACCTTTATTGGGCCCTATATAAGGAAGACATCACTTTAGTTTTGATGACACACAACTCTTTGAAGTACTCTCTTCTTCCTATTTAAGCTTAGTGTCTTATTCATGGTAGAAAATAGGTAGAGGGTCAAGGAAGCTTTGGAGGAGTGTCCAGAAGTTTGGCACTTTCTCTGACTTGTTGCTTTTAGGAGTGTTGACGGCTCTTAAAGCATCATTTTATGCCGTCAACTCCTGCAAAATATACATGGAAATAATGATCCAACATAGTGGTAGGGATTATTTCTAATCATTTCCACAAGTGTTGGTGAATATTTATATACAGGAAATAAATACCCAAAAATAGAGAAGAAATGGGGAAAACTTCACTTCTAAGGAAGAGAGGACCCACCTGACGGAGATGACGGTTGAAGTAACCGCCATTGCATGTGAAACTAACACAAGAACCCACCTGTCAGAGAGCTGACCGAAGCTGGAGTCGGTGAGAGCTTAATTAACACTTGAGTAGTAATTAATCTGCTTAGGCAAGGTGTCTAGGTAGTTAATTCCTTGTAGTTGCCGCTCATCCCATAGTTAGCTTGAGGCAAGTATAGAGGTGGTGACAGCCCTCGAGATCACGTAGTCCTCCTTGTCCGGGTGTGTAGTAGAGTTGGAACCCGGGGCAGCGAGCTGCCGGTGCCTGAAGTATCTCGACTAGCATTAAATAAGCTTCTTGTAGATACTGTCTCTTATGAGTAAACCCTCTAAATCCTTTGGCCTACCATTAGCTTTGTGTCCTTGGATGAACTAGAGTAGGGTTAGTCACACTGTTCCCTGTGGATTCGATACCCTAGGAATACTCCTTAGGGAAAGTGCTACAACAGTAATTTCGTTCGCTTGCGGATTTATATCTGTGATGATAAGAAATACCAACAAGCATTTCTGGCGCCGTTGCTGATTCTATCCAAACCTTGTTCATCCTCGTATTCTTCTTTTCCTTTTTCTTTATTTCTTCCACCTCATACCCGGAGAAGTTTCCATCATACTTTTCCTAGTTCTTTGGAGCAACCTCTCTTTGAGATATCTGCCCCTCGGGGTGAATTTTGTGAGCCACCTCCTTCATCGGAGCCAGTATTCACAACTGGCTATGAAATTCGTCCCGAGCTCATCGATATGGTCAGGGAGAAACCTTTTCTTGGTTCCGACCAGGAAAACCCCTACCATCACCTGCAGGAATTTGAGCAGATTTGCTCGTGCCTTAAGATTCGGGGCATGAAGCAAGTAACTACTCGGTGGAAATTGTTTCCGTTTTCCCTTCAAGGGAGACCAAAACAATGGTACACATCTACTGTTGGATGCGTAAACGGTGATTGGGAGAAGTTGCGAGATAGATTCTGTCTAGCATTCTTTCCAGTAACCCGTATTATTGCACTCCGCGTAGAAATTCTTAGTTTGCAGCAGAGAAATCTCGAATCAATCGGTGCAGCCTGGTCCAGGTTCACTAATTTAGTGCAATCAGGACCAACCCTGTCTCTTCCCGAACATGTTCTCTTACATCATTTCCATTTAGGACTAGACAAGGAGTCTGCATTCCATCTAGACATAACAGCTGGAGGGTCATTCATGCACAAGACTCCATCCGAAGGAAAGGTTATTCTAGATCGCATTCTAGAAAATACCTCCTTCATGGAGAAATGTGAAGAACTCCCTCCACAAGTTTCTGTGTCTACGATAGAGGAGCCTTCCACTGCCGAAGTAGATCCCGAGTCATCCACTTCCACCAGCTCAGTAGAAGAACAAGCTCCTAAGCCATCGTCTGAGTGTGAAGAAATTTGCACTCTAGGATGTGCTCCCAGGTTCAGGGTTGACCATGATGAAGATTATGGGAATACCCTGAACTATTTCGCTCGAAAGAAACCACCAGTTCCCTTAGCACCCCCTGACCCTTTAGAACTCCATTATCTACAAGAAACAGTCCGGGAGCTAACAACCATCATGAGCAATGAATGGCTTCGAGAGGGTGAATCATCGTCCGAAATCTTTCGGATAAGAGGATCCCCTCAATTTCTTCATTGCTTCTTAGAGGGAAATCAGGTGAGTGTTCTTTACAACCCAACCGTAGGTGCAAACATTGTCTCAGAGTCCTTTGCCATCGCATACCTGAGCGACAAAGTGTTTGCACCAACAGACAAGTTCTGCAAACACCCCGATGGGAATGTGCTTGAAGGAGTTGGGGTTGTCCAAAATGTGCCTGTCATTCGTGACGGCAAGGAGGCAATCTTGGACTTTCATATCTTTGAAATATAGGATTTTGATGTTCTTATCGGGCACCCAATTGGGCAGCTGTTGATTTACACGCCCCGATTAGACAGCCTCCACATCACTCTGGGAGGGAACCACTTTGTAGTTCCATTCAAAAAAGCAAGGTTGGCCGCAACCGACCCTCTCCCAGAAGATGAGTTTGTAGAGGAAGTGGCAGCACTTCTACCTCATGAGTCCCCTGAGTCACTTCTGGAAGACGAAGTCCCAGACTTCGTTGAAGAGGAAGCCGATCCAGGAGAGACCTTTGAGCTTCCAATTACAGAGCTGCCGCCATGACCTCCACTTGAGCTCAAAACCCTTCCTCAAGGAATACGCTATGCTTTTCTACATGGCGATAAGGAAGCTCCTGTCATTATAAGTGACAAGCTTTCTAAGGACGAGACCTCTCGTCTTTTAGCTGTGCTGGAAAGGCATTGCCAAGTTCTAGGCTATTCCCTCCAAGACCTCAAGGGAATCAACCCCGCACTATGCACCCATCGAATTCCAATTGAGCCCGAGAGTGTACCATCGCGGGAACCTCAACGACGGCTTAATAATGCAATGAGGGAAGTAGTGAAAAAGAGGTCTTGAAACTCCTACATGCCGGGATCATCTATCTTGTGCCATATAGTGAGTGGGTCAGCCCAGTCCAAGTAGTCCCTAAGAAAGGAGGAATGACAGTCGTTGCCAATTCCAAGAATGAACTCATTCCGCAACATACCGTCACAGGATGGCGAATGTGCATCGACTCACTTTCCACTTCCCTTCATTGATGAAATGTTGGAAAGACTAGCAAAGCATTCTTACTTCTGTTCCTTGACGGGTATTCCGGATATCATCAAATCCCCATCCATCCGGAGGACCAAAGCAAAACCACATTCACATGCCCATATGGAACCTATGCATACCGTAGGATGTCATTCGGGCTGTGCAATGCTCCCGCATCTTTCCAAAGGTGTATGATGTTCATCTTTTCAGACATGATGGAAAAAATCATGGAAGTCTTCATGGATGATTTCTCAGTTTATGGAAAAACCTTCGGTCATTGTCTCCAAAATTTGGACAAGGTTTTGCAACGATGCCAAGAAAAGGACCTGGTACTCAATTGGGAAAAATGCCATTTCATGGTCCGCGAAGGGATAGTTCTTGGTCATCGAGTGTCCGCCCGAGGAATCGAGGTCGATCGAGCCAAGATAGAGGTCATCGATCAACTTCCTCCTCCCGTTAACATCAAAGGCGTTAGAAGCTTTCTTGGCCATGTTGGCTTCTATAGAAGGTTCATTAAGGACTTCTCTTCGATAGCCAGACCCATGACCAACCTTCTCGCCAAAGATGTTCCCTTTTTTTTCGACGATGCTTGCCTTAAATCCTTTGAAATCCTCAAAAAGGCACTCGTCTCAGCGCCAGTCATCCAACCCCGACTGGACGCTACCTTTTGAGATAATGTGTGATGCTAGTGATTATGCCGTTGGAGCTGTCCTAGGACAGACCAAAGATAAGAAGCATTATGCAATCTCTTATGCTAGCAAACCCCTGACTGGAGCCCAGCTAAATTATGCAACAACTGAAAAGGAGCTCTTAGCAGTGGTTTTCGCTATCGACAAGTTTAGATCCTATCTGGTAGGTGCCAAGGTGATTGTCCACACTAATCATGCTGCACTTAAGTACCTATTAACTAAAAAGGATGCTAAACCCTGCCTTTTAAGGTGGATCCTACTCCTTCAAGAATTTGATCTGGAAATAAAAGACAAGAAAGGAGTAGAGAATTCTGTAGCAGATCATTTGTCTCGTCTACAGGGTACTAACTTGCAGGAGCCCCCGATAAATGATTTTCTACGAGACAACATGCTGATGACCGTCCGCAACTCCAACCCATGGTATGCCAACATCGTCAACTACATGGTGACGAAGTATGTACTGCCAGGGGAGAGCTCCAGGAAACTCAAATATGAGAGTCATCGCCACATTTGGGATGAGCCATACCTCTACAGAGTCTGCTCAGATGGAGTGTTAAGGAGGTGTGTGCCAACAGATGAAGGGATGAAGATCATTGAGCAATGTGATTCGACACCATATGGTGGGCAATATGGAGCATTCTGCACGCAAGCTAAGGTGTGGCAGTGTGGATTCTATTGGCCCACCATGTATGAAGACTCCAAGGAGTTCATCAGAAGGTGTGCCAGCTGCCAAAGAACTGGAGGGATCACTGCTCAAGATGCGATGCCTCTCACCTACAACCTTCAAGTAGAAATATTTGATGTGTGGGGCATCGATTATATGGGGGGCCCTTCCCAAGGTCCCATAATTTCAAGTACATCCTAGTGGCAGTCGACTACGTGTCCAAGTGGGTGGAGGCCATGTCATGCAGAGCCGCGGATGCCAAGAATGCGAAGAGGATGTTCACCGACATAATCTTCCCACGCTTCGGCACTCCCTGGATGATCATCAGTGATGGAGGATCTCATTTCATTGACAAAACCTTCCGGGAGCTCTTGCGCAAGATGGGCGCCAATCATGACATAGCTACACCCTACCATCCTCAAACCAGTGGTCAAGCAGAAACATCCAACAAACAAATCAAGAACATTCTGCTGAAGACCGTCAATAAGATGGGAACCGGATGGAAGGACAAGCTATCAGATGCTCTGTGGGCATACCGTACGGCGTACAAGACACCTATCGGAATGTCACCATATCAAATTGTCTACGGAAAACCATGTCGACTTCCCGTAGAATTAGAGCATAGAGCATACTGGGCTGTCAAAAACTGGAACATGGACTTCGAGGGGGCCGGAGAATGGAGAAAAATGCAGCTGTCTGAGCTAGAGGAATGGAGAGACAAGGCGTACCACCACGCCAAGCTCTATAAGGAAACAACCAAAAGATGGCATGACAAGAGGATACGGGTGAAAACCTTTCAACCAAGAGACAAGGTGCTACTATTTAACTCCAGGGTCAAGCTATTCGGCCACGGGAAGCTACGGAGTAAATGGGAAGGACCATTCGACGTCATCGACACTTCATCACACGGAGCAATCACACTCCGCGACGACTCAGGAACGATGTTCAAGGTAAATGGTCAACGTCTTAAGCTTTTCCTCGAGCCAGATAAATTATTAGATGTGGTAGAGTTAATTGACTTTACTCCCTAGCTCTTTGCCTAAAATTTGCTCAACCCCGCGTGTAGCATAGCTCTCTGTGTGTCTCTGGTCCCTCTCTGTCAGTGATTCAAAATTGGGCCTTGTTGGAGCCAGTTTGGGTTCGGCCGAACCATCCTGACCCCCAACAAGACCCGTTTTCAAATCTTAACCTCTTTTCTGCTTCTTTTCCCCGTTCCTCGAGTGCGCCGGCGATTCTCTGATCCAGATCCAGAGAACCCTGTGTAAAACTCTTCTTCAATCCTTTCCATGGCTGGCATGGGCAAGGCGTTGATGTTGCATGGTGCACCCACCTCCAACACCTTTGATTTGGAGGGTGAACCAACTCCGGCAAATCAATTGGTTTGCTCGGAAGGGCTGCAGCTGGAGCAGGTGAGCGCACTGTGGGTGGATCCTATTGCATCATCACCACCATCACCTGCAAGGACGGAGGCGAGAGGCGCCGCCTCTGGTTCGGCCGAACCCTATTCGGACCATCTCGGCTCCCCGTTCTGCCGCGAGACCACTCTTGCCACATCGCATCTCCACCAAGGTGCGGGGTGACTCTTCAGCACGCCGACCGATGATCGCCGGATTAAAACCCTGGCTTGCTCGCAAATTGGACTTGGACAGTCCGGTTGGTGAGAAGTTCGTCGGAACCCTGTGCACCGGCGCATGAGACCCGGTGTTTCACAAGTATGAAACACCATCCACCACTCCATCCACTCCCCGCGGAGTCCGCTTCGTGGTGAAGGGAGTTCGCACCCCGAATGGCGGGTTCGGGAAAAGGCTTTATCACTCGGCTTCGCCGGTAGTCAAGCCAGAGGAGTCCGTGAGCTCCTCTCCTAATCGGGTCCGGCCATTCGCCTCGCCGCCTCCGATCCGTGCCGCACCTGGTAAATACCAGGAGGCATGGGACCTGACGCCATCAGTCGAAGAGCTCGCTAAGCAAGTAAAGAAGCTTAGGCTTAAGAACATCGAGCTCTCTGATGCAAACATGGAGATGAGGGTTGAGATCGCTGAGCTTAGGGATGAGCTTAGGGTTCTCAATCGCGGAATGGGCGCAAAGGTGAAGCACGCATTCCGCGAGATGGGGAAGGAGAAGTACTTCATCGAGTAGTTTTCTCCCCATCTAGTATCTTAGATTAGGATTGGCGCTTAGTTTAGTTTTAATTCATTTCATCTCCCTTTCAATAAAGTTTGTAAGCGCCCCAAAAATTGAATTCATTAAAAATTTGGCACATTGGTATTTTTACCCCAATGTTGCATTTTATTTTATTATGTTGAATAAAGTTAGTCTTGCAAGCAAGCGTGGGGGAAATCCTTCAGAAATGTAGATACTGCACGTACCACCTGGCCACTAGAAGAATTTGCAGAAAATTGCAGAGCATAAGAGCCAGTCTGTGGT
This sequence comes from Leersia perrieri, assembly GCA_000325765.3. NCBI lineage: Eukaryota > Viridiplantae > Streptophyta > Magnoliopsida > Poales > Poaceae > Leersia > Leersia perrieri. The sequence goes on along the minus strand of CM002476.1, from coordinate 13,536,616 downwards.
TCGGCCGAACCCTATCTGTCCCCACTCGCTCCCAATTTTCACAGGTAAGTACATCTCATTCCTCCAGTTTTCCTCTTGATTGCAATCCTGTACTAAAGGGCATAAAATAAAATAAAACTCAAGCATGGTAAAAGATAAAATTTTCCAAATAATAGAATTTGCCATGATTAAACTTATGCATATTTTATTCTTGGCTATACTTGTAATCTGTGAAAAACCACCATGATTAGGGAACCTTACTAATCTAAGTGATTGATGGATGAGATATGGTTAAGATGAAATAAATTCTTGTGATTTTTGTCATGACACTTGGGAATTTGTTTTCGAAAAATAAAAATGTTTTAAAAAGCTTGCTCCTTATTTTGACCACATCCTCACCTACCAAAGCCATATGACATGATATTCATAATCATAACCTTAGGCATAGGTTTGACTTCTTGCAAAGTGTTGAGTTTTATCAAATTATTGGACTCGTGTTAGATTCTTTTCATATTCATAAGGTCAAGGATACATCCACAAAAATAAAGCTAACTTCTGTTTTGGAAGTAAAACATCCATTCCATTTGCCATCATTTTCATCCAAACAAAGCTCCACAAAAATATCCATTTCTATGTTTTCCTCTTCAAAGTCAAAATACATGAGAGAGTGGTCATTGAAAAAAAAGAGAGGAGAAAAAGAAAGAAAAGAAAGAGAGGACAAAAACTCTCTCCCTGATACCTCTCCAAAATAAAAATAATTGGCCAAAAAATAACTCTCTCTAAAAAAGACTTTGAAGGTAGGGATTTCATCCTTTCCAAAATGGAGCAAAATATTTTCCATTTCATTTCCACCCACCATAATCCTTGAACTAGGATATTACCAGTTATCTTCTTGTGTCCAGGTATTTGGTTTTGCAATATATACAATGCAAGTATGTTTTGCATTTCCCTTACCAAGCTCCACATAAGCCTGATAGAATAGGGAAAAAGGGTTCAACACACAAACCTTGGTGAGGATCCACAAAAATTCCAAATATATGAGTGCCTCGAGAGCAAGTCATATTGAGGGGTAATGCTTCTTTGCGAAAATAATTCAAAACCCCAAGAGTCTGATGAAGAAAGCAAGGAGGACTGGAGTCGAAGTCGTTCCATCCCTCAATCACCCAAGATGGTAAGTTAGCCACCTCAAAAAGTTCACAGGTATGAGCATAGTTTTTGAATAATTTATGTATCTGTTTTATATCATGGGGAATTTTATTATACACTTTATCGCTACCTTTACTTGAGGACAAGTAAGGAGCTAAGTGTGGGGGTATTTGCTGCCAGCTCTTAAAACATCATTTTATGCCGTTAACTTCTGCAAAATATACATGAAAATAATGATCCAACATAGTGGTAGGGATTATTTCTAATCATTTCCACATGTGCTGGTGAATATTTGTATGCAGGAAATAAATACCCAAAAATAGAGAAGAAATGGGGAAAACTTCACTTCTAAGGAAGAGAGGACCCACCTGACAGAGATGACGGTTGAAGTAACCGCCATTGCATGTGAAACTGACACAAGAACCCACTTGTCAGAGAGCTGGCCGAAGCTGGAGTCAGTGGCAGCCGACTCTGGTTTGGCCAAATCACCCTGGTTCGGCCGAACCAGTGTTGCCGCCAAATCCACCGACCTTCTACATGTTACTTCCCCATTGGCTCATGAAGTCGGTTCCCGGGGGCATGACGGACAATTCACATTAGAAGTTTCCGCCATTGGAGCCTATAAAAGGAGTACTCATCCACACTTAGAACACACACCAAGCTTGAGCTGAATTATAAGAGGCTCTTAGTACACACTTTGTATACTAGTTAGGTAGAGAGTGGAGTAAAGGAAGTTGGAGGAATCCCGGAGTTGTCGGTATATTTCTCTCTTACTTTACTTTGTCAATTACTCCTGCATTTATATTCATATTATTCTGCGTAATTGAGTTTACTTTCATAAGATTTATCTCTCAGTTAGTTCCTAGTCGATTACTAGATTACTGTTTACTATAAACAACTCTCTTATAGTAATTGCTTAGGTGCTTAATTAACATTTGAGTAGTAATTAATCTGCTTAGGCAAGATGTCTAGGTAGTTAATTCCCAATAGTTGTCGCTCATCCCATAGTTAGCTTGAGGCAAGTGTAGAGGTGGTGATAGCCCTCGAGATCATGTAGTCCTCCCTGTCCGGGTGTGTGGTAGAGCTGGAACCCGGGGCAGCGAGCTACCGATGCCTGAAGTATCTCAGCTAGCATTAAATAAGCTTCCTGTAGACACTGTCTCTTATGAGTAAACCCTCTAAATTCTTTGGCCTACCATTAGCTTTGTGTCCTTAGACGAACTAGAGTAGGGTTAGTCACACTATTCCCTATGGATTCTATACCCTAGGAATACTCCTTAGGGGAAGTGCTACAGCGGTAATTCCGTTCGCTTGCGGATTTATATCTGTGACGATAAGAAATACCAACAAGGAGTACCAGAGCTGTCGGTGCACTCTTCTTCGACTAGTTTGGAGGACCTTTCTTCTTCTATAAACCAAGTATTCAAGATCTCTTTATGGTTATTTAATTAGTTAGTCTAAGTGAGATATATTTCCATCACTGCGGGTTCATTGCTATGTATTTATACCGAGTACTCTGGTACTAGGACTCTGGATAGAGAAGGAGGTTCATGTATGAGTATTAGAGTAGTAATTGATGACTAGACGTGGTGTCTAGGTTAGAGATTACCCTTATTTGTTGTGTATCCCACAAATTTCTCGTAGTTATGTGGCAGGTGGTGACAGCCCTAAATATTGTCTCAGTAATCCTCCACATTCGGATACATCATAGAGCCAAAGACTAGAACCACCCGATAGACTGGGAGGAGTCAGTGCCTGAAGCAACAGATAGGATTTTACCTAACTTAGTTCTAGTCGATTTAACCTTAGGAGTCCTCTCTACCCTTAGCTTACCAATAGTTGTTGTCCTTGGACTGATCTATCCTTAGCTAGTGCACACACGTTCCACGAGTTCGATATCCTTGGGTCACGCTAAGGTGAAGTGCAACATTGGTATTCCGTGCGCTTAAGAATTTATTTGTGGTTGTAAGAAATGACAACAATGAGCCCATGAATATCTTTCTCCATAAGGTGAAACCATGGGACCATGCCAGGCAGCCCTTCCTTGCCACATTTCCACATAAAACGTGCCCATTGTGCCAAAAACAATGTGTCATAAAGTGACAACCAATTATGGGAACCGTACTACCTAGGGATGGTGATCCACCGAGTACAAAGTAGACACGCACAAATATGAATCGATACACGATAAGGTGGAGTTCCGAACAAGCAGACGGACGGTCTAGCCGACACGTGCGCTGTAAGCGAAGTAGCAATGGCTAAACTTACAATTAATCAAAGCCCGAGAAACCCTGAAGGGGTACCTAACTATATATAGAAGTGGGAGGATGACCAAGAGGGTCCAAGGGTCGTGCTCCATCAGATTGGGGCGCACCCCACATGGGCCCCACCTCGGGCAGGGGTCCCAGACGAAGTTACATGCCCATAAGCCAAGTACATGTGATGCATCACTTTGTTTATGTAATTGTGGCCAAACGAGATGGAATTCGGAGATGAGGCTAGATCCATTGGATGGAGGACCCCGAGAGCTTTCCATCATGTACTCACAGGCCAAAAAATGGAGGTCGTATACAGATTTGGCGGCCGTTTGAATTCAGCAGTGCAGCAGGTGGCCGAACTGGATTGCAGAACTTGTAGGATTTCACCTTCATGACTTCTTGTTGATTCATGATGTGAGGAATGGTTGTATCACTGGTAGCCATGGTCACATCACCTTGGGTGCTCAGTTAGTTCTTTCATGTTTGCATGCTATGAACCAAACACACCAAAGAAACCGAGGTGTAGGTGCATGGAAGTGGTTCGAGCAAAGGTTGTGATTAGAGGCGTTAGTTGTAAGGTTTCCATTTTTGGTGTAGGCAGTGGAGCCCACAAGCTTCATGGGCTATGCGCCAAGCAAGCAAGTCATGTGTGAACTAAGGGAGGAATCAACGATGGGCATGGCTCCGTGAGATCGAGACGAATGTTTCTTCAATAAAAACTGTGCCCCGAAAAAACCAACCGGTTTAGGTCGGTCTTTTTTCTCGGTGTTTTTTTTGTTACGTTGTTCGGTTAGCATTCCGAAATCAATCCTTTAGAAAAACGATGATATTGAGCCGATGAAATCGCGGAAACTGAAACCCAGCCCACCTGGGATCATGCCAAACAGCCTTACTCGCCATGGTCCCACGCGAAACGCGTCCAGCAAGTCAGCACCATGGTTTTGTGTGGACCCAAAAGCGTAACCATCACACTCTTCCTCCGTACAATCCAGCCTCAGGACCACACCAGGTACCCCTTAATCGCCATGTGCCCATGCGAAACGCACCCAACATGACCTTCTATGGTTCTCAAACCATAGAAGGTATTGTTTTGGAGAAATGGGAGGTCATACTCACATATCAAATGACATTGATGGAGTGCAAAAGGTATGGCATGGATGACCCTCTATAGCTCGAGAACCGTCCACTAAGAAGTTACGGTTTCCGGTTTCAGTGGACAATGCCAAATATGTGCTTGCTCCAGCCTTTCGAGTACAAGAATATGTGGTCCCAACCTTTTTTTAGCCCACAGATTATGCAAAGCACCTTTTTGCGCCAGTGGTTTTACCAAATACAAACAAGCACTGCCCATTGATTTGTTGCTATAAATACAGGCTATTGTATCACTTGGTAATCACAAAATACTTGGTTACATAGCAACCTTCTTGTGTGCACAATGAAGGGAGAATATGTGCCTCCATGGCTAGAGCTCCTGCTTGCAACACAATTTTTTACCTACTGTACTAGCCATGTGCACTCCCCTCGCAACGAATGCAACCTGTTTTGCATCGATTGTGAAGCACCACAAGCAGCCCTTTGCTATTACTGTCGTTCAAGCCATCATTCTTCTCATCGTGTAATTCAGGTATGAAATAGTTATATGGTTTAATAGAGCACAAGAGTATGTAGTTATCATCATTCTACAAATGATACACCTTCACACTCTTTTTCTATGCAAAAAAAATACATATTTACTAAACTGTCTTACAACTAGTATAGAATTATTAATTTTCTATCATAGTTCTAATTATTATGATGAGTATGGATATACATAACATGTTCCATCAAAGATGGACGGCACCACTGTTTATGAAGATCTAGCTATATTAACTATTTAATATTTCAGATAAGGCGGTCATCGTACCATAATGTGGTGAAAGTCTCTGAGTTGGAGGATATCCTTGATATCAGCAATGTTCAAACATATGTGATCAACAGTGCAAGGGTTGTGTTTTTGAATGAGCGCCCTCAACCACGTGGTTCTGTTGTTCCGGTGACAAAGTCATCCCCGTCATCGTTGTCATCTTACAATTGTGAGACTTGCAGCCGAGTTCTTCTCGATGCATTTCGCTTCTGCTCACTCGGTTGCAATGTAAGTTTTAAACCTGTTCTGTAAGTACAGTGAAAACTAATATCATTATGCAGTTTATATAGTCAAATATTTGGACAATAAAATTCATAAGTGCTAACACTTAACCCTTTTGAAATAAGCAATAGCAAAAAGTGATTTCAATAGTTAATTTGTAGGGTATGATTGTTGTATCACTATTTTCATTTATATATTATTGAATTATGACATTTTACCTTTTATTTTATTCCACGTGTTTTGACATTAAATTTTCCATAGCTTATAGGCATAAAAGGCGATGATGAGGCAAAAGAAGCTAAAAATGGTATTGCCTATAATGAAAAGAATATCGAGACTGATGGTGGCAATGTTACTGCAAATACTGGTTGTAATGGAAAAGGCTCAGATATTGGTGGCAGCAATGGCACAACTGCTAATACTAGAAGCGAGGATGAAATATGTAGTGATGCTAGCAACAAGAAGGAACCATCATCAACAACAACAAGGGCTGTTCGTCGTCACCGCCGGAAGGGAATTCCTTGTCGCGCACCATTTTTCTAGTGGAAAGTTTATATCCATGTTACTGAATAAATAATAAATGGGTCGTTTGTGTTATCATGTTATCCACAGACAATTTCTTGTATTCAACATTTGTGGAGTTCACATGACTGGATTTGATGTGTTTACAGTTGTTTATTTTGTTATGAGTTATGACAATACTCCATAGATCAAAATTAGTATGAATAAAATGATTGAGGCCCCCTTTGAATCGTAGGATTGCGAAAACGGAGGAATTTTCATAGGAATGTAGGTGTAAAACAGAGAATTGCAAAACACAGTAAAAATACATGAACGACCATTTGTTTGGACCATAGGAAAAACACAGGAAGTTGAGGTGAGAGATAGACTCAGGCCGCCTTTGATTTGTAGGAAAAACATATAAAATTTAGAGGGTTTTAATCCTATAGAAAAAATTCCTAGCAAGGCCTTTGAAACAAAGGATTTGGACTACACCAATCCTATAAAATTCCTAAGGAATGGTTCAAAACAAAGATATTTTGGAGGAAATTTTCCATCAGGTCCAACCTCATGGAAACTTTCCTTTGAGTCTATCTCTCACCTTAAATTCTTGTGTTTTTCCTGTGATAACGAATTATATTTGGAAAAACATACACTTGGAGCTAATAATTTGGAAAAACAATGCATAATATGGGCCATATCCAATTATATTTGTGGATTTTGATTTTTGTTTTACCAATTTTGACTGATTGCTGAAGTTTGATTTCATATCGGTACCCACCGAAATGACCGAAATTTCATTCAGGTATTTTGAACCCTGGCGCTAGGGAAGTACTAAGAAAACATGTGGTGTTATTTATGATAACACCAATAAAACATGAAAACATGAAATGCATCATTTCAGACTTTTTATGTTAGCATCCCATCATCCATCCCTGCTCTATATGATCCTACCACCTTGAATTGTTTGCAGATACAATATTGATTCACTTTCTGTTTTTTTTCGAGGAACTGACGGTAAGAGTTCTGCCGTAATTTATAGAAGAACGTTTACCATGTTTATGAGGATAACTGGGCCCGAAAACATTACAGAGCGCGGTTAATTAGTAAAACAGGCAAAACCCAAACTACACGGTTGAAGAAGAGAAGAAGAAAGAGAAGAAAGGAAATCACCAACCCAAGAAGAGAGACTCCTAGAAGACATCAATGCCGAGCTTGACACAAACAACACCGATAGTCAATCCGAAACTAGACTGGTCGCGAGGTAGCTTCTTCAAAGTGAACCCTTCAAGAAGGATACAACGTCCACGACGTTGACATCGCCCGTCCAAAAACTAGACTGGGTTTTCAGCTGGAAGGAGAGAGAAACCAAAAATTCGACACCTCCAAGAAGAAAAACGGCGCCCACAGGTGACGTTGTCGTAGATACGGAGTCAACCGGACCAGGATTTCGCCAGAGGTTCCCTCAAAATTATCTTGACGAAGTTCCCCAAGGTGCAAAAACAAAGAGGCTGTGAGTTATGGGAGTTGCCCAACTAGCCCTTAGGCAGCAGCTCCGATTCCACCACAACATGAGATGTTGACGCATCAAGGAGAACCAAATCTAGCACCACGACCACCAAACAACCCTCTAGCTACAATAGACAGACGACAAGAAAGCACAACTACGCAGATGGCCCCCCAACAAGCAACAAGCAACCATCTTCAGGATGCGCCGCAAACCCCAACCCTCGAAGCTCCCGCAGCTGGGAAGGACCGACCGAAAGAAGGGAGAAAGATGCAAAGGAGAAAGCCACAAGTGACCCTTGGAAGAAAACCTGCTGACAAAGGAGCCACCGCCAACAAAAGGGCACTGCTACTGAAGCCCATGACAACTGGGACAGCGCCACAGGACCCACCAGAGCGTAGTGCAATGACGGCAAAATGCCTCACCACCACAGCCGCAACCGCCGCTGCACGCGCCCCACCGCCAACGCTGTCGCCTGCACCATCGCCTACATGACCCACCGCCCCGTTGCCGCCGTTCTTGTGGCCGCACTGCTTTGCCAGCGACAGCGAGGTAGAGGGGAAGAAAGGGGAGGTAGGGGTGGCACGGCGACGCCGCTCGAGTCGACTGTGGGGAGGACGGCTCGAGCATCTTTCTCCTCTTTCTGAGTCGCCCACCGATTCATTTTCTCTTAAGCACACCCATATCAGATTTCTATATACCTGCCCAAAAACCATTTCAAATTAAAACATTTGAAATTTAAAGTGGAATTCAAACCAATCAAACCGACAAAAAGTAATCAACTGATAGGTAGCGAAGGCAAAAGAATCTACAATCTGTATCAACACTTTTTTTTTGAGAAAGGGACCGGATTTCATTAAAATATATCCCCTTTAACAACTAAGATCTCAACGTAAATTAAAATTACATTGAAGCATGCCACTAGGTCTTTATCCTTCATCTTCCCTGCATCCGGCAACATCAGCTGCTTTGGGAAAATCTCTCGCTATGGAATTTTGCCAGATCTGGACTCGAGAATCGCAGCCCCAACCACTAGAAGACTTCACCATTCTAGAGACCAGAAAAAAGACGTTGTGTGCTCAACCATTATAGGGAGTAAAAGGCGCTGAAAACACATCGACCATATCTTCTAAAGGTTGAACCGAATATAAGATCCGTCACCGCCGCTAGTCATCACCAATGACGACCGGAAGGGTGGATCCGCCGCCACCAGTAACAGTACCAGTGACCGAAAAAATGATTCCACCAAAGGGGAAAAAAGATCCAATCCCTCTCCAAAAAGAACTAGGCCAACGTATCACGATCCCTTCATGAAGAACACACTGCCCTCAAAGAGGACAACAAGTCTCCTAGAGAATAGAGAATACCAGTATGAAGTAGAAAGTCAGATCGAAAACATCAAATCGACGATCCAAACCTAATCCAATTATCGTGGAGGAAAACAAAAAAAACTGGAAAAAAACTAACAAAATAGTAGATCTGTTAAAGAACGGACCCCCGCTCCTCCTTGCCACCGGCTAAGATGCCGGAGGCGAGAAGGAACAGAGGCCGGAGGCGGCTGCATCGGCGACGGGTCGCTTGACGCGATGCAGATCCTCTTGAATCGCCCCTGCGGACGACACGAGCGGCGGCTTTCATGAAAACCTTGTATATTTTGTTGTGTGTGGCCTGTATCAATACCCTTTCGGTTAGGGTTGAATCAAAATAAAAAATTATTAAGTGAAAACTACTGAAATCATAAAAGAGTTACCTCCATGTCGAACAAATAAAAACTGGCAATACACATTTGCAGACGACCTGCACTGGTAGAAATAAACAGAACATGCAGATCCATTGTTTGACATGCGACTTGGGAGCCTAAAGGCGCTGTGAAATTTGCTGAAGCAACAGCCTGAAGCGATGTGACGGAGGATAGAACCAAAAGGAGAAATTGAATAGCAGAATGAACAGAGAAAAGGATTAGGGAAATTACATACCAGGAATAGGGATGAACGGTAGAGAAAGTAGGATAAACATGGTTCGTATGAGCCAAACCATATGTTAGGAAATGAATTGTTTATAGCTAGACAATTAGAGGATTGAAAAGGATGAAACTGACGAGATGGAGCCAAGGAGGTGCATGAAATTCATGCAGATTACTTTAGTGATCACTTATAGAATGCTCTCATTTCCTCCTATATCGATCTTTGAATGTTGAATCAGTAATAATTACGCAGTTGCATGTAGAAAACCAGGAAGTTGAACATATATACCATTCTTTATCATTCCTTGTTCACGCCCACTAACTATCATTATTTTTTTAAGAATCACTAACTATCATTATTAGTATAAAGCTTTCTCCACAGCTTGCCACATCATCACTGCTTGTTAATTGTGCTATCTTGATCAAACAAAGCCCAGCCCAGAATCATCAAGCTTTTTTGACACAGATTTGTTGGCCCACCAACCAATGAGAGCGATGCAGTGCTATTGGGATGGAAGGCAAATGATGATGAGGACGGCATCTCAGGAGTTGCAAGCATCGTGTGTACTGTGTCTCCGTAGGCACCATCATCCCGCCAGCACCCCCTTCAGCATCCATCGCGTAGCTCAGAAGTTGAGAAAGTCTCTTCGCTTTTAAGATGGTGTTACTTCTCCTGAATTTTTAATATTGAACTATTTTAACAATCTCTTCTTGTCACACATTGGTATCCCTTAGGCTTGACCGGCCCCACATACGGATATATATGGGCCTTGCACCTGCGGTTTACTGGGCTTTGGGCCTACATCACCTAAGTGTGCTCGGGCACTAGCGTATACCTCAAAAGCTAGCTCAGAAGGTGGAAGACTCTTTCTACTTTTGAGTTGATGCTATTTCTTCTAAATTTCTAATGTCAAACTGTTCTAACACACCCCTTGCTCATGAAGTACGCAAAGCGCGCACCCCCCCTACCCCTACACGGCGGGAAACCGTCTTCCCCTCACTTGCACCGCTGTGCTACCTGCACAGCATCGACGCCGCCGCCAGAGTCTCGTCTGCACCTTCTCTGATGACGTTGTTGCAATCGATTTGACGCTAGCAGAAGATGTGACGGTATTTTGCCTAAACATATATTTTCCTGAAAGATGCGTCATGCGCAACAGTGAACATATGCTGTCTAAATAAGCAGTCGTGCAAGCATAATCGATTTGGATGTTGTAATGTTTGATAATGATACGGCTGAAAGCGATGATTGGCAAGAAGTAGTTTTTAGATCCTGCACCAAGAACATCTATTTCTGTCATCTACAATTTGTTTATTCAGAAAAAAGGAAGCCATGCGAGGAATCCAATCTGTGGCAGCTAATGTTTGTATGTGGAGATTAATTAGTTCCTCCTGATGCCCATCACCATTAGAGATATACGGGACGCGATGCCCAAGTCCAAACGGCGAAACTCTGGATGAAGATGTTCTGGCTTGGTCTAGGGAGAAGCATGGACATTACACGGTCAGATCGGCGTATCAATTGTTGAAGTGTATGAACCCAGAGACTAGTGCATTGGCAGGATCGTCGGATGATAGTAAATGGTGGGGATCGGTTTGGAAACTCATGGCGCCACCTAAAGTGAGAGTGTTTTGGTGGAGAGCTATTCATGGTTTCTAGCCGATTCCAAGATCGGATCTCACTAGGTTTCCTCACCTATTGATTTTAGCTCCTTATAGCATTTCGAGTTGTGGAGACTTTGCTTGTCATGCATTTCTTTCATGGATCTTTCTTGTGTTTTCCCCTTGATTCCTCTTGGCTATCCATAATACCGTCGAATATCATCGGTAGAATGATGAACACCCACATAATCTTGATTTGACTCAACCATAATCTTGATTTGACTGAATGGCGACGAGTATTTTTCATTCAATGACAATAATTTGAAAGGTATAAGGAAATGGCGATAAATTTTATCAAAGATTGCAAAGGCCTTTCCTGTGGTGGCAAGAAAAGTTTTGAGCTCAGGGATTTGGAATTGCTCCCAAGTTGCCACGTCCGTCTACAAGCTTTATGTGTAAGGAGTACAAGATGGCGGGTTGGATGCTTACATGGCCATTTTCCTTCGATTTTGGCGATTTTGGCTTGTAATGGTAGGGAACTTCTCTGATGTTCCTTTCTTGTTTTTAGGCTCGATGCCTGGAAGCTAAATTTTCCGTACATTGGTCAATTATCCCGGCGTTGCAATCGATTTTTCTACTTTTTAAACAATACTACTTCTGTATCATATTACAAGTCAAACTACTTTAGTTTTGACCGAATTTATATAAAAAATACCAACATTTTAAACATAAAATATGTAGGCAGCGTCCTATGGAAACCAGCCATCCTGTGCAAACTTTGGAAACTCCAATCAAGACCTCTGGATGGGCATCCAATGGATTGGGGTGGAGGTGGGACAATTTTACAAATAACCACCCGCAATTAACCTTGCTAATCTTGTTTTTTGCAAATCAACCCCCACAGCAACCCCGTCCGGTGCCCTGGGACGCGTCGTCCACGTCGCTTCGTTTCGACTCCTCCCGTGATTCAGGACGAAGGCTAATTATGGGTGGTTATTTGTAAAATTGTCCCACCTCCACCCCTATCCATCGGATGCCCATCCAAAGGTCTTGATTGACGTTTCCAAAGTTTGCACAGGATGGCTGGTTTCCATATGATACGCTGCCAAACAGGTATACTATAAAAATATACTTATTTGTAGTCTTAATTAAACTAATTTGGTATTGTATATGTTGGATACAAATGTCTACAAATTTAGTTAAAATTGAAATAGTTTGACTTTGACCAAAGTCAAAACAACTTATAATATGATATAGGGGAGTACTTACTAGCAAATAATTTTATTAGAAAGCTGCAACTATTCGTTATATATGTGTATCACATGTTAACCCAACATGTTGTGTAGTATGGAATAAGACAGGTAGACCCAAATTTACTCCAAAATAAAGTTGCATCTTTGTGATAGTCTTACACTATTGTTATATATTTTTTTTTAAAAAAAATGTGCCACTAAAGTAGTAGTAAAGTGATAGTTTTGACAAAATAGTCATAGTTATATATGTTGATACAAAATTTAGGGCTTGTTTAGTTAAAAAAGTTTTGGATTTAGGTGTCACATCAGATGTTTAGCCGAATGACGTTTGGCCAGATGTTGGAAGGTTATTTCGGCTACTAACTAAAAAACTAATTACATAGGGTGTGACCGTGTGAGAAAACCACAAGACGGATTTATTAAGCCTAATTACGTCATCATTAGCACATGTGGATTACTGTAGCACTTATGACTAATCATGGACTAATTAGGCTGAAAAGATTCGCCTCGCGATTTCCATGCCAACTATACAATTAGTTTATTTTTTATCTATATTTAATACTTTATATATGTGCCAAAATATTTGATATGATGCTTTTGGAAAAAACTTTTGGGAACTAAACAGGGCCTTACTCAAAAATAATGTTTCTGAAACTTAACTTAAGAATTTCTCGCCTTCTAGGCATACATTAATGGAGTGGTTAATACAGTAGGTTGATTGTTGCTTACTTGTTTGAAAGCCCGCTCTGTCCTGATACAGACATGATTCTCGCATCATGTTTTTTTTTTATCTCTAAAAAGTAAATAATTTTCGTTACTACTTTTCTGGATAGGTAAGTGTTACGTAGCATATTAGCGTTTTTATACAATTGTGGCAATGGTGTCCGTGGGCCTACGGTGTAGATTAGGGTGGTGGTGTTTTTTACTAGAGGATGTTGGCGTTTGGGGATGGACTAGCTATTAGGGTAGAGATTGCAGAGGTAGGAGAAGCTCGTGGCAGCGATTCGTACGCGGCTGGGAGCGATTGAGCGAGAGAAGTTTGACAACATGGACCCACATGACATCTGGGTGGATGGTGACAGTTAGAGGCAGACTCACAACCACGAACCACCACCACAAGATTCATGTAAAGGAGTATATAAGTAGTATTTTGAATCTTTTGCTGAACCTTTATTCTACTAGTAGGAGGCCACTTGTGAATTAATTCACCTCCACTCTTTGCTAATAGTGTGGGAAGCAATTTTACTCATGAATGAACTCACCTCCACTCTTCAACTAGATCATCTCGTATATTTCACATCTTCCTCAATCTTCATAGTATGTCTTTGTTCTAGGAACATCGATTGCTCTCCTCACTTAATCCATCTATGAATAATCAATCTAGTCTTCTATTCTTGCTCTAATTAAGAAAGAGGCAAAAGCTCTCTCAAATGCCCTGTAAAATAGCTTGTACAATTTATTTCTGCTCTATCAATAGAAAAGACAAAGCTTTTGTCCGTCTTAAAAAAAAAGCTCTCTCAATGGTAGCCGTACACAACACCCGACGTACCCTATCTCTTTCTATCTATTCATGCTAATTCATAATTTAGTTAACATAAATTGTATGCAGTTGTTTAGCAAAATATCTAATCTGCAGGTTTTGTGTTCCTCGAATGTGTACTCAAACTTCTTCATCATACGTACGTGTCAAAAAAAATCATCATCATGCATCGTTATCTTGAAAGTGTGTGCGTGTGTGTTTTCTCCGCTCAAAATGAATGTGAAGTTCTTCGTATGGAATACAATATTCAGATTGCAATGTATATTGAAGAATACTCCCTCAGTCCCAAAACAAATCGACTTGTCCAAATTCATCACCAGAAGTTGATTTGTTTTGGGACTAAGGGAGTATGTCCTAACGACGGAAGAAATATTGTCATGTTAAGTAAACTTCTGAGTTCTAAAGATAATATTTCGTGATTCTTTTGTTTCCACCATATTTTCATGCTGGTTTCACATATTGAGGACTTTATTAATTAAGCCCGCAACAATGCATGGGGGTATAATCTTGTTGTATAATGTGTAGACAGTCGTTTCTTCAAAGTGTACAGAGTACAATTATTAGTTCTTACATATCCATAAAAAATAATTAGTATATGCATACATTTTTATATCCAGCATGCATGAAGATGATGTTCGAGAAGCATCAAATTAAATATGTAAAAAAAATACAGACACATCAAAACAAATAATCTTAGTCACTCTCCGTGACCAAAATTCATCTAACCACATCAATAATCTACGAGATGTCTCACATCTTTCTCGCTAATTAATCAGCAAATGCAGCACCAATCCGTTTGTTGATTTCTCTTGTTGCATGCATGCCTCTCTCTCTCTATATAGCAGCAAGAGACAGAATGGGCTTCTATACTATAGGAGAAACATCGATCAGATAATAGAGAGATCGCAAATCGATAGCGACGTCGATCAGAGGCAAGCGAGGGCAGCGAGTGAGCCCTTGGAGTAGCCCTTGGCGTTGGTGCAAACAGCCATGGTCTTGTTGTCCCTGCCGGCGTACTCGACGTTGACGTCGAGCAGCTCCATGCCGCTGCAGGGCAGCTGGTCGGAGCAGAGCAGGCTGACGGCCTCGGGCGTGGACGACGTGCCGGTGATGTTGCGGAACACGATGTCCTTGATGGTGACGGTGTTGTTCCCCTTCTTGTCGCTGCACGTCTTCTCGGGGCAGTACTTCTGGTCCACGATCACCGGGTTCGCCACGTCCTCCATCCTGATGTTCTCGAACGTCAGCTTGGACGCCGTGATCGGGGACAGCACGTCCTCGTACGACTTGATCCGGACCCCGTTGGTGGTGTTGCGGAGCACGCAGTTGCGCACAGTCACGTCCGTCACGTCCTTCTCGTCCTTGAACCTGCCCAGGCACCCGATGCTGATCCCCTGCCCCGGCCCGCAGGTCACGCCCTGGATGTTCACTTTCTCGCTGCCCGGCCCCACGGAGATGCAGTCGTCACCCGTCCCGATCGTTGAGTCCGCCACGCTGATCTCCGACGAGTCCCCGATGTGGATCCCGTCCGTGTTCGGGCTGTCTGCCACCGCCGTGATGGCCACGTTCTTGATCGTCACGTCCTTGGACTTGTACACGTTGATGTGGAAGAACTTGGAGTTCACCAGCTTGATCCCCGACACCGTTCCGTTGTTCACGAAGTCCAGCACCAGCGACTGCATGCGTACGTGCACGGTTGCAATTAACGTGTCTGTTTATTTTTGTACCGATTCGTACGTGCAGTGGCAATGTACTTACGTTGGGCAAGACCTTGCACTCGTCCTTCCAGACCAAGGGGCCCTGGCCATCGAGGGTGCCGGAGCCGTTGACGACGATGTTGTCGACGTGGAGGATGACCATCCAGCTGCCCTGGTTGTACTTGGGGATGTCATTGGAGCCGAGCAGGGTGCCGTCGATCTGGACAGTGACGTAGCCTTTGCACGGCCCACTGAAATTGAGTGGCCCAGTCAGAAAGGTTCCCGTGGGGATCACCACCTTCTGCTCCCCTTCCAACGCGCACGCCGCATCCCACGCATCCTGCACCGCCTGCACACAAACATCGACGACCACCGCCGGCCAAAACCCGTGTAAAACCACATGGTACAGTGCTGTTTTGTCGTGTGCGTGACTCGCTCACCTTGGTGCTGTCCGTCTTGCCATCGGAGACGGCGCCGAGCTCGGTGATGTCGAAGGGGTGGGTGGCGGCGGCACCAGGGCCAGGAGCAGCAGCGGCGTCATAGGCAGGAGTGCTCTCCTTGGCAGCAGCCGCGGGCTTCTTCGCGTAGGCCGCGCCCGAGACGACCGTCAGGATGAAGAAGACTCTGATGAAATTGTCCATCATAGCCATTGGTTTCTTTGTTTCTGTGCAGCTAGCTCGAAAACGATCGGCTTCTCTCCTCGGCGGTGAAGAGAAGCCTGGAAAGATAAGCTGCCGTGGGAGGATGACCGTTTCCTATGTTCGTGGCATGCTGGTCTTCGCCTCTGCTATTTTCAGGCAATCCTTGGGCTGGTGTCCTTGTGTCCTCTAGTTTTGACAGGTTGGGGTTTCTTTGGTTCATCTGTCTCGTACCATCTCTTTCAATTTCAAGAAAGCTTGGACGGTGGTTTCAAAATGGTCGTGACCAGGGACAGAGAGGATGAAAGATCGGGATTGCGTTAATCAAAGCTGGATGAATGATCGCCTGTCTTTTCTTTCAATCGCTACAGGAAAACAGTCTTTTTATGATAATGAAACCTTTCTTTAATTGCTCACTAATAGATGGTTTTGTAGCAACAAACTTTCTTATTATCACTGTTTCTATGATAAGTAAATATTTTGTGTGCGATCACCACTGTGTTGATAACTAGTGGCAAATTATTTTGACATTACAATAATAACAGTGGTCACCAGTGAATTGTGACAAACTCGTGCGTTGTCATTCCATTCGTCAATAGAAAATACTCGTAAAAACCCTTTTCCCCTAAACATTGCTCAAACTCTATTTTTTCTCCTAAGCTACAAAACCTATTAGTTTTCGGTGATGGATCGATAATACAGTGATTTTTAGGTAACGTGAACTTAATTAGCTGGCTTTCATTATTGTGGACACATTAGCAAAACAAGGAAAATCACCACCATTAAATTAAAATAGAACCATTAAAAAGAGATAATTTTTATAGTCCATCAACCTGTACCTTGATGTACCAGTACCACTAAATAGCAACTATGATCCAACCGTTGAATCAATAGGGGTGCAATACGAAAAAAGAATCGAAGAGAGCGTCCTGGACATTGACGTGGGCGTCTGGGTGTTTTTTCGTGGCAACAGATCATGCGCACATTCCTTCTATTCGGCCGACGGCCGCAAAACACCACATTCGGGTGATACCTTGATGCCCGTTGCCACCACCACTGCGTGGAATCCACGATCAATGCTCTGCTAACGTTTCAGCCACCGGCGATGACATGGATTGCTTATTCATATACCTTCAGCAACGAAGCAACCAAACCTTTCCATGGTAGCGGCCAACGAGGTTTCGCCGTTTGGACTTTTTTTTAGACCAAACGACGCTTCTCTATTCATTCAAATGTCCCAGGTTAAAGTCCTGGTTTACAAGCCCCTGTAGACAGTTCGGTAAATCGGAATTACAAGACCAAATTAGGCTGTTAACATCAACTAGCCTAGCATAACGATGTGCTACTTGATTAGCCCTTCTGCCAACCCAGTTTATCCTGAACGCGATAAACAGACTGCCTAAGCCTCGGATTTCCCTCCAAAGACCTGCTATTGCACTTCCGTAGAATAAAGGTTTTGATTTATAATTTTGTGATGAACAATTGGCACTTGAATTTTAAATTAATTTTGAGTTGATTTGGTGAAGAGGTGTGGCCTCGGGATGAGGCCGGTCAGACCGGTCAGTGACCTGCGGTCAGACCGGCCGGGTGGTCAGACCGGCCGGT
>CM002476.1:13481809-13512866 GCA_000325765.3 Leersia perrieri | reverse complement strand
GGTATTTTATCTAACCTTGTAACTAACGGATGTGTTGCATTATAAATCGTTGATTACATGAAATCTTAGTGATGACTTGAGCTTGATTACAATATTTTTGTTTCATGTTTATACTCTAGTGTCATGCTTACTATGCTAGTGGTGGATTTATTTCACTTGTCTTGCAACACATGTTCTTGTATTGCTCTATGTATGTTTCAAAGCTCTCAAACAAAAATAAAAAAAGCATGGCAATAACATATTGATTTTGTGATTCTCTCTTTTAAATTTCTTGATGAAATCATTGTCAAAAGAGGGAGAAAAATACAAAATGCATGGTTGTTGAAAGGGGGAGAAATTGGATTTGATTTTAAAAATAGTCGATTTTGTGAAACTTGGAGAAATTCTTTCTTTTTAAAAAAAGGGCGAGAGTTTTTCTTTATCACTTGGTCACTTTTGTGATTTAAACACCAAACAACATTTTGTTGGGTTTGCCAATATGTTCATCAAGGGGGAGATTATAGAATCAAGGTTTTGATTTATAATTTTGTGATGAACAATTGGCACTTGAATTTTGAATTGATTTTGAGTTGATTTGGTGAAGAGGTGTGGCCTCGGGATGAGGCCGGTCAGACCGGTCAGTGACCTGCGGTCTGACCGGCCGGGCGGTCAGACTGGCCGGTGCGGTCTGACGGGCGATCCAGAAGAGATATCAGACTCGGATTGTTGGGCCGGTCTGACCGGCGTGTAGTGCCCGGTCAGATCGGCTGAGCCCGAATAGGATTGATTTCGGATTGTTTTCTTGGATTGCAAGTTTCCTTCATGGATATGATTTGATTATGGTTTATATTCGTGGATAATTCTGTTGTGTGCTAATGATGAGTCAAGTTGGTGAAAACTTGGGCTCGGTTATGGTTTCTTGGTTGTTTCATGTCTAGGTATTGCTTGAGGCCTCGAGAGAGTATTGCCGGTGATGGATCGGAGTCGACTTGGGAGAAGTTGATGTCCAGAGTATCAAGAGATCACGCGGGATACTAAAAGGCTAGAGTATAATGCACGTGGAGGTGAAGATTCCATATGGCATACAAGACGGATTGTGTGCGTATGGAAGTTGAAGTCAAATTTGGAAGGAGTCTAAATTTGGAAAGGATGAGTTGTTTAATTGTATGAATAGGATTCCTAAGGGAGTAAAACTTGTAATACAAGTAGGATTCATGGCTTTGCACAGCCATGTTTATGGGTATAAATATATGAGAGGTGTGTGTGCCTCATGTATTGTTTTTTAGAGTTTTTTAGAGAGAAGAGAAAATCTAGTGTTTAGCCTAGGGTTTCGGCTTGAGGTCGGATTTAGAGAGAGGAGTGCTATCGGTGCACTTTGTAAACACATATTGAAGCAATAAAGTTGATCTACATCTACAAGTTCTTCGATATCGTGTGCTTGGCGGTGGTTCCAGGGCCCCGACAGTCAGACCGCCGGCGTCGGCGCGATCAGACCAGCGGTGCGGTCGGACCGGAGGTGTAGGCACGGTCAGACCGGCTACGCGGTTAGACCGGCCTAGACACTACGGTCAGACCGGCTTGCGATAGATGGAAGGTAATTTTTATTCCGCGAAAAGTTACTGGTTTCAGGTGTTCCAACTATTCACCCTCCCATTAACCCTCCCTCTAGTTGGTTTGTCTTCCTACAACTTCTTCTCCCATCTTCAAAGTTCAGCAAAGATACAAGAATCTGGTTATCTGCCTCAATCACCAGTCTTGCACAACCGTGCGCAATGGCCATCTGCATCCCATCTCGCGCTGCCAAAGCTTCTGCCATCAACACATCATGTATCTCCGGGTACCACTTTGCATCTCAGCGCCGCTCCCAAATTATTGCGGAGCACTGCGGCACTGCCCCGGTTGAGCCACTTTGATCAGTAGCTGAAAAAGCAGCGTCAACATTAACTTTGCACCAGCCATGTTCAGGTTGCTTCCAGTTTTCATGAAGCTTATTCGATGGCTGGACCCTTGGAATCTCCAGGCAAACAAGATCTTCAATTAATTTTGCCACATAAGAAGCTGCCGCCGCAGGTTCCTAGCTCTTCTTGCCATGTCGTCTATCATTTCTGCCATTCCATAGCACCCAGCTCCCACATGTGATGACTCCAGCAAATAGCGACTCGCAAACATCATTATACAGAATATCAGTTACCCAGGGATCCAGGGTTCAGATGAGATATTTTATATCCTATCAACCATTTAATCGCATCTCAGAAAGCCTTTGCACAGGAGCACGTAAACACAATGTGGAAGAAATCTTCAATTTCATCACCACACAGATCGCACAGGTTATCCTTCTCAACATGTCTCCTCTTCAATTCAGATTTTCTCGCGGATGTTAAGTTCTTTCATGCTTAACCTTTTTGGGTAAAGTACCTTAGAACACCAGTTGATGATCCGAATACGGAATTCTTAATACTTCCGGATTGTACATGTGGCAAAGAGACTATAGGTTCAGACGTAAAAGCCTTCCTGTTTGGCCGGCATGTCGTTTCTCTCCGTAAAATATATGGTATTTCTACGAGTACAAAACAGAAGATTTGTCTAACCTAGCCTAGCTATCTAGATGCATGATGTGGATGGCAGGTGTTGTTGGCAATTAGCGATTGGCTTCTTCAAGGCTCCCGTTTGGTGTATATTGCAATGTGAAACTTCCCCTTTGTCTGAGATGGCCTTTATATCTATACCGCTAGATCCTATCGTATGTCTCGTATAGAATTAACGGAAGGAAAATAGAGGTAGCATTTCACAATATCTTGTCCAAAATTATGAGTTTTTTCCTTAAACACACATGGTGTAGCATGATGATTTAGCGTGCCTTTCTTCCCTAACTTAAACTCTTAAAAGCCCCAATTTTCAAGAAATCAAACGGCACATTCGGTCTAAATCCTCTTACTAAACTAGAAAAAAAACTACCACACAATCATATAACCACTTCCTTTGCCAACAATATAAGCTTTTAGGGCAGGACGTAGCAAATGCTTATATTTTAGATGAGTGAATACTGAATAGTCAAGAAAAGAACAGTTTTGAGGAAAAAAAAAATGTCTAAGCTGAAAATGCTTCATGGCCTCCTCTTACTATGTCATGTAACTACTTCCTCCGTCCAATAATTTTTTTTATTTACAAGCGCCTAATTTTTATTTTCTTAATCATCACTTTTCAGGAAAAAAAACATTTGAAATGATCCGTCTAAGCTGAAAATGCTTAATGGCCTCTTATGATATCAATTGTTGAAGCCTGAAATGTGTGGTTAGTGGCCTTTTTGCTGCTTATGATGTCCAGCAGTTGCTACTTTGGAACTTCCGATGCATGGTTCTTTTAACAAAAATAGAATCTGTTTACGGTACAGATTATGCACTCCAACTTCCATCGTTCCATGATTAGCGTCAAGCTTAAGCGAACACAACAAACTGTTGTTTTCCAAAATAAAATACACAGTCGATGGAGCAGATAGGAAAACAGAGTTGAAAATGTTCAAATTCCGTCTTGTCCTTAGCGTACGGCCGTACGCACGCTACCATGGCCGCGTCGCGCCAGTTTAACGCACAGTTTTTCAACTTACCATGCATGGGAGCGTGTATATATGTTAATCTTGTTGCTAAAATAAACCAAATCCAAAGCTGTTTAGAATTCTTCTGAATTTTCACAAACCTATAAAGTCACGCATAAATACGAGATCAAATTGACGAGTTCGAGATACACACACCGCCGTACGAGTTGCACGTTCCGATCGACCAAGAGATTCATTCCATATTTCCATGGCGACGGGAGGGCAGAGCTGCGACGACTGCGGCCGCGAGTTCGGGCTGTGGCAGCCGGCCTTGACGGCGGAGTGCTCCCACAAGTTCCACCCCCTCTGCGTCTCCGGCGTCGACGTCTGCCCGGCGTGCAACGCCCGGTGGACCAAATCCCCGACGGCCGCCTTCTCCTTCGGGTCCTCACCCGTGAAGCCACCGACGCACGCCTTCTCGTTCCCGCCGCAAACCACCTCCGGCTCCAGCTCCGGGTCATCACATCGTCCGCAACCCGCCGTCTGTACGGGCTTGTTTGGTTCAACTAACAGCGACCAGATTTCGACGGCGCGTTCGCCGCCGCGGCCAGCCCAGTCGTCGTCTAAGCCCTTGTTTGGATTTGGACCACCGTCGCCGACCTCGTCGCCGTTTGGACAGACGTGGCAAAGGACGACGTTTAGTCCACCCGTCCATCGGCCATGGTCGTGGTCCAGGTGCAACGGATGCGACGGCGTCATCAACCACACCCAGGCCACCGTCACGTCCGAGTGCCAGCACACGTTCCACCTCCGCTGCTTCAACGGCGACATGTGCCCGGCCTGCAACGCTCCATGGCGCGACACGGTCACCGTTTTGTACCGTTCGCCGCCGCCGCCGCGGCAGTCCTCGATTTTCCACCGCACCGCCGTTCCCGCGCAACCAGAAACTTTCTGGTCCTTCGGGGAGAGCCACGTGTACGCCGACGACGAGCCGGTGGCATCATCCGGTGGCGGCGAACAATGTGGCGCCCGCGCCGCTCGTCATCAAGACGCACTGCGAGCACCCTGCTATACAGAGGAGCACGCCGAGAGACAACTTCGCCATCCTTGTCCACGCCAAGGCTCCTAGCATCCCCGCCGTCGCCGCGGCGGGGCGCGCGCCGGTCGACCTCGTGACGGTGCTCGACGTGAGCGGGAGCATGACGGGCTACAAACTCACGCTGCTCAAGCGCGCCATGGGGTTCGTCATTGACAAGCTCGGCCCCGACGACCGCCTCGCCATCGTGTCGTTCTCCAGCGACGCGCGCCGCGTGATCCGGCTGACGCGGATGTCAGACGACGGCAAGACGTTGGTCAAGCTCACCGTGGGATCCCTCGCCGCGGGCGGCGACACGGACATCCTCAAGGGCCTTGACGAAGCCGCCAAGGTGCTCGACGGCCGCCGCTATAAAAATGCATTCGCCAGCGTCCTCCTTCTATCCGACGGCCAGGACACGTCCGGCGGATGGGCACACCGGGCGAAGGCTAATAGAGTGCTCGTGCCGCCTTCCTTGAAGCGCTCCGGTGGCGACAAGCGGGGCGTGCCGGTGCACACGTTCGGGTTCGGCACCGATCACGACGCGGCGGCGATGCACGGCATTGCGCAGGAGACGGGCGGCACGTTGTCGTTCGTCGAAAACGAGGCCGTGGTGCAGGACGCGTTCGCGCAGTGCATCGGCGGGCTGCTCTCGGTCATCGTGCAGGAGGCGCGCATCGGCATCACAACGTGCGCGCACACCGGCGTGCGCGTCAGGTCGGTCAAGTCGGGTCGCTACGAGAGCCGCGTCGACGGGGACGGCCGGGCAGCGTCGGTGGACGTGGGCGACCTCTACGCCGACGAGGAGAGGCGTTTCCTGGTGTTCGTGGACGTCCCAGTCGGAGGACTATTCGACGCCGGCGTCATGCGCCTGATCAAGGTGACCTGCACGTACCTCGACACGGCGACACGGAACATAAGGATCGTCGCCACCGGGGACCATAACGACGACGCCGTCGTGCGGAGGCCGGAGGCGGTGTCCGCCGCCGACGCGGAGCCGTCGGTGGAGGTGGAGCGGGAGCGGTTCCGGGTGGAGGCGACCGAGGACATCGCGGCCGCGCGGGAGGCGGCCGAGCGCGGCGCGCACAAGGCGGCGGCGGCGATACTGAACCGGCGGCAGGAGGCGCTGGCGCGGTCGCCGCGGCTGGCTGGCGACGCCGGGTGCGCGGCGCTGGTGAAGGAGCTGCGCGAGCTGATCGCCCGCGTGGCGGACAGGCGGGAGTACGAGCAGAAGGGGCGCGCGTGCCTTCTCGCTGGCATGAGCTCGCACGCGCAGCAGCGCGCCACGTCGGTGCAGCTGTTCGCGTCGCCCAGTTCGGCGTCGGCCAATACCCCTGGGGCGGCGCCGCAGTCTTCTCCTTTCTCCAACACGGGCACGGGGTGTGGAGCGTACGCGACGCCGGCGATGGTGAACATGTTGGCCTCGTCGCGGAAGACACGAGAGGACGGCGGCGGAAGCGGTTCGGTCCCAAGTGAACTGGTGAACAAGACAAGCTCGGAAGAAGTGAAGTGAACCATACATATGTTTTCGGTGGCGTGCGCACCGTCCGGTGAAAATGTTGATTAGGTTGTTAGAAGTTTTTGGTTCGTTGATTTATGTCCTCTGGCATGTCAACTTGAAGATTAATGCCTGAAATATTATTCTTGTTTAGGTTTTTGTTTCACAAATAAATTTTTGTCCAGGTTTAGCCTTGGTTATCAAGTGTAGTTGGCGTCCTTTGATTTTTAAGTTTAAAACCATTATTTCTGTTCAATTTCTGTCTGCGTTTTAATATATATGTTTTCGCCATTATTATATCATAAGCTAGCTGCTTCTCTCCTCTAGCTGTTCACTTCATATGTACTCCCTCTATCCTTAAATGTTTGATGATATTGACTTTTTTTTGACACACGTTTGAACGTCTGTCTTATTCAAAAAATTTTATAAAATATACAAACTATATGTGTATAACAATGAATTAAATAATAAAAAAATAATTAATAATTTTTTAAATTTTTTAAATAAGACGAATGTCAAACATGTGTAAAAAAATCAATAGCGTCAAACCTTCAAGAACGGTGAGAGTATATGTTTCACTTTGCTAGTGTGTCAAATATAAACGAAAGCTGCTTGAAGTGATATTTGCTCGCTGGACCGTCGAAGAAGACAATGAGGCAACAATATTTGTTTTCTTGGATTTTCTATTATTTTTGCATTTTAGGGCTTGACAGGCTGACACAGCGAATTTTGGAGAGAGTAAATGTTTAACTGTGACCTTTTATTTCGAGACAGGGTGGTGACGACTGACGAGTACACAAGGCCTAGCAAGCGTAAGCGTGCTCCACACAGTATCAGCCCAAAATAGCACAGTACATTCGCTCCAGTAAAGCCCATTTACTGTAGAGCCCATTTTGCTCGGTGGAATCCGCTACTCCTGCAGTCACTCTGCAGCAAACACAACCGATTTCTCGTCCTTCCGACTGCCTTCGACGGAGATCTCTCGCCCTTCCAGCTGCCGGCTGCCGCTGACGGCGAGGATGCTCGCGCGGCTTCCCCACCCTCCGGCGATCTTGCGTTTCCGCCGCCGGCGTCAGGCATTCCGACGAGTGAGGTGCGTCGAGGGCTTCCCCTGTATGCAATCACGTCGTTCCGGTCCCGTAGGCACCGGCG
Organism: Leersia perrieri; assembly: GCA_000325765.3. Lineage (NCBI taxonomy): Eukaryota > Viridiplantae > Streptophyta > Magnoliopsida > Poales > Poaceae > Leersia > Leersia perrieri. Next base: position 13,505,630 of record CM002476.1, on the reverse strand, counting down.
CAGGCGGCCTGTTCGACGAAATGCCTCGGAGGTGCGAGAGCGATAAGCGCAAGCGAACGGTCGTGTCGAGTTGCGAGGAATGGATTGGATCTTCCCGGACGCAGTCCTCTTGGCTGTCTGGCACGTGCTCTCCTTCCGCCTTCGAATGGGACCGTGCGTTCGTGCTTGTGCTCGTCCGCCGCTGGCGTGACCTTTATGGAGCTGGAGCTGCGGCGGTGTGGCGGCGTTCAAGGTTCAACAAGTTCTTCTACCCGCCTCTTTCCCGTGTGCTCACCTCTGATGGAGTTCGAGCTTAGTTTCTACAGGTACATCTTTTAGCCTGTCAAGTTCCATGTAGAATGAAGCAGCTCTCTACGCCTCCAGGGAGGTCAGGTGGGGACTGTCCGATGCATCAAGATACGGGTAGTCGGAAGTGCTGCTAACCAACATGTTTTTCGTTTTGCAGCACTTGACTAACTTAAGTGGTTGAGTCTTTGCATATGCCAAGATGCAAGATATCTCTATAAAAATACTACAAATGGCACACAGATAATATTTGCAGCCATATTATAGAAGACTAGGTGGAGCTGGGTGTAAAACGATGCCATCACCTCCAACTACATCTTTTTTAAAAGTAAAAGACATGTTAGTCATATACTCATATGGGCAGGTACTTATGACTTTTAGCACACTTAATACTTTTATACACCAGAAGATGCAAGTGTGCACACAATACATGTAATTTTATAGTTGATTCTTGCATTACTTGTTATCGAAACCTGTGTCTCTAGTCAAGTCACTATATATAGATAGATTGTATCGACAATATTTTACTTCATAATGCATACAGAGCATGTGATGCTTATCAATGATTTTTTTAATAACTTCTTTCATATTCGTGAGCAGGCAATAATTTCTTAACAAATGGTGCTATAGAAAAGTGTTCCTGTTGACCAAAGGGTGTACAAGCAAAGCAACGGCACCAACATGCTGACTATATATATGTGCAGTTGTGCACTGAATGGACCAAGAGTGTGCAGGCAGGTAGCATCAAATATATTGTTCCTTCCTCTAGGCTACTTCGTGATCGATTGCCATGCATGAGCATCATATGGCAGCAGTGGAGGCAGAGAAGGAGGCAAGGCTCCTCGTTGAGCGGATGGTCGGTGTCACTGGCAATGATCATGAGCGCTTCCTTCTCAGGATCAAGGACCGATTTGACAGGTGAGTGCACTAACCCTCTGCATGTGTGGCCGCCAACTTTCTTTCACCTAAAGTTTCAACCAAATTAATGATTGATTGCAGTGTTGGCTTGGAGCTTCCCACAATTGAGGTGCATGCCAAGGGGCTGGCTGTGGAGGCGGAAGCATATGCTTGGCGATTACAAGCAACACCCACGGTCTTCAGCTCCATAGCCAACACAGTTCTGGTAAATGGTATATATTGCGCAATGATGTAAAAAACGCATGCATCGAAGCAGCTTATATGTAATCTCCACTTACAAAAATAGAATTTTGATATATACATATGTCATTTCCTATGTGATTACTGCATTGCTTGTAGTGATTTTTCATCCGTTGGTAACTAGGGAGTATTATATGAACTGTTTAGTGGTTTGTTTTGTAGGACATTGCAAAAGCTCTGCATGTGTTACTGCCTGGAAGACCAAGTATACAATCCTGCATGAAACTAATGTCATCATCAAGCCACATAGGTATGGAGCATGCCAGGGATTATTATTTATGATATTTATGCTTATTTACCATATGTATCGTGTCAGTTAATCTTGATGACTTTATATTACCCGTCTAGGCAATACATATCATATTAAGTGGCCAATGGATGTGAAACACATCTGTGCTCATTCCACTCTAAACAATAAAGCATCTTGTACAACTGCCAATTTTTTACAACAAAAATAAGGATCATGAAAATCTAGTTGCTGTTAATTAATATGATCATTCCAACTCAAAGATTTTTAAATATGTAACACTACTGGAGACAACACTACTGTAAATATTTTTAAAATATCCCCACTGTCTAGTGTTTACATTGGTACAGATAGTGGAGTACTGTTAGATGCACTGCCCAGTTGCCCTCAACTTGTGTAGCGACTCTGCTCATGTAAAATAGAAAAACTTGTGTGTTTGGCAACATCAGTATTTATCCCTAACATATTCATGGCCCTGTTCTGAAAATTTTGTAGCTCACTCTGAGTAGCTACATATGCCCTTGAACTCAACAAATATATTGTTTTTGATTTTCGTAATGATTCTCTGGCAATTAATTTGAGCTTTCTGTTCTCATTTTCTTTGTTCAAGGATGACTTTGCTATTAGGTTGTGCTGGATCTGGAAAAAGCACATTGCTGAAAGCCTTGGCTGGAAAGTTAGATCCAGGATTGAAGGTTAGTTGATATACTATATCATTTTTGTGAAGGTTGCCATTTAAATATGTCATGGAAGGCGTTTATTTTTTTATTCTGTGGTAGATTGACTCAACAAGCTGATGCTTCTGCTAGTTAGACCATGTTCTTTTTCTTAGAAAGAGACTCTGACTAATGAATTGTAACTTGAAATAATTAACAACTGGCTACCTTGAATTAGGGGGCATTTAAGAAAATCTGTGATAGAAAAAAAAACATCAGAAATGATGCACATACTTATTACTAGTTCGAAGGTAAACCTGTTGGTCAGTGAACTCTTGGATGGACAATGTCAAAAAAGAAAACATTTGCACTGATAATTACAATCAATCACTTGTCAAGCTAATGCAATCAACTAGTCACATGATCATCTGTTCCACTATCACTTCAAAATTAATGCGTAGTGATAAATCATTTCAGGTGTCAGGGAAGGTAGCATACAATGGCCATGAGATGGAGGAGTTTGTTCCTGACAGGACGGCAGCATACATAAGTCAGGAAGATCTTCACGCTGGAGAGATGACCGTGAGGGAGACTCGACTCTAGCCTTCTCGGCAAGTTGCCTAGGTTCTGGTGACCGTCATGGTAAATATATTTGATTAATCATGTCTAGGACTGACCATTATGTATAATATTTTAAATGCAGCAGTGGTAGTAGCAAACTGGCAGAAGAGCTGCATGATTTTCACTAGTCAGGAGAAACAATTACTTGTAATTATAATTAGTACATCTACGACTAGTTACTACATTATTTCCATGACATGATCACATGCTAAAACGTTATAGGAACCTAATGGGCTAGTGGTAGAGGGAGTCAGGCTATCAAGGGCTTGCTCCCCTCCATGATCTTAGAAATAGCACTGTTGTTGTAGCTTAAGTAGATGGTTTGGCTACTAGAGTCTAGTCGTCTAGAAGTGCCTGCAACGTGGCATTTTTAAAGAGGCTGTTGATTCCACATGCCCTGATGCTCTAATTTTTAGTTAATTAATTGACGTTTGGTCTCTACTCAGATTTGCTGGCTGAGTTGATTAGGAGAGAGGGGGAAGCAAACATCACGCCGGACCATGACATCGACATGTTCATGAAGGTGACATAAGTCTTTCTTTTACCTGATCAGACCAAGCTTAGTCCCTATTGCAACAGAATAAGAGTAATTAATTATGCTTTCATAAATATCATGCTTATTTTGTAAATTTGTAAGTATACTGATTTGTTATTAAAGCTGTCATAAAGATATGTGCTTATGTTTTCATTTCAGTGAGCTGCATGCATATCATTTGTTCTATTGCTTTTACAACCAATTGTACATGCAAATTTGATGTGTAAAATCTCTCTCTATCCTCTATGTAACATACCAAGTGAGATCTGTGATTTATTACATATAGAGTGGAATCTAGATGCTCCGATTTATGTTGAGGAAGCCTAGAATATTACTAGTTGCCCTCGCGGACAAAGTATTAGTCTGAGATGTTGATTGGTTGTATGTCTCACAAGTCCGACTTTAATAGTTAACAATGTTATGAATAGCACTTGTATTCATTATAGGGGCACTAGGCCCAAATATATACAGATACATGTGTGGGAAAATATGCACAAAACTCCTTATACAATGGGGAAAATACAAAGAATATACATATATCTAACACCCCCCCCTCAAACTCAGGGTGGATGAAGAGCACTGGGTTTGGAGAGATAAAACCTGTGCCTAGCTCCGGTTTGTGCCTTTGTAAATAAATCAGCCAACTAAATCTCTGAGGGCACATATCGAGGAGCAACAATGCCATCCTGTACCTGTGCTCGTGTATAAAAAGCATCAACACCAACATGTTTACTAAGTTCATGCTTCACAGGATCACGAGCCATACTAATAGCACGTGTACTGTCAGACAAAAGAGGAGTCGGCATAGAAACCGAAACACCAAAATCCTCAAGCAACCACCGTAACCAAGTAACCTCTGCCGTCACAAGAGCCATAGCACGCAACTCAGCTTTTGCACTCGAACGAGAAACTGCTGTCTGCTTCTTAGTTTTCCAAGAAAATGAGAGAACCACCAAGAAACACACAAAAAGCAGAAAGAGATCGACGATCAGAGGAATCACTAGCCCATGTAGCATCACAATAGGCCTGGAGCTGGAGAGAGCTAGAGCGAGGAAAGAACAAGCAATGAGCTATAGTCCCACGAAGATAACGTAGAACACGAAGCGAGTATAGTGAGGGTGGGTAGGAGCTGAAACAAACTGACTCAGAATATGTACAGAATGCGAGATATCAGGACGAGTAACACTAAGATAAACAAGACTACCCACAATATGACAATAGCAAGTAGGATCAGAGAGGAGCACCATCAAAGGCAGAAAGGTGGATGTTAAGCTCCATGGGAGTTTCCACCGTGCGGTGATTAGTGAGAGCAGCACGATCAAGAAGATCATGGATGTACTTCTCTTGGGACAAATAGAATCCCTCAGGTGTAGAGGAAATCTCAATCCCAAGAAAATAACGAAGAGGTCCAAGATCAGATATTAAAAACTGCTCACTGAGACGCGCCTTCACAAATGCTATATACTCAGGATCATCTCCCGTGATAATCATATCATCAACATAAAGAAGGAGAAGAGTCCGACCATGAGCAGAAGTGTGAACAAAAAGCACGGGATCATGATTACTGGCAGAAAAACCAGCAGCAGTGATCACAGATGCAAAACGATGAAACCAAGCATGAGGAGCCTGCTTAAGACCATAAAGTGAGCGACGAAGACGACAAACCATACCCTCAGGAATAGAATACCCAGGTGGAGGATGCATATACACCTCATGCAACTCACCATTAAGAAAGGCATCCTTGACATCAAGCTGAGAGATGGACCACTCACGGATAGAAGCCACAGCAAGAAGAGTGCGAACAGTGGTCATATGAGCAACAGGTGCAAAAGTCTCATCGTAGTCACGACCATACTCCTGCTGAAAACCACGAGCCACCAACCGGGCCTTATAACACTCGAGAACCATCAGAATGAGTCTTGACCTTATAGACCCATTTACAAGTAATAGGCCGAACATGAGCAGGAAGAGGAACCAGATCCCACGTACCAGTGCGCTCAAGCGCAGCAATCTCCTTAGCCATAGCAAGCTGCCACTCCTGATGAAGAATAACATCACGATAAGAGGTAGGTTCAGAAAGAACCGTAGCAGAATAAGCAGTAGGAGAATAAAAATCAGGAGGTTGACGAGTACGATCAGAACGTCTGAGAAAATGCTCCGGTGAAGAATCCTCAGAGGAAGATGTGTCAGGAGAAGAAGATGGCACGTCCGGAGAAGAAGACTCATCAGGAGATGAAGGAGCAGCAGAGGAAGATGGAACACGACGAACATAGACCTGTGTCAAAGACGGTGTCGGAAAATGGTCAACAGAAGGAGGACTTGAAGACGAAGCCTGCAGAGGATGCTCCATAGGAGAAGGGGCCAACAAAAAAGACACCGCATAAGAACTGACAATAGAAGCATCAGGTAAAATCAAGAAGGATAGTGGATCAACTAAAGATGCAGAAGGTGTATCTGAATATGGACGAGGATAGTAAGGACGTGATTCATCAAAAACAACATCCCTAGAAATCCGCATCCGACGACCAACAGGATCCCAACAACGATAGCCCTTATGCTCAGAACTATATCCAAGAAAAACACACTCAACAGACTGAGCAGTCAACTTGGTGCGCTCACGAGGTGCAAGAAGCACATAGCACACAGCCAAAAAGACGAAGGCTGGAGTAATCAGGTAACTTGTCACAAAGACGCTCATAAGGAATTCCTCCATGAAGAGCTGATGAAGGCTGAATATTAACCAAACAATTGGCAGTAGAAACAGCCTCAGCCCAGAAATGAGGAGGAACACAAGAAGCGAGCAAAAGAGCACGAGCAGTCTCAAGAAGATGACGATGCTTGCGCTCAGCAACGCCATTCTGAGCATGAGCACCCGGACAGGAAAACTGAGCAAGAGTGCCATGATCAGAGAGAACCTGACGAAGAGCTACAGAGATATTCTCCTGCGGAGTCAGCACGGAAAACACGAATAGAGGTGTCGAAATGAGTGCGAATCATAGCAGTAAAATTCTTATAGATAGATAAAACCTCACTACGATGTTTCATAAAGTAAATCCATGTGTGGTGAGAAAAATCATCTATAAAAATTATATAATATCGATGCCCCCCTTAGAAACAAAGGGAGCAGGACCCCATACATCGGAATGAACAAGATCAAAAGGACGCTGAGACACTGACTCACTAGAATAATAGGAAGCTGTAGCTGCTTGCCCAACCGACATCCCTGACACTGATGTAAAGACTCATGACCTGAAACAGACCCTAAAAGACCACGACGAATCATAGAGGACAAGCGGGAGCCACAAATATGACCCAACTGATGATGCCACTGAGCGAAGGACGAAGTGGACGATGCAGCAAGAATCGAGCCAACAGGACTGGCAGACGCAATGGAAGGAAGATGAAGCCAATCAAGTTTCCAGAGACGTGAATCACGGCGCTGAGGGCCTGACCCGTGCAGCGATCCTGAATATAACAAAAATCAGGGTCAAGAATCATACGACAGTCATGATCAGTAAGTTGACCGGCTGAAATAAGCTGCATGGTTAGATCAGGTACACAAGAAACATTAGGAACAGAGAAAGAATCAGATAAAAGAATACCCTGTCCTACAATAGGAAGAGAACCATCGGCAGTATGAACAAAACAGGAACGAGAGGAAGGAACCATGGAAGAGAGACAAGTGTGATATGGAGTCATGAAAAGAAGCACCAGAGTCAAGAATCCAAAGACCAGTACCTGGAGTAGAAGAGGAGGATAATCCCACACTGGAAGACTGAGAAGCAGCAGCAGAGCCTGACGGTGCAGAGGACTGAGTCACAGAGCCAGCAGCTCCTGGTGGCGAAGAGGCGACAAGGCGACTAAGTAACTTGATGATCTCCTGTGTCTCAGAACCAGTAGAACTCCGCTGAGAACCTCCAGTACTAGAACTATCAGTGCGCTGTGAAGACTGACGAGCATGAGCCTGTTCCTTCTTCTTCCTGTAACAATAAGCTTCCACATGGCCATCTCTATCACAATGATCGCAATGAAGACCACTATGTCGACTCCCGGACAAAGGCGGCGCAGAAGAAGGCACCATTGGAGGAGTAGCTGGAGAAGACGAAAAACGGGCAGCCAAAACCGAAGAAGTCTGTAACAAACCAGCAATATGAAGGCGAGTCTCCTCATTACGAACCCCAGCAAGAGCATCCATCAGAGAGACAAGGGTGACGAGCAAACAGCTGAGCGCGAAGCGGCTCAAACTCATCACGAAGCTGAGTCAAGAAATCGTAAGTACGACAAAGTTCCAGGGCCTGCTTCTGACTCAAACAAGACTGACAAGTGGTAGGAGACAACTGAGGACCAAGAGTGTCAAGCTGATGCCAAATAGCAGATATTTGACCATAGAAATCATCAACTGTGCCATCACCCTGTCGAACAAGCTACTCCTGACGTATGGCAGCAAGGAAAATGGACTGTCCAGAAGGCTCATAGCACTCACGAAGAAAAGCCCACATCTGATGTGCATACTCAAACTCAACAATGTCAGCAGAAAAACGATCCTCCATGCTAGCAACAAGAATAGACGCAGCCCGTGCATCCTCATCAATCCAGGCCCTGTAAGCAGCAAACTGGGACTCAAAAGAAGACATCTGATCATCAAAATTAGAGTGCAACTGCACTACACTAGCATCATAAGCAGCAAGCGGCCTCTCAAACTCCTTGTCTACATCAGTATTTGTCGTGGAATGAACTGGCTAAACTAGAAATATAGGCTGAGTAGGAGCAGCAGTAGGACGAGGCGGACAAGGCAGCTCGCCAGTAAGAAACTCCCAAAGACGCAGACCACGCATATGAATCCGAAGACGAGGAACCGAGTCACGATAATTGGTGCCATTGAAAAGCACCGAACAGCGAAGAAGAGGAACACCTCTAGATGAAGTCGAAGGAGCCATGTCGACGGCGAGAGTACACCAGAACAAAGACACAGGAGGCACCTTTTTTTTACGAGCCTCCGCCGAAACGAGCCAAGCCGCCGAAACGAGCCGAGCCGAGCCGCCGAATCAAGCCGAGCCGCCAAGCCCACAAAATCGAGCCGGCCGGCCGATCCAAAAAGCAACAGCGATGGAGCACGGAGAGAGGAGCACCGGCGATGGGGCGGCGGCGGCGGGGACAGGGCGGGCGCCGGCGACGAAGAAGCTGCAACGACGAAGCAGCAGATCGGCGCTGGCAATGAAGAAATCAGCGGCGACAGACGTTCCCGACGGTGAAAAAGAAGGTATGAGCACGCAAGTGCAGACATGTGGTAGGGAAGAAACGAAACCCTAGTTTTTGCTCTGATACCATGTTATGAATAGCACTTGTATTCATTATAGGGGCACTAGGCCCAAATATATACATATATAGGTGTGGGAAAATATGCACAAACCCCTTATACATTGGGGAAAATACAAAGAATATACATATATCTAACAAACAAATATTTTTTCCCGATTTTGTAGATGCAGTTCTATTGTTTTGAAATTACAAAGATGAGGTGTCTAAATTTTCTTTTTAGGATTGAATGTCCCTCAATTCGATATGCGATCAATCAGTTGTTGAATTCTGTAACTTTCAAAATTTGTAATTTGAATTTAAAATACAGATCTTTTGGAATCTGATATTCTGAAATTCAGAATGCTGTGGAGAATTGGTATTTTTCTCTACAGTTCCTTGCCCTTCTATCATTTGCCACACTTGCACTTTTTACCTCCACAAATACTGAACTTCCTCGCTCCAACTATTGCAATACTGGTGGCATATTCAGCAAGAAAAAGGATAATTGTAGCCCTTCCATTAACTACTTCATTTTCATTTATAAATTTCATAGTAATAAAAATCTATGTCCTACTCCTACCAAGACAGCTGGACCAACAGCTTCCTCAAAGAGCTTCACAGCCATATCTCTCTCCCTTATCTCTTTCAAGGATCTGCCTGCTGTGTTGACCCCAGGGCCCATGGGCATCAAACCTAATCGCTTGCCATCATCAAGCATTATGAGAGCATGTGGCTGCACTACTATGGTTACACCTAGGATGCAGCCACCCGGTGAAGCTAACTAGCGTGGGGTGCATGGCCAGCAGGATCTCTATCTGCATGCCGTAATTCATAAGTTGGACTTGTGTATATTGTTTACTGATTCCCACATTGGAAAAACTTAGAAAAATCTCAGTCGTAGATTGTATCCACCAGATATATCTGACAGCTAAGATATTTTTTTATTAATGTGTATCTTTTTAGCTTTTGTCTTTTTTTTTCCAATTAATGTACAAATTTTACAGAATTTTAGTATATATAAAGCTTAAGATTTGGCTGCCAGTTATCAAACTCATGAAACTAGTGTATTGGAATGTACCGCGTAAAAGTCAAGGGCATGTTTGCTTGTTTCCCTGGATATCATCTACCTGGCCTAGACTGCCCAACAAGCTTGGTTGGAACCTATGTCTGTTTGGTTAATGAATTTAGTGAGCAAGCTTTAAGGCCTAGGCTACCAAATATGAGTGTCTAGGGCTTGCAGAGGCTAATCAACCATTCCTCTCTTTGAGTGATCATCCTTGGGCTTCCAACCAAATAACCCATCTTACCTAGGAAAATATAGTTCAATCTTTTTAGGCTAGTTCTGGGCGCCACTTTTGCAAGGTCATCCAGGCCTTCCAATATTGTATTTGTGTATTGCCAAACATACTCAATATGTTTACATGTCCCCCTTACTGGTCAAGTCCTCATTCCTAGCTAACTGGATCCTTGATAAAACAGAGAGGGTACTAGTGCTGTGACTGTTCTTTCCAGACACCTGCACGAACAAAACCAAAGGGATAATTCTTCCAATTGACTAATGGACATAAACTACAGTGACCATAGGCCTGCGTTAATGTTATTTCTACAGTTGTTTCTTGGTGGGGTTGGGCACTTTGTTCTTTTTTCCTATGAATGGTGTTTTTTCTACCAGTTAAACATTCAATCAGTCTATGCAATTGTTGGAGACTGAGTATTTTGTTGACTTGATTAAACTGATAAGCAAAGACACTACACATTATCTTAAGCATAGATCGGTGCCTACTGAACCCTTGGTGTTTGTGCCTTGGATTAGGGTTCTGCAGTTAAGAACTGTTGTTTCTTCTAGTAAACATCTTCTATTTAACTCTTTGCATCTGTCACTTTCATCCAAGTCCGCTGCTCTCTTGTTGAGTTCATCAATGCAGACATGCACTAGTGCATCAATTCCCTGTCAGTTAGTCCATTGCTTTTCTTCTCCCAAATCCTTGTCTTTTTTCATGGTCGCATATCCAACTTTTGCCAGACTCCTTGCGGGACTTTTCCCCTCGCTGCCCTTATCTTGTGTTTCGATCTGTGTTGACATGCTTCTCTATGACTCTGTTCCTCTTCAGCTTGATTTGGCTAGACATTTCCACAATAATCCATCAAATAACAAAATATTATAGAACCTCTTGATTATTAAGCAATATAGACAGGACCTACCCCTTTGATGAAATCATTATAATTTGATTTAATATTACAAAAACTACTGTTGTGTAAGAAGTAAAACCATATTTTCAATCATTGTCGCTAGAGTTCAACTACAAAAACAATGGGTAGAACCACGTGAGTGCACAAGAAATGCTGCTAATTTATAATTGAACACTGTGTTATCTCTTAGCTCAAATGGTTTGATCCCAAAATGTCCTTTTGGATTTTTTTTTTTTTTTGCTCTGTTGAAAATTACCCTCCTTGTTTTGGTGTTAAAACTAATAGTTCAATTCCCATGTATTTAGCTTTTGTATACAAAATTGCCAATGTTTTTTCTGGTTAATTTAATCCATAGTACCAATTTTTCAGGAATATGCAAATGGAATCGAATGCAGCATAGTTATAAACTATATAATGCAGGTTTATTTCTGGACTTTTAGTTTATAATTTATGTACGATTTTTCCCTTGTTGAGATTGTGATACTCATACTGTCAGTCCATATTTTAATATCAGATTCCCTCGACCTTTAACGACTTACTATCACTGCAGATCTTAGGACTTAGTATCTGTGCAGATAGTTTGATCGGAAATGATATGGCAAGAGGTATTTCTGGTGGACAAAAGAAGCGTGTTACTCTAGGTATACTTTGTACATAAATGTCATGTCATACTCAATTTAGTATAACGTTGATTACTAAGTGACAATTTACTTCTCACTTATATGTTCTTGGCATTTAAAAAGTGATGATTAATACTAAAGCATCTAACAGAATATATAATTCTGCAAAACTATCATCATGCTGTGGTTATCCTGTTAAAAAAAACATGCTGCGGTTATCTATGGTAGTAACAGATAATAGACTCCTTTCAAAAAAAAAAAAAGATAATAGACTCGTACTGTTGTACATATTTTACATAACTGATTGTTTACAGGGGAATTGCTCATTGGTCCGGCAAGAGTCCTATTCATGGATGAGATCTCGACTGGGCTTGACAGCTCAACCGCATTCCAGATAGTAAATTTCCTAAGGCAATCAGTTCACATACTTGGAGAAACAGCTGTAATCTCTCTACTCCAACCATCACATGAAATGTATGACCTTTTCGATGATGTCATCCTCCTCTCAGAAGGACATGTTGTGTATCAAGGTCCCAAAGAGAATGTTGTGTTGCTCATGTTGTTGACTTATTTTGCTTAAAAGGTGACCTCAAGGAAAGATCAACAGAAATATTGGTCAAGGGAAGATGAACCTTATAAGTACTTCACAGTGGAGCACTTTTCCGAGGCCTTTCATGCTGGCCAGACCATTATGAAGGTTCTTGAAGTGCCATTTGAGATGAACCTGGTCTCTTTAGCTGCTCTAAAAACTACAAAGTATGGTGTGAGAAAAAGGCAGTTGGTCAAAGCCATATTTGCTAGAGAAATCCTTCTTTTCAGGAGGAATCCATCCGTTTGCATAGTAAACTGTATACATGTGAGTTGATGTATATTATTAAAAGATTTATATCTAGTGCAGTTGAGTAAAGGCTTGGTAATGTTTTACATATAGTGATGAGTTTAGAATGTCCAACAAATCATGGGGAATTTTTCTGCCCACCATTTTGTCCCTTCTACCACGACATATGCTGACATTCACCAACATTTGCACTCATCTGGAGAAAAAAAATAGTTAGAACTGATTTAGTTCATAGCCAATTGTGCCATACATTGTGATTCCTAATTTTAGGATTGTATCCCTTTTATTGGTAATTTTCACAACTCTGTGTTTTAAGCCTGTCCTTTCCCAAATATCACGCCCACTGTATGAATCTCTTTAAATTAAATTTCTTGTAGTAATAAAATAATGATCCTTTAAGACTAACATTCTATTTTGACAGCTCGCGGTGAAAGCATCTGTTGCAATGACTGTTTTCTGGCACAGCAATATGCACCATGACTCGGTGAAGGATGGAGGGATATATTTGGGTGTGCTATTCTTCTCTGTGAGCGAAACCATGTTCAATAACATGTGTGATCTTGGTGGAACAATCATGAAATTGCCACTTTTCTTTAAGCAAAGAGATGTTTTCTATCCAGCATGGATGTACACTCTCTCGACATGGATTCTTAAGATTCCCATTACCCTTATAGAAGTTACAATCTGGGTTATTATGACGTACTACCCAGTCGGATTTGACCTAAATATTAAGAGGTGAGCATTCATAATGAATGATAAATTGGCAATGGGGATTTTGTTCAATCATATTTACCTAGCATAATTTCGTTCTCAAGTTGGAAACTGAAATGCTAGGTTTTTATCTTATTTTGTATTGACGCATGTCAGATAAGATGCCTCATGGTAGAATTGATGTTCATTCTTTCTCTTCATCACTGTATAGAAAGTGAAAATATATGATCTAATTTTATTGCATGGTCTGCAATTTGACTTTTTGTTCCTAATTAGCTTACTTTGGATTTGAGAATGCCATTGTATTCACTGAAATGGTATGCCGCACTAAATAACAGAAGTTTCGTGTGCAGTAGGGTTAGAGCACTGCTCATTTCCTTTCGCTTGCACATTTATGTAACCTCTGACATGTATGTGGCTATGATTCTTTTCATCTTCTGTTGTGTCATGGTCTTGCATTGGCTTTGAGAGATATTGCTATAGCTGTAGGTAAAGCAGAGTTGTATCAAGGAAGAAAAAAAACATAGATTTGATTAATTGATTATAACTTTACAATAACTGCCGTCTATTTTGTTCCGTTGAATTGAAAAATTCATCAAAAGACGATATATTTGTGTAACTGTTTTGCTTCGGAATCTTGTGATTCTTATCTCTTATAGAAGATTTTAGTTAGCTTGCAGTCTTAATATTTAAATGAAACATATTCTTCTTTCAGGTTCATCAAACACTACTTATTGCTGCTAGCAGTCAGTCAGATGTCATCTTCCCTCTTCCGTTTGATTGCTGGAGTCACAAGAAACATGTTTGCAGCAAAAATATTTGGAACATTCGCAATGCTTCTTCTTCTGCTATTAAGTGGATTTGTAATTTCAAGTGGTAAATATGCATCTAGAAATCACATCCATGATTTATATTTGACATTTTCCTTATTTTCATTTTTTATTACTTTTGTTTCCATTTCAGAAAATATAAATAAGTTTTGGATGTTTGGCTACTGGATCTCACCATTGATGTATGCGCAGAATGCCATTTCAACAAATGAATTTACTGCTCACAGCTGGATAAAGTACATCTACTACCTTCATATTTCAAACGTCTAAAAAGAGCAAAGTTGACAAAATATGCATTTTCCCTTGCAGATACTTCCTGGATCATCAGAGTCATTAGGGATACGTGTCTTAAAAACTCGTGGGCTATTTGTACAAACAAAATGGTACTGGATTGGCTTAGGTGCTCTGGTTGGATATATATTTCTCTTCAATTGCCTCTACACTGTGGCTTTGACATGCTTCAAACGTACGTTATGTTTCTATGCATCAAGTAACTATTATTGTTTAGAACTGTTTTTAGTTAAATCAAACCTAGTCTAAGAGGAATCATGTCTTATTTGCAGCACCTGGTAGAACCTTTTTGTCAGGAGCTGAAAAGGCACCGAAGAGCAGAAGGGTAACACTTTCATTTGTGCCACTTACACTTACCTTTGACAACATAAGGTATTCAGTAGATATGCCAAAGGTAAAAACACTCAACATATAATCTCACCATAACTTTTAGGCATTAACAAGAAATTAATTTGATCAGTTATTTCGTTTAGGAAACAAAAGTGTGTGCGGGGACAAAGGATCGATTGGAGATACTGAAGGGTGTGAGTGGTGCCTTCAGGCCAGGTGTGCTGACTGCATTGATGGGCGTCAGTGGCGCTGGCAAGACAACGCTGATGGATGTTTTGGCTGGAAGGAAAACTGGAGGCCACACTGAAGGGGCAATATATATCTCAGGCTACCCAAAGAAGCAAGAAACATTTTTTCGTGTATTTGGATACTGTGAACAGTCAAACATCCACTCTCCTCACTTGACTGTGCTTGAGTCACTTATGTTCTCTGCATGGCTTCGTTTACCTTCAGAAATCGACTCAATGACAAGAAAGGTCAGTACCTAAAACACAAGAAATACTATTAGGTTGATGTTAAATTATGTTATCTGTGCCAAAAACTTGAGAGGACGTCAAATAATTAATTTGTAAAAATTAAAACAAGTATTTATCCTAACATAGCTCCATTCATAACTGAACTCATTCAATAAAGTATATAAAACTTGGTAATGATCTACTTTTTAATGGTTACTCAACATCCCAACTTTTGATATAGATGTTTGTTGAGGATGTGATTGAGCTTTTGGAACTTACATCACTGCAAGATGCACATGTTGGACTTGCTGGAACAAAAGGCCTCTCAAGTGAACAACAGCGGAGACTAACCATTGCGGTGGAGCTTGTCGCTAATCCTTCTATCATTTTCATGGATGAACCAACCTCAGGACTTGATTCTCGGGGTGCAGCAATCGTGATGAGAACTGTTAGGAACCTTGTGGACACCGGAAAAACTGTTGTCTGCACCATCCACCAGCCAAGCATTGACATATTTGAAACAAGGAATCTTATACTTCTGGTCAAGAACATGCAATCCATTGGTCTGTGTAATGGTACCCTGAATGAACTACAGCTTTTTCTACTGAATCGAGGAGGGGAGGAAATATATGTTGGTCCATTAGGAAGCCATTCTTCTGAGCTTATCAAATACTTTGAGGTAAGCTAATTTAAATCATGAAAAAAAATCTACTACTATGTACATTCTTCCAGATTATAGCTTGAGGCGAAATAATCTTTGTGCTTTGTTATTTTCAGGGAATAGAACGTGTCAACAGGATAAAAGATGGCTATAACCCTGCGACATGGATGCTGGAGGTGACTTCAACTGTTCAAGAGCAGATTTTAGAGATTGACTTTTCTCAAATATACAAAAATTCAGGACTATATCAGTAAGTGTGGTTCATCGATATACTCTTAATTTTATTTTGCATTATTCTGTTCAGGCTACTAACTTATGTTTATGGTATCAGGAGGAATAAGGCCTTGATAAAAGACCTAAACATACCTCTTCCTAGCTCTAGTGATCTCCTTTTTCCTAATAAATATTCACAGGCTTTCTTCAAGCAGTGCCTAATATGCTTGTGGAAGCAAAATTTGTTGTATTGGAGGAATGTTCATTACACTGGAGGTAGATTTTTTGTTACTACTGTCATTGCACTGCTTTTCGGCACAGTATTCTGGAACCTTGGCATGAAAAGGTGGGCTTCAATTTATCGTCAAAGAATGTTTTTCTAATGGAAACAGATTTTGTTTTTTGTTTTTCTGGTCCTTTTTTGTAATAAACATCTCTACAAATTACAGAACGAAACCACAAGATTTGTTCAATTCCATGGGGTCAATATATTCTGCTGTTCTAATGCTGGGCATTCAGAACGCATGTGGTATACAGCCAGTGGTCGCAATGGAAAGGATAGTGTTCTACCGAGAAAGAGCTTCTGGAATGTACTCAGCCCTACCGTATGCATTTGCACAGGTAACTATTTACAATGGTGCACATTGAGCGATTCTTTTATTTTGGGAAATTGTCCTGCAACTTAGCGCAGACATTCTTTACGATTGCAGGTTACTATTGAGCTTCTGTACATATTTGTTCAGACTTTGATATACGGAGTTTTGGTATACACAATGATAGGATTTGAGTGGACTGTAGCTAAATTCTTCTGGTACATATTCTTCATGTCCTTCACGCTTCTGTACTTCACATTCTTTGGAATGATGACTGTGGGACTTACGCCCAACGGTGGTATAGCAGCTGTATTGTCCGCTGCCTTCTATGGCTTTTGGAACCTTTTCGCTGGGTTTCTCATCCCCGTATATGTGAGTTTTTCAGCGTTCCATCCATTATTTAAATGAATCGTCTCTCTCTACTGACTTTGTCAAAATAAAAAATCTTTCCACTAGCTGAAAGTATCCGGTTTCACATTGATGTTCCAATGCAGAGAATTCCTATCTGGTGGAGATGGTACAATTGGATATCCCCAGTTGCGTGGACGTTATGTGGTCTGGGTGCCTCACAATTTGGGGACGTTGAGGAGAAACTGGACACCGGCGAGACTGTAGCAGAGTTTATGAGGAGTTACTATGGTTTTAAGCATGAATACTTGGAAGCGGTCACGACAGTTATCATGGCATATTCTGTAGCATTTGCAGTCGTATTTGGCTTTTCCCTGAAGTATATCAACTTTCAGAAGAGATGAGCATGATTGTTAGTGTCGGATTATCTTAATGAGGATCAGTCAGACTAAACGCAATTTGGATTTGGGATCCAATATGTACAATAACAAGCAGAGTATGCATAGACCCCTTATTATTATTCTTCACAGGTGACTAGAGTCAATGTCATCCATTTGGTGGCCAATGTGTAGGGAAAAAAAGGCAGAGATGGGCTGAAAATTTTGACTGTTTGACCCCTTTTGAAAACTTGTTTTAAAAATAGATCCTAACAAAAACTTTTCAAAAAGTAAATTTCATTTTGGCCTCCTATTATTACCTCAGTTTAATATTGGAACACCTATTGAACAATGTTCTCAATTTGGACTACATGATATTACCTTGTGTTAGTAATTTGGACTGGCCATTCTTCTCCTCCGCTTCCTTCTCCCATACCTCCGATAGGCATCCCAGCCAGCTCTGATGCCCATCCCCACATATACTAGAGGTGAAGCTCGAGTTCATGGGTTGTGCCACCACAGGCAATGGTGTTGCTTGTGCAAGGGGCTGATGCTAGTGACGATTGACGAATGCTTGAACGAGGAGGCCAACGCAGCTGCGTGGGGCGTGGATGGAGGTGGAGGTGGAGCTTGAGCAAGAGAGGCATGCTAGCACGAGCGTAGTCAAGCTCAAGCAAGCGGAGCTAGCGCGAGTAGAGTCTACCTTGAGCATGGAGTCATCGACATCGTCAAAGGTCGAGAAAGGGGCCAATGCATTGCAGGGGAATGAGCTTGAGCAGTGCAGAGCCGATTGCCAACAAATGAAGACTAAACTCAAGCGTTGGCCAAATGTGCACCTCAAGGAACAACAATTTTCTGTGTCCAATGTGATCAAGGTGTAAGGGAGGATATGCTGCACTTATTTTTTTACTTGTCCTTTTGTCGTGAGGTGTTGGGCTCATGCAGGTTTTATTTGGAACACAAATGTGCAGTTTGATCAAATGTCATATGATATGAGCCAAAGATTTCAGGGAAGATTATTTATGGAAAAGGCACTCTACATATCTTGGCATATATGGAAGCATAGAAATAGGATAATTTTTTATGGTGCTCCAATTTCTTTTAGTTCATGGAGAGATTACCTTAAGGCTGATCTCAATTTGTTTTTACATAGGCTTAGTGAAATAGATAGATTTTTTTTTAATTCCTTGATCACTTCTTTGTGATCTTTTTTTACAGAGATCTTTTCCTTAATAAAATTAAATACTGTGGGGGACTCTCCTACAGTACATTGGTCAAAAAAAAATGAGAGGGCCAAATGAACTACTCTCTTTGTCCTATACTATAAGAGATTTAGGGTTTTTATTTGTAACTTTTGACCGTTTGTCTTATTCAAAATAATTAATGCAAATATAAAAGTGATAAGTCATTCTTATAGCACTCTTGATAATAAAGTAAACCATAAACAAAACAAATAATATTTCCAAAATTTTTTAATAAGACGAAAGATCAAAGATTACAAGCAAAATCTTCAAATCCCTTGCAATATGGGATGGAGGGAGTAGTACTTTGCTGCATGTTTGCTGTTCTAGCTCCTAGCTAGCTCCTAGGACAGGTATGGCCACTGATCTCAAGCTCGTTCCCCTACTCCACCATTGTTGTCCTCAAACTTGAGCTTGCAACGTGCAGGTGATGGGGAAGAAGCAGGGCAGGTTGACAGCTGTGACATTTGCTCTTCAACCTCTTCATTTTTCTCGCTAAGTAGTGGGCCAGAGATCCAAATTATAGCATTTGATAACAAAATGTGGTGTAAAGTGAAAACATTGCTCCAGACCTGGTCCAAAGTACCACTTAGGTAATAAACAAGGTTCAAAGTCCAAAACAACAATTCACTCAAACTTTAAACAACAATGGACCCTTAGCTCATCTTCATTAATTTTCTAAAAAAACTCATTTCTGTTAATAATAGAGACGCGCTCACCGTGCTGGCATAAATTCCACATTAGCAAAGTGTCAACGCATTCAGATCTTATATTTCTGGCGCCATTTGTTTATGGCACCGAGATAAGGCCGTAAGGCTCCGTTTTTTTTGTTTTTTTTTGCGGAGTTTAATTTTGAAACAGCCAAAATGGGCACATCGTTATTTCGGTTAGTTTCATAGAGGTTTCATACACATTAAATAAGATATCACATAGGCTAATATGATGACATGTCAGCTAGTTTTATGGAGATGAAACTACTACTCACAATTTCCAACACATTGGAAATCATATGAAACTCCTGTTGAGAGTTTTTAGGTTTAATCTCTAAATTTTTTTCACATTCTAAATACTACATTTAAATAACATGCTAATATATGACATTTGACTTGAGTGCATATTCATATGACACATGTTTATATGAACTCTCATTGGTTATTTAAATGCTACATCTAAAGTAGTGAAAAAAATAAAGTTTCCAGCATTCTCATTGAGCCACGTCATTAGAACAATAATGACCGTTAGATACAGCCACATAGTGAATATCTGCCATCCAATGTTAGTAAAAGACTAGTGATATGTGATAACTAGACTAGCGAGGCAAGGTTTGAGTAATTAAGGGCTAAGCAGTCAAAACGTGCGGATGCGGTTCCCTGTTTGCGATTCCGTGATGCCCATCTGCTCTATCATTTGTATATGTCGAGTTCATATCTTCGCCAATGTGCTGCCACCAAATCGGTTTATCTTCTCCAAGCTTGAGAGCTGTGTTGCACCCTACTAGATAGGAGTAGATGAGAGTTGTGTTCCACGCTACTAGATAGGAGTAGATTGGTTCATATTGTGCTGGCTCAAGCCACCTTCAGTCTCACATCTACCACATTTGTTTGTCTTGCTCCAATTTCTCATGATGATAACTACACAATAAATCTAAGCTCCATCACATTCGTTAGAATTAAGTTTAGATGGCACGTATATGTGTCTTGCTTGGACGGAGGTCTCACCAATTCACCATATATATATACTCTGCATAGTGAGCTAGAACTAGAAGAAAGGCAGGTCGAGCTCATCCAATTCCTGCCCAACAATTAACATCACCATGTTAGTTGTGCTGAATTTTGTGCGTCAGTTCTTCCATCAACCGTTCTTGTGTATTTTCGATCGAGGGAGCATGAATTACTCATGTGTGCCTCTTCATTCATGCATTTGGTTTTCATACGTGGGTGCGGGAAATTGGAAATGATTTTGCTGACCCATCTGTCGAAAAATTCTACCTGCCTACTGTGCAAGGAAGTGATTGTTTCGATTTTAAATCGAATATGTCCATTGGACACTACTATTTATCCATTTCTTACCATGAAAAATTCATTGTACTCTGAGCATCCGATTGTTCAACTCATAACGGACACTCGGGCCGTATCATTTTCTTTTTTTTAGGTTGGCCATATCATTTTCGTCATAGTATACGAGTAGATTTGTTTGCTTTCCTCGTACGGTTATCAGTAATCATGCCCGTGAGTATTTGTCATGCAAGGCAAGATAATTTGGCCTGCCTTTGCCCACAAAATTTTCATGACCCTACAAGGCTAGCTTTCACTTACAAGAGAGATTTTCTTGTCGTTTTGAATGACTAGCCTAGTGAGGCAACATGTAAAGCTAGCTTAGCGGGCTCTCCCTATTACTGATGGAAGTATATTTGGTGATGCGGAAGAAAGAGAGGTGGAGAAATAAAACATGATTTCTACACATGATAACAGCTAAGAGTCGACTCTTGTTTACATTTACCCGTGCATTCATGTTCATATGCTACATTTAAATAACATTCATCAAGTTTATATGACATGCTACTGTGCCATTTATCAAGTCAAATGTTTACATGTGTAATAACATCTAAAAGTTTACATGTGTCATACATCAAAGTCAAATGTTCTTTTGGCACATTTAAATGCTACATTTAAATAAACATGCTACATTTAAATGATATGCTAATATATGACATTTGGCTCTCATTGTTTTTTAGTTGCAATGTGCTTATGTTTTTGTGTTACGAGTATCCAAAATCTAATGTTTCGTAGAATTTACTTATTTGAATTTACCCTCCTTACACTCTATCCGAGAGGCAAAAACCTCCATCCTACGTTACCATGGAAAATTATCAAGCTCCTGCATCTCCAGTTCACACAGCACCAGACGGCACGGTTTAACTATCGACGGAGCCGCTCATTGCATGCCAGCATGCGTGTCATCGGTCATCACTATCTCTTGTCTTAGCTTGCGGCCCATCATTGACGTATCTCCAGTTCAAGCAGCAGGTTGCCCATCGGCGGAGCATTGCTTGCCAGCATGCGCGTCATCACCATCTCTTTGCCGCATCCTTCGAACCGAATACAAATTTAGGTCTAACTTATTAAGTCACACCTTTAAATTAATAAAATAATTAGTTTTACATTTTCATCCTTGCTTTGTTAACCAAAATTAATTTAACCGTACCATCTGTATAATTATGTGTTGGTCTCTTTCTGCCTTGGCTAGCGAGGTGGTACCATTCCTTGCCACTGTGCTGTTGTTGATCGATCTGCTGCTGGCTGCTGCGCTAGCTGAGCTACTGCTTGCGGCTATTGCTTGTGGTTACATGGGCCCAGGGCCAGCTGCTGGTCTGCTTTTTCTAGCGTTGCTTGCCTCTGCACGCATGGACCAAAGGCCCAGCTGCTGCGGCTGAACACTACTACTAGCTTGGCCCAAAGAACAAAGCAGCCCATTCAGCTCATAGTCTCTTTATTCTTTTTCCTTTTTTCTCTAATTATTTTGGGACGTCACGGCTAGAGATGGTGAGTTATTCTCCACTTACCCGTGGGGAATTCTTCCATTAAAAGTAGGGAATGGTATTGATTTAGTATCCATGGGGATTTATTTAGGGGAAAAAGAACATCCCCATAGGGTATGGCGGGGGCGGTCTCTTACCCTCGTCCCTGTCCCCCGCGGAGACTCACCTTAGTAGTATAAATGTATGTCCAATACAAATATTGTATGTATGGAGGTGCAAATTTATATAATTTAACCTTGATAAATGATTATCTTGTGTGTTATTGTCAAATGATTACTCTATATATGTTGATATAATATTATATAATCATATAAAATATAAATTAATGTGTTGTATTATGTCTAATTTAATATGCATACGCAGGGGATGGGGGTCTCCATGGGGATTATTTCCCGGGGATGAGGGGGGAATTCCCCCTACGTGTTTCGCGGGGGGCGGGGATGCGGAGGTGATCCTCGGCGGGGAAGTCCTCGTTGCCATCTCTGGTCACAACAATCGGCTTCCTAGGGATCGTTTTCCCGCTGCGACTTGCTGTGCCAGTCATCACCCCGCAATAGTTTGCGGCCTATGGCCATTGGCATCCGCGGGGTTGCTTCTGCTCAAGTCGATGGCTTCTACTTGCTGTGCTCGTCGGCGTCCCTTCCCACAGTAGCTCGTCATCGCTCGTCAGCCTCAGCAAAATCATCGCCTCCGCCGTAGCTTGTCGTATGTCAAAGCTTCGCTCAGGGATAGGAGAGGTGGGAAAGACAACGGGAGGGATAGAAATGACAATTCACATATTAAGGTGGTACTGTCCCATTCCAAAATATAGCTACCTCGTACAGAATTAGACGTTTCTTAATACCAAGTATTTGGGCAGAGGTTCGGTGTGGGGCACCATATTCATTATACTTACTAACACACACGCGTCACCGCGATATCTGTTAGGTGGGATCCATACACACACAATAGCCACCGTAACCTCACGCGTACATGACGGCGAGCAAAAGTGATTCGGTATAATAAATACAACGCCGGGAGTGGAACAAAGAAGATAGACGCCGAGATAGCTTGCCAGTCCACACGAGGCGTGCCCGTCAACCACGCAAAGGCGGTGACCAACAAGATACACGTCCCGCGGGTCTCGATACCAAGCGCTATCCCACAACCATCTCAATTGTTTCAAACTCATACTCATGCATAGCTAGTCCCCAGGATGTTAGTGACTAGCAATACACTTTCATCAAAGCAATGACATCAAAGACATAAAGTGGTGCTATTCTAAGCATAAGCATAAATAGTCTTAATACAACTGAGTTAATACATTAGCGACAAGCCAAAATAAATAAGGTTCAGTGGAATGCGTGTCTACCCATACCACAGGCAAACCGACTAGGGGTAATCCCCTAGTAAGAACCGTCCTGTAAACCAATCAATCAAGCTATGGGAACGCTCCACTCAACAGTCATCACCTGCAACAAGGTCTAAGCAGCAACATACAAAATAGAAAGCAAGAAATCAGTACATTAAATAAATTAATGTACTGGCAAGACGCGGGAACAACCCTAACATACTACATGCTAGCTCATCATGAAGGTAAGGCGGTGTATAGGCTCATTTGCATAAATGCCAATTTTAGTTCACAACATTTCGCAACGGTAATTTATAAAACATGGTAGTAAAAGCATAAGTAAGAAATAATAGTAACAGTATAAGTAAATAAACACCACTACCCCTCGAGGTAGTAACATCACCATTCTCCATCATCCATCATCCATCCTCCACCGAACTTTACCCAAGTTCACA
>CM002476.1:13457422-13481709 GCA_000325765.3 Leersia perrieri | reverse complement strand
CAACTTAATAGGTTAAGACCAGCCCATACTTAGCACATGTGGTTTGTACTGTTTTCATTAGTTGGTGTCATAAAGTTCGGTCCTTAATCGACCCGGGCGAACGCTTCCCCCTATCGGTGTACAACTACCACCATATGTACACCACTCGCCGCCCAAGTCTAAAAACAAGTTTATCTCCATTTTCAGTTCGCAATACTCACACACTTAGTTTCTGTCCAACAACATCAAAATAACCATTTTCACATATAACATTTTCCAAACGAGAGTATTTGTAAAGCGGTAATCATATATAAGCATGTAGCGGTAATATAAGCATATATAAGCCCATGTGAGCACAAATAATTGTACTCAAAAGCACTCTAAGGGTACAAGTAGTAATGGCATCAATATTTCAAGGTGGATAATGCAGCAATCAGGTTGTAACTACCATTCCCACATTTATATAGTTTATACCAAAATTATCACTAGCTAACGTATGCATGTTTGCAATAAAAACATTTAGCCCATAAAAACATAGGATCAAAGTGGTCAAAGGAGGGGCAAAACTTGCCTTGATTATAATGTTCTCCACCAGGTCATCAAGCATCAATCATCAATCCGACGAGAATACCGTCATCTATACAAATTACGCGTATACGGAAATAAATAACAAAACAAGCATAAAATCCAAAATATTCTAAAATGAATGAAAATGATGCAGAGGGTTGGCACTGGTTTTAGAAGAATTGTGATGAAATAATTTCTATTTTATCATCTACCATTTGCAAGTTATTGATTTTACAAGTGTGTATATTTAAATTAAGCTATTAAATCATAAGTGACATTTCATTCAGAAAATTGGTCATGTTTTATTTCAAAAAATTACAGAGAGTGATTTTAGAATATTAACAAAACTGGTTTCACAGTTTTTGGACCAAAGGTGAATTTTCTATAGATTTTACAAGTTGTAGGTGATATTTATACTACTTATTCACTACACAAATTTTAGAGATAAACTTTGTACAGAATGTGTCGAGTTTTAGTTCACAGGAAAATAGTGCACAATTTTATGAATCTAACAAAACTGGTTTTTACATTATTTGGAGTTCAAATGAAATTACTATGAATTTTTTTCAATTTTATACACATTTTTCAGTTCAAAAGAAAACAGAGAAAACCTTTTTCCTTTTATTCCGAAATTTATTTTCCAGCGGGGTCCACATGTCATTGAATGAAGTTTTTCAGAAAGGTCCCTAGGTTTATGCGGATTAGAACCCGCCGTCCTCGGCCGCGTCGGCAGCGGAGTTCGTAAAGAGGGATCGGGTTTTAGGGGATTTACAAGGAGATCCTTGGGTCCACATGTAAGTGACATGTTATATTCATTTAAGCCCTCGGTGTTTTAAATATTTCGCTAATCAAGTCCTGGGCGCCTAATAGAGCTGCTGACAGGGCGGGCCCGCGAGCCAGTGGCTCACGGCCGGGCTGGGCTGAGCAGAGGCCGGCCGGGCGACGCGACAGAGCTCGCCGACGGCGAGCGGCGTCCTGGCTAGCGGCGGTAGGACTGGGAACTGGTCCGGGGATGTTGGGTGGCATTCTGTGAGGTGGATTGGGATCACGCGGTGGCCGGAGACGGCCAGCCGGCGGTCAACCGACGGCGGCGGGGCAAGGCAGTGGTGTCCGGCGAGGTTGGTCGCGGCGGCGCCGGCGAAGGAATGGGTTTCAGGGGATGGAGTTAAAAGAGAAAAGGTGTAGGGTAGGGAGGCAGATCTGGTGATGGTGGTTTGGTGGCTTGAGTTCGCCGGAGCAGTGGCCGGCGTCGATGCGGGCGGCGGCCGGAGTTCGGCTCACCGTGCATGTGTAGCTAGGGGCTCGGATCGGGCGAGAATTCTCATGCATGTGCTGTTATGGCATCCCAGGAAGCTCACCGGGGCTGGATCTGGGCTCGACGAGGTCCGAACTGCGCCCACGGTGGTGGAGTTGGCCGGCGGCGGCGGAAGGCGTTGGGTCGACGGCGCGGGCCCGATGCACGGCTCAACCTGCAACAGCAAGGTCACGAGGGGGTCAAGGGAGTGATAGGGATGGTGCATGAGCAAGGTATTGGCCGGAGACTCACCGGAGCGGCGGATTGACCACGGCGGCGCTTGGCCGGAGAGGAAGGGGAACAACGGCGCTCGCCGGCTACAGAGCACCAGAGGCCAATCCCTCTTAGACGAACTTCCAGGGGGTCGAGGCGAAGCTTGGGGCGAAGCGACGTGGCCAGAGGTGGCTTTCGCTGGCGTTGGGGAAGATGATGCCTTCGCGGCGGCGTTCGGGGAGGCCTGCGAGGGAAACGACGACGTTGCCCACGCAGCACAGAACGTCGGAGCTCGTTTCCTTGCAGCCGGACCACGCGGGAAGGAAGAGGATGAAGTTGGCGAAGCCGCGCTGGACGTCGTCGTCGGTGGCATCGGGGACCGCGTGCCGACGGCGGCGGCGCTCCCGGGAAGCCGGCGACGACCAGAGCAACGTCGCTAGGTGCTCGATCTGATGGATCTACAAAGAAAAGGACATTTCTGAGCTCGGCGTGGATAGTACATTACGTTCCAAGTATTTTCACCAGGAGGAGCTCACCAGAGAGGAATGGCGACGGTGGAGAAGTTTCTGGCCGAGAGGAAGAAGGGCGATTTCTTGGTGTTCTAGGGAGCAATATCTCTGGTTCTTGATGGGAACGTAGATAGGGAGTAATGCCGTGCTCAGAGGTGCCTTGGTCGAAGAAAAAGGTGGCAGTGAGTTTTTTTCTCTTGCTTGGATGAGAAGGGAAGAAGAGGGAGAGAGAGGGGTGTGCGAGGTGGCAGTGTTTCTCTGCTGGGTGAGAGTGGTGAGGGTTGTTCCTGGGCTTGTTCTACAGCATGGGTCATGTAGGGCCCAGCTGTCATAGAGAGGGATTCAAAACTCAGCCTTGTAGGGCAAGGAATGGGCATGGTCCATGATGGCTCTTTGGCATGCTGAGTTGCCTGAGATAAGGAGGTGAGAAAGAGGTGCTCTTGTCCTCAGTACTTGTTTGACATGTGTGTCTTGAAGTGGTAGATGGCTTCTAGTCATTAGGCTTAAGGAACAATTAAGGGGGCTAAGCAAAGAGGGTTAGGGGATGCTGAAAATCATGATTTCAGCCTGAAATTTTCTAAGTATTGGTTTTCAGGATTAGGATTCAGTTTTGCGGAGCTTGGTTAGGTATGCTAAGAACAGGCTATAGGCTTGATGGTGGGTTTTATTGATAGAGGATAATATGATCTAAATTTTGTACGAAAGGAATTTTTTCATGTGGGTAAAGGTTTAGGCATGATGATCTACTAAAGTAGGCTATGTAGCACTGCTTTCAGGTTTCAGACTTTGAATTTATTTAAGTCTTGGGAGTAAGGCTAGGGTTCTAGTTTTGCTAGGAGTGATTGAAAATGACACAAGGACTATATGTGCTTGATGATCAGGAAGGGGCATGAGAATGAGATTTGTTGTGATAAGAAGAAAGTGAGGCCGAGTAGAATGTTAGAGATGAGAGAAGATTTTATACAGAGGCCGGGTAGCTTAGCAGAGCTCAAGGTTGGGAGAGAGTACTTTATCTCCGATTGTGCCGAAGTGGAAACCCGGGATAGTCTCTGGTTGAAGCTCGACAAAGAGACAAGGAGGGCATTGGCTGGGGTTTAAACTTCTGTTGGCTGATTCTTGGAGCACAACAACATGGGACCAAACTAGTTTATAAAACTTTTTAAAAACAACTTAGGTGGTTTACTTGTGAGGAAAAACAAGTGTGCAAGATTTTCTAGGATTTTTAGATGCATAGACTAGCCATAGAAATTAAATGATGATTGCGTGTAATGCATGTATGCATCCTATTTGATTATGCAAGAAGAACCAAAAACAATAAAAATAATTTGAGCACACCAGTTCATTACACATGATGCATGTGACACTTTCTATTTTATCATTTTAGGTGCACTAGGTTTTATAGAGCTAGTTTCTTAATTTTCTAAATTAATTGTCCAATCAAGCATGAAGTGTGCAAATTAAATGTGCAATATTAGTTGGTTTTAAGTTAATGCTTATCTTTAGGAAAAAGTTTTATTTTCATGCAATTTTTAAAACAAATTAATCCTAACTAGATGCATCACATACACACTTAAACTCAAAAGTAAGGTTTTAATTTTGATGGTACGTTACATTCGGTCGAGACATTGTACTTGAAAAAATGTTACGTTCCATACTATATAAATATATTTTGGGATGAAAAAAATAAAAGCCTATGAATATTGGTAGGAGACAGACCCTGGTATTTTGGACACTGACACGTAGGAATGCAAATGGAGTAGTTAAATTCCCTCGCGGCCACGTCGTTAGTTCGTTACTCCCACCGGGTTGACTATCGCCATTCACCACCCTCGCCTCGCCTCGCCTCGCCCGTCACCGCCCTCCCCATTCCGCCGAAATGGCGGCCACCGCCCATCCCACTCCACTCCCGTCCCACCATTCCTTACTCCCCCTAACCCTACGCCCCTCCGCGCGCCGCCGCCGCCGCGCCCTCTCCCTCCTCATCACCCGCTGCCAACTCTCCGGCCCCGACCCCCTCCGCGTCGCGTTCGCGTGCGGCGGCGCGGGCGGCCACGTCTACGCCGCGATCGCGCTCGCTGACGAGCTCCATGCCTCCTCCTCCTCCTCCACCTCCTCCCTCTTCCTCGGCCACCCCTCCCCCTCCCTCGAGTCCGCGGCGGCGGCCTCGTCCCCCTACCCGTTCGCCCCGATCCCTCGCTGCCTCCCCCACGCGCTCCTCGCCGCGGCGCTCCACCTCCGCCGCTTCCGCCCGCACGTGCTCGTCGCCACCGGCGGCGCCCCGTCCCTCCCGGCCTGCCTCGCCGCGCTCCTCCTCGGCCTCCCCTTCGTGATCCAGGACCAGGACGCCGGCCCGGCCCCCGCCACCCGCCTCCTCGCCCCGCTCGCCCGCCGCGTCTTCCTAGGGTTCAACGCCCCCGTCCGCCTCCTCCCCAAGCGCAAGTGCGCCGTCTACGGGAACCCCGTCCGCATGTCCATCCGCAAGTGCCGCCGGATCTCCAAGGCCGACGCCGTGGCGAGCTTCTTCCCGAGGCTAGGGGGCACTTTGGGGGAGGAGCGTGTGGAGGTTTTGCTTGTGCTTGGTGGCACGGAGGGGTCGCCGGAGATCAATGTTGCGTTGTTGAATATGTACTACGAGATGCTAAGAGAGAGGAAGAATAGGTACATCATATGGCAGACGGGTCCAGAGGGGTTCTGCGAGATGGAGAGCCTCGTCAGGAGCCATCGCCGGCTACTTCTTACCCCGTAAGCTCCATTTCTCCTGTGTCGTTAGTAACTGCATTAATCTGGCATCTATCTGTCATTTGTAGTGCTTTTTAGTCAAAATTGTGTAGAAATTAAGATGGTCAACTATCCTTGCATTTGAATTCTTACACAAGTATGAAGGTTAGTTAGTATTTTTAAGGTAATGGAATTAAACTCCATCCTCAGTACCAACGATAATGGATGCATGCTAGCAAGTTACTCCTTAGTATTTTTAAGGTAGTAGTAATGAGAGCAAAGAAAGTACAAGGGGAAGAATTTTAATTCAGAATGCTGCAAGAGTCACTCACGATTGATATGAGAATTAAACCTGTCTTTGCAGTACCTATGTTCTGTATGAAATTCTCCTTATTTGAGGGAAACTATCGTACTTCTAAAGACTCTTTCTCTGTTTTCTTAGCGAAATACTCTGTTTTGTTCCTTATGCTTTTAATCCAATATATAATGGTACAAGGTACAAATTATTGAAGTGATCATAAATTCTACTTTTGGTTTATTCAGTAAGCTCAGATATATTCTCCAATCATTCAGTTCATTATGTCGCTTAGTCGAAACTTATTTAGGCCTCTGTGGAAGGCAAAAATTTAGAATCACATGATTGAAATGCCTTTTATTATGAAACATGAAATCAAATTATAAACAAGATACTAGAGGTCGTGTGTTGGATGATTTCTAAAGAATAAAGCACTAAAATTTTGAACGAGTCATTTATTGAAGCGGGTGCTGAGAGAAAGCATGCTTGACTTCTCGAAAGAAAAAAAAAGTGGATTGAACTCATGGGTGTTTTCCTATTTGGGAGCATTAGGAAGTAATCCTACATTCCAAACAACTCATGTTGGAAAAGATTTTAAAGATTATATTCCTCCAAAATTCCCATTGAGAATTCTACAACTCAAAGAGGCTTTTTTTTTTCTAATTATCATAGGCAGATTTTAGGTTGCAAATTACAATTCCCAGATCGACATAATAAGTAAATGTCCATGCATTTGCCATGGACATAATAAGTAATATTGTTCAAAATTTATAGATATGATATTTTGTCAAATTATCTGTTACAAGGAACATTTCGTAGTGTTTGCACATGTTAATTATAAAATGAGCTGATACACTTATACACACGGCAATTTGGTCATCTTTGACCTTTTGTTGTAAAATCATGATTTTGGAGAGGGCAATTAAGAGGAGAACATCATGTAGAATGTTTATCTCTACTATGGAGTTGTACTCCTTGCATCCCCTCACCTCCTCCTGTTTCTGTTTCGCATGGCAAAACTGTTTCCTCCTGAAAAACAATGACAACAACAACAACAAAAAAAGGTTGGTCCCGTACTTTGTCCTCCATCCACCCTTCCAGCCCATCTCCAATTGTATGGGCATGGCCCGTTGCAACGCACCAGCAAATTACCTCCCAACGAATCTGTAATCGTATAAGCCTGACCTGTTGCAGCGCGTGGGCATATTGTGTAAT
Source organism: Leersia perrieri (assembly GCA_000325765.3). Taxonomy (NCBI): domain Eukaryota; kingdom Viridiplantae; phylum Streptophyta; class Magnoliopsida; order Poales; family Poaceae; genus Leersia; species Leersia perrieri. Next base: position 13,474,919 of record CM002476.1, on the reverse strand, counting down.
ATTAAGGAAATTCAGGAAACACAATCGAAAAAATTTTCAGTGTGGTAGGTAGCAGATTCACCACCACTACTGTTACCTTCTTTTCAATTAGTATAGAAATTTCCAGCTTGTCAGTGGCATGTTCTTTGACAATGCTTTTAATGCTTCAGTAGGTTGATTGATGAAGTACAGTTTGAAAAATTCTCATATTGGTTTATTTCATAGTCAGTTCTGTGTGCTGATGATATATGTTGTTTACTCTTTGAAGGTTCTTGCATGAAATGGACATAGCATATGCTGCTGCTGATGTTGTAGTTTCCCGAGCTGGTTCTATGAGTTGCACTGAAGTATTGGTCACTGGGAAACCATCAATTCTGGTATCATATATCTCACTCAAATCTTACTGTCATGTAACTCCATTTCTTTTCAATAGGCGTGCTTATGTGTCCTACCTTTCAAATAATACTATGTGATCAAATTTATGTGTGTTAAGTACAAAGTCACTTGGCGATGAATATTAATCTTGTGACAGCATAAGAAATTACCATACTGTAGCATGTCTGGAGCAGTGATTGTATATGCATAGACATTTCAGTTCACAAACAATATGAAAGACTAATTGCTTGGTCGACATAAATGGGCCCCCTCTTAATATAATGATACACAACTCTCCTGCATGTTCGAGAAAAAAAAAGATACAAGCTGTTGGAAATGGGCCACCACTGGACTTAATATGCTATTTGGAATGAGATCACATATTTTATGAAACAAGGGATCTTGTTGTTCTAAGCTTTTAGTTGTCCAATCATTTGTATTGTACCTTGTGATCCTTTTTGGTATATCTTAGAATGTTTCTCCATTTTTGGTACTGGATTTTAATAATTGATAGCCATGTTAACACAGCTCATAAATATGTAATTGTTAAGCACACTTACAACTTACAAGCTGTTGGAGATAGCATTGCAGAATTCTGAATAGCAAGGTTTTTACTTATATTCGTCCAGTATAAGGGTTGTGTTGTTTGGCCTTCTGTATATTTTTAGCAGTACCTTAACAGTTCACTCAAACGTATTTATCAAATGAAATGAATAGCAAAAGGCTTACAACATCATCAACCTGGGTGTCATGCAGTAACCCGAATGTGCGCCAGAAGCTCCTTTCGTTTATTTTCATATGCTGTAATAATTCATTGTGCTATGATTTGCTTATTGATGAACATTCATACTAAGATTTTTACAAACTATGACGAAGTCAATGTTTAAGACAACGGTAATAAAGGGTGAACAAGTCATCAAGGGCCATGCTTTTTTTTAGTTACTTATACAAGATATGTACAGAGAGTTACAGAGTTTCTATTACTGGATATATACTAACTCTACAGTTGTCTAGTATCACACGTAGTATATGCAGTACCTAATTTGTCGTCATGGTTGGTACATGCAGTTCTGATTTGTTTGTTAGACACTAGATAAGTTACACTATTGGTTTGCAATAAACATTTTCTGTCGAAATTTGAGAAACAGTAGTAAATACTTTAATAAATGTCATTTTCTTACTGGTAGACGTCATGTTGTCACTTCTTTTTGCATGAATTTCTTTTCACTTATCCTTTGTTTCTTTCAGATACCCTTACCGACAATTGTGGATGACCATCAAACAAAAAATGCCTACATTATGGCTGATGTCATGGGTGCAAAGGTCATAACGGAAGATGAACTTGATTCTAGTAGTCTCAGATCTATAATTGATGAAGTTTTTGGTATGTGACATCTGAATTTAATTTCAACTTATGCATGCTAATGTCAAACATAATAACTTCTGGATATGTTGTACCACTTAACATATTTATTTTATTTAATTATGGCATGCCATTTGGTAGTACTCTGCAAGACCAGAACTGATTAAAATAGAACAGATAAATACAAACATATATCCAATGTTCGGATGTTCTTTCTGCTGGTCTTTATTACTTTGGGCTTGTAGTTAGTTTTTATTGATATGAATATTTGCAATGTATACATATTCATGGATTTTTTTTTTCCCTGAACACACAGGTCGTAGTTTTAAAAGAAACCTTCTATCCTAGATCAATAGAAAGCCTGACAGATTAATCTGAATCAGCTTCTTTGGTTTGATCCCCCAAGATTTAATGATACACAACAATAATTGGCTAATGGCTGCCATTTGTTTTGACGCTAAAGTTTGGTAATGCAAATAAAATCTAACACCTCTTGTGGGCAATCCAAGAGCAATGCCAAAGTTTGCTAATGCAAATAAAATTTCTTTTCCTAATTTTTGCACTGCCTCGTTTTTGTATGACCACTAGTCATATGCTTTTAGGTTTCGGCAATTTATATTAGACTTAATTATTCACATGGGACAAAAGCTACCAGGTATGAGTAAAAGAAGTTGCCAAAGCCCAAAATGCATCAAGCACTTGCACTATATACATTAGACTCCTAACATTTACAACTTTACATACCAAAATTTCGGCACTTTTTGAACACCTGCTAAGGTTTTTTAAAATCTGGAAGATACCTTACACCCAAATTGGCAATTCAGAATTTATACCAATGGAAATGCCCTGGTGGCCAATAAATTGCATATTATTGATCATTTAATTCTTTTTGGTTTCATGATATGTTATTTTGTCACAGTGATGTCAACTGAGCAATTATCATTTTCTTTTCAGGTGATGAGAAGTTGATGTCAGACATGTCTCAGAAGGCATTAAGCGCCGCTCGTCCTAATGCTTCAACTGACATTATTCGTCACATTTGTTCGCTGATCGGCTCGTTGTACACAACATAAATATTACAAGAGTAACAAGGCCTTTTGTTGCACTAATGCATGCACCAATGCCATTAGCCGAATTGCTGTGCAACAGAATGACATCACATTATTAAGGCCTGTACTGAACATTTTAACTCATTGTTCACAGTTGCACACAAATGACCACAAATCAATTTGACCAAAATAAAAAATATGGGGAAATGACACCTCAGGTAGTGCTCTCCTAAGTGTACCTTTTTTTATGCTATTGCTTTTGCATAAATATTTTTGAAAACAAGGGGTGCAAGAAGCTTGCATCTTGCTTAGAAAAGGCTACATTATTGAAAATGCTGTAAACTCACAGTTAACCTAGGCATAAATTGCCCTATAGCTGCACAAGGGATTGCAAAGCCCCTTATTTTCCACCGCGCAACTGCCCAAAATGTCTTCAAATGTTTCTTTGGTTTGACTGGATGGTTTTGGAGATGAGGATGAACCCTAGATTTTTTGTTAGGCCCAAATTATGACTGAGATCATTGTATTGCAAATTAGGGGTTATAATTTTTTATGCATGACAATAGATTGTATTTGTAGGATGATCTGGTAGTCATCATAATCATAAGTTAATGTAAAAGTTTGTAATATGTATGATGTAGATGTCTAGTTTTTGTAAGTATTGTATAATGGCCAATTGTTTCTATGTTGGTAATGCTAATTTATTTTGTTATGGCGGATGGATAAATTAATTCATGTGTTATGATGGTAAAATCACGCATGATTGTTAAGGCGTCGCCATAGCGGTATGTTGGATGCAGGGATCAAGGCGTCCATTCGAACTAATGTTTTCTCCGCCTTAGATGCAAAACGAGTGGAGATATGGAAAGATGAAGGGCTTGGAGGCAAAACAAATGGCCTTCCTCGCAGAAATGACCTTATCCTGGAGTCCACCTTCCTAGCGGAAGCTGGTCTTTTGTTGCATATCGCAAGCCACTAGCTTCAGATGGCAGCTGTTTCAGCTTGTTCTAGCCTTTGAATCTCAAATGACGGTAGTGGCTGTGGACAGCAAGGCAAGCAGAGCTGCAGAGGGTTTGAGCTCTAATAGGTAGCAGACAGAGATGTTGATGTCATGCGGAGGCCGCCGGTGGCAATACATCGATGGCCGCCGGTGCCTGGTGTTCACGTGGATATGGACACTAATGTTGGGCCGACTGCCTGGCTTAGTGGGCTTTTACCAATTTTTGTCTTTTTTCCCCCTCAACTTCTGTACCATATTCTTCACTAATCACGCTTTGACCATCTCATATGGTGTCGCAGCGTCTTAGAGCATGACCAACAGTCCTCCCATCTAGACTACAATATTAACTTTTACTCCCTCCATTTTGTAATATAATGTAATATAAGATAGTTTGTCTATTCTCTCGTAATGTTTAACCATTCATTTTATTTAAAAATTAAGTGCAAATATAAGAAATGAAAGTCGTGCTTAAAGTACTTCCATAACAAAGTAAATCACAAACAAAACAAATAATACTTCTAATTTTTTTAATAAGATGAATGGTTAAACGTTGTAAGCAAAAGGCCAAAACCCCTTACAATATAAGACGAAAGGAATATGATTTTTACAGATAAAATAGGCTCAAACAATACTCATAAATCAATCCTATAAATAGGAAACCTCTTCTACAATGTCCCACCTTTTAGTTTAGGAGGTTAAGTTTAGGGTGTCTGCTGGAGAGGTGTATATCCTTTTAACCCAAACAACCTTGTATGGGTACGGCTAATCCGTGAACGCGCGTGCCCCTGCTAGCGCCTCGAATGGATCCGGCCCACCAGGCCCACCACCACCTTCGGTGAGCTCCAACGGCGACAATGCCCCTCCCCAGGTCAACTCTGCGCCCCTCCTCCCCGGCCCCCACCCTCTCCCCCACCTCTGTCGGCTAGCGGCATCGCCGTCGCCTCACCGCACCGCCCCCTTTCCCTGCCATTGTCCGCTGCCCCGCACAACCTAACTGGTCGGTGGCAAGCTTCCCCCGCTACCAACCCAGCGGCTCCGCCAGTGTCGCCTCGCCGCTCGTCCTTGCTCACTGCCCGCCACTGGCCCGTCGCCTCCTCGGTGTCTCTCTAAGCTCGACCTCCTTCTCTGGCGTCCCATCCCCACCCGAACCCTAAATACAACTTCGCGGCGGACTCCGGCGAGCTCCGCCCGAGGAGAAGAAAGAAAGTCAGAGGGGAAGGAAGAAGCCAGAGAGAGGAAGAAGAGAAGCTATGGGCTGAAAAGTGGAGAGACTAAGAGAGATCCATCCATGCGTAAAGCCCATCCCCTCGTGTACACGTGGAAAAGTTGTTTCGAGTGTGTATGACTGCAAACCCCCTACTGTGCTCTTGCGTTGAAGCGGTGGTGGATTGCCTTAAACCGGCCTTAACATCATCCGAATCAAGGGAATCAAATGTGGCGTGTTAATTATGAATTAAAAAAACAGGTACAACTAACATGATATGATATGGTTTACAAGGGAAGTGTGGTAATTTCAACCATGTATAGATTTAAGATGAAAAATTAAAATAAAATAAAATAAAATAATATGACTATAAGAGTAGAAAGAAGAAAAACTGTTTGAATCATAAATTGGTCATCCAAGGGCTTAAACAAATTGAGATGATGTGACTTAACGAGAGAAAAGAGAAATAGCAATAACTATACTTAGTGGGGATTAACTATATAGTATATATAGATATAGATCCTTTGGTTAATACATGTATCGGGAGCTACTAACTTATTTGAAAAAAAGCAAGCAAATTGTTTGAAATACATAGCACCAAATTGAATCATTGTTCTCGGTTAGGTAAAGCATACAGGACAAATTTATTGAGCATAAAAGTTCAATTTTGATTGCTTAAAAATAAAATTCTCCCCCAGACATTCTGAAGCGCAATCAACGACCAAAGAAGCACCCAAGCATTAATGCTCAGCTGTTATTTACGGCAGTTGGCTTGTAGTCGATTATGAGGGCCTTCTCTAACACAGGCAAGAACTTGTTTGCAAATTCAACATGTGCTGGGTGTTCAATGTACTCCTTGACTCCTTCTGTACTTTCAAAAGTGGACTCAAATACGTGTGTGAATCCTTGGTGCATGTTCTCTATGCTCACGTCATTTCCCCTGCAAATTAAACAGAAAATTTAGAGACAGATGGTTTGAAAAATGGACCATCAAAGTAGCAACTTTGTGCCAAGGAAAACTATTTGACAAATGTCCCTATGCGATTTTTGAAGTGTTGTTCCTTGTCCAATGGGGGAAATGACTACTGTTAAATCTGCACTTCCATTCATTATATGAATGCTTTTGATACAAAAACAGTCAACGAAATAATGGACAAATCCAAAAAGGCTGTCTAGGGAAACCTAGACGGTGTGTTGTGACCTATAGATGTACATGTACTTTCATAATTACTTTCACCAAATTGCCGCCATGATATGATGAGCACCACCCCGCAAGATCAAGGAGAGGGCACAAGCTTGACCAATAACAGGATCCCAGAAAAATGACACCAAATACAATCGGGAGAGTAACCCTTTACGTTCTCTGACCCACATTTCTTGTGTTAGTTTTGTTCTCTAAATTTTCTGCTTTATCAGTAACAAAGGTATATCTTCTTTTCCAATCTGTTCACTATTTTGAACTTTGACATGTTCTATTATTCGGCAATTCACAGCACTCCAAACCAGCGGCCGCATCATATGAGATTATATGGGGAGCTAACTGAACTCGAAGCTGGCACGCAATTCGTCGAGCACCTGGCGCGCGCGTCACAGAGGCGACACCGGCATAACCTCAGAACAAAGTCCGCGCAATCAAGATGTGCACTACAGGATAAGCAAAGCAGGCGGTGGGGTAATGGGGACTGGAAGCGTACGAACCAGTGGAAGGCCTTCATGGAGGGGACGAGGTTGACGAGGCCGGCGTAGCCGCGGATGAGCTGGTCCAGCCGCTCCGGCGTCACCTCATCCTTGAACCGCGCCAGCAGGATGTGCTTCACCACGCCGCCGCCACCGCTCCCGGCCTCTGCCGCCATCGTTCCTTGAGATTCTTCTCCTCCCTCTCGATCTCACTTGGCTTGGCTCCCTCTCGATCTCTCGATTGGCTTAGGCTAAAGCACAAGCAGCAGCGGTTGGTGTTGGTGCGTATAGTGGACTCTACGGTCTCCACGAAATGGCTTCCTACCGTCCTTGACCAGTGGGGCGCGGCGCGACTGATGCGCGACGTGTACACCTCTTCTTCGCTTCGTCTCCCTCTTCCTTCCCCTTCCTTTCTCTCTGGCTCTCTCTCTCTCTCTCTTCCTCCCCTATTCTGCCGCTCCTTCCTTCCTCCGTCGCCCTCCGCCGTAGGATAAGTCGTCGCTCTCTCACAGCCACGGGATCTTCGTAAACGTGTACAGCTTGAACTCGGCAGCTCGTCAGAATATTCAATTGTTTTTAGAAATATTATTATTTTTAAAAATCATAAAAGTAGCGTTTGAGTCAAAAAATCAGTAAAATAATCATAAAAGTAGCGTTTGAGTCAAAAAAAAATCAGAAAACTTGTATCCTATTAAACCTCTGTTGTTGAAAGGTGCCTTATCGAACAACAAAAGACCTCCCGTTGTTTGATATATATGTTAGAAATCTTAAAAATTAAGCCATCGCAACAAACTAGGATGTGGTGGGTCCTGTCAACCTACGATAGTTAGACAAGCCTTTGTCACAGGGGTAGTTTGACAGAAACTTCGATGGACCTGTCAACCTATGGCGGTTCGACAAAGCCTTGTGGCGGTCCCTGACATACTTTAGCAGATCAATAGGCAACTATTTTTTCCGATTTTAATCAACCGAATACTACTTTTGCGATTTTCTATTAAAATAATATTTTGAAAAATAAATCTCAGAATTCAACGTTTCATAAACATTCAGAAACTTCAGATTTCAGAGAACAGAGTTCTCCATTCCTAGCTTGGGTCTTGGCAGCCATCCTCCCGTAGATCACGCGTCTGGTGAAGGCGCTGCCTGCTCGCCCCCGTCGTCGTTGTCACACTCTCCATCTTTCCCTCACCGCCTCATGCCAATTTCCTCTGACACCACTGTCGGCTCCACCTCACTCTGCGTAGTTGGCACCCATCGGTTAGTTGGTTTCAACCACATCGCAGGCTGCCGGCCAACAACCTCCACTAGGCTTGGCAATGGAGCGGGCGGGGGCCGGGTTAGATCAGAACGCCCCCACCACACCCCCTAATTTTATCCCTCGGCTCCGGCCCTGGTCCCAAAAGAGAAGATGGGGGAATATTGGAACCCGTCCCCAAGCCCCGATCAGGGCCCTCAGGGCTTCAGCGTCTGAGGCGACGAGGGCACGACCGACACGTAGTCGAGGCAGCGGCGGCCAGTGTGGAGGCGATGACGCGGGCATGGAGAAGGCAAGGGAGGCGGCAACCGAAGGGAGGCAGGCGCGGAGGCGCACAGTCGAGGCGGTGGCCGGCCGGAGTCAAGGCAGCGATGGCTGGCGGGAGGCCGGCGCGGCGGCGATGCTCGTTTATCTCGGTGAGGGAGAGGAAGAGTACGGTGGCACTCAGATCAGCAATGGCAGTGGCTAGCTGGCGCGCCAGCGGCAAACCTCGTGAAGTCACCATTTGCACTCGTGCGGCAGTGGCGTCCCTAGATGGATAGGTGAGAGTGTGAGACCGTAAGAGTGGGTTAGGGTTTTATCTCTTTTATTTGGGTTGGCTGGGTGGAAGTGGCCTAGTGAGCCTAATCTATTGATTTTGATAGGCCAAGATAAACAATTTGGGTCCCTATGGGGTAACCCGTGGGTGGGATTTGTCCACCGGCCCCGAAAGTTCTTGGACCTGCCCCGACCTACCCGCGGAGCCATTCTTTGCCATGTTCCCGGCCCTGTAGGGATGGGTACCCGTTAAATCCTCGCCCCCACCGGAGGAATTGTCATCCCTAGCCTCTACCCTCGTCCCTCGCTACTGTGGTACTGTCCAGTACCCACCGTGCTTGCCTCATGCCTGCTGTCAGCAATTGCACCACACCTCAGCCTCGCCCGGTCGCGAAGTCGATCCCCACCCTCAACACCCCTCCATCGTCGCTGTGCCTGAACACCTGCTTCACCTTGCGGCTATCTTTGAATGCATCACAACGAAGAAGAGATCGACCACACAGAGAAGATTCACAATGTCTAGTAAATTTTGGTTTGGTTTTGAGATTGACGAGGAGGCATCCAACAAGCTTGAAGGAATGTAAAAAATACTGAAACATAGGATGCACTTGCTCTTGGTTCTTCCGTCCTGAACTCCTATATTGACCTTCTGAGTACAAACGACTATAGAGGTAATGACTAATCACTTGCCATAGTATCTGCAACCTATGACCACATTGATCTCATAGTCACAGGTTGGAAGTTCAGAAGTTGCTAGTGTAAGGTTCAGTGGAGGGACATGCAGGAGCAGTGCTGCGGGTGGCCACTTGGCTGGGCTGCTGCGGCAGGGGTGGTCTCGCTGCTTGGGTGCTTCCAGCGAATTAGTCTAATTAGGGAGTTTTGGTCATTTGGGGATTTATTTTCAGATGGGCATTTCAGAATTCTAGACATGTTCACTTGATCTAGCTCACTCTCCCCATAAATTCCTAAGAGGGTCAGCCTATAGACAAGAATCATGGTGTAGCAGCAGCTGCCAGCAGGGGTCCAAGAGCAGCGGCAGCCTGTAGTCAATAGGATGTCACGAGAATGAACTTACGCAGCATCCTACAATCATGCCAAAAAAAAGGTGCTACTTCGGTTGCTCACAGGGTCATTCGCCCAACCCAAATGGCTTTTCTACCGGGTAGAAATATCATGGAGGAGTAGTGATTTTACATGAGACAATCCATAAGTTGCATACCAAAAAAATGGATGGGGTCATTTTCAAAATTAATTTTGAAAAAGCTTATGATAAAGTCAAGTGGCAATTACTCCAACAAACACTTCGCATGAAGGGTTTTTCTCATCAGTGGTGTAATTGGGTTGCGAAATGGGTCGAAGGAGGAAGTGTCCGCATAAAGGTCAATGATGATCTGGGTAATAATTTTAAAACTCACAAGGGCCTAAGACAAGGGGATCCAATGTCTCCGATACTGTTTAATATTGTGGTCGACATGTTAGCGGTCCTCATTGAGAGAGCTAAAGTTGATGGTCAAATTAGAGGTGTCATTCCACATTCGGTGGAGGATGGTTTGTCCATTCTACAGTATGTTGATGACACAATATTTTTTCTTGATCATGACTTTGAACAAGCGAAAAACATGAAGGCTATTCTTTATGTGTTTGAACAACTCTCAGGGCTGAAAATAAACTTTCACAAAAGTGAGATTTTCTGCTTTGGGAAAGCTAAGGAGATGGAGGATCAATATAGACAACTATTTGGTTGCAATTCAGGTACCTTCCCCTTTAGATATCTTGGTATCCCCATTCATTATCGAAAACTTCAAAATGTTGATTGGAAAGGAGTTGAAGATGGATTTGAGAGAAAACTAGGCACCTGGAAGGGCAAAACATGTCATATGGGGGTCGTCTGGTCCTTGTAAACTCAGTTCTTTCGAGCCTTCCCTTATTTATGTTATCGTTCCTTGAAATTCCTCGAGGGGTGCTTCAAAGACTCGATTATTATAAATCATGCTTTTTTGGAGCAATGATGACCGGAAAAAGAAATACAGACTGACTAAGTGGGAAAATATATGTCGGCCAAAAGACCAAGGTGGACTAGGTGTCTAAAACCTTGATTAAAAAACAAATGCTTGTTAAGTAAATGGCTTTTCCAGTTAGTTAATGGTGAGGGTATATGGCAAGATCTTTTGAGAAATAGATATTTAAAGGGTAAACCTTTTTCTAGTATGTCCAGTAAACCAGGAGTATCTCAGTTTTGGGCCGGTTTAATGAAAGTGAAGGATCTTTATTTTGGGCATGGGCCTTTTAGATGTGGCAATGGAACTGATAGAAGATTTGGGAAGACACGTGGTTGAGTTCTCGTGCTCTCAAATATCAATACCCTTATTTATATAATGTGGTTCGAAGAAAACAATCTACTATGGCATAGGTTATGGGAACAATGCCGTTAAATATTTCTTTTAGGCGAGCCATTGTTGGTCCCAAGCTAATTGAGTGAAATGATTTGATCCTAAGACTAGCTAACATAACTCTGTCAAATGAAAAGGATTATTTGTGTGGTTGCTTCATAAAATTAGCCAATTTTTAGTTAAATCTATGTATATAGCAACTATGAACTCTAATGTTAGGATCCGTAGGAGAATCCTATGGGAGTTAAAGCTTCCACTGAAGATTAAGGTCTTTATATGGTTTCTTCATCAGAAAGTAATCTTAACAAAAGATAACCTGGCTAAAAGAAAATAGGGAGGGCGAGGCAAACATTGTTGTTTCTATTATGCACAAGATACAATTCAACATCTTTTCTTTGAGTGTCATGTTGCTTGTTTTGTTTGGAGATGTGTATTCTTCGCTTTCAATATCCCTCCACCTCGTAATGCCACAAATGTTTTTGGTAATTGGCTTAAGGGAGTGTCTAGCCCCATGAAAAAGATTATTTTAATTGGAGCTAGTGCTTTATGTTGGTCAATTTGCGTTGCCGTAATGACAAAGTTTTTAATGATAAACAATTGTCTAATCGTATGCAGGTTATCTTCATGTGTTCCAATTGGTTCCGCTTTTGGTCTACGATGTTATCACATGAGGAACAAGATATTATGTGCAATGGTGCTACACTCTTAGAGTCGGCAGCCAAGGGTCTCTTATTCCATTATGGGTGGCGTAGTATCATTAGAATTGCTAGCTAGAATTTATATGACTATTAGCGATAATCAATATGAAAGGTATGTGAGGGTTTGTCCCATAACCTTCTGAGTGTTTTTTTATAACAAAATTATTGGTTGTGTGTTTTATGACAGAAACCGGAGATGTAAACCATTTTTATTATCTAGAAATATCGAAAAAAAAAGGTAAGAGCATCAATTCTTTTTTTTTGAACGAACAAGAGCATCAACTCTTCAACTCACGTCTGCAGATACATTTCAAAACTCTGCAGCCTTGCCTGAAGTTTTTATCACTCGATCTATAGGCTGGAAAGCAAACATTCTTAGAAGTACTACAATCCAAACTGCTATATACACATACTACATTGAGCGAAAAATAATAGGAATAACAGGAGAGTAGCAACCAGCAATGGGACAAGTTTTTCTGTCAAAATATCTCCAAAGAGCTGTGTTAGTAGTTGCACTCTCCTTTCTTGTCTTGTATGGTATAAGTGCTGCTTTACAGATGAATCTCTTTTTGAAGCTTCTGGAGAGTACTGTTGGTTTTGACCTCCTCCTGTTTAACGCCAAAAGAAATGTTTGTTTTGAACCTGAAGAGTTTAAGTCGCGAAGTGGAGGCTTATAAGACAGGTTTTGATTTTAATTCTCTACTCTGCACCTTTCGAAGGTAGATTCAGATGTTCATGGTATGTATTAACGTATATGTGTGGGAGTAACAGTCTCATGTAACAAATTTTATTTATATTCATTTCATATAGAGCAAAAATAAGGTAAAAGAGGTTGAGATATATTTTCTTCTTCGAGTGCTCTGACTAATGATATGCATGGCTTGTTTCTTCATATTTGTTATGAGCCTTTTTCAATGTACTCTGATAGTGCTTAAATTTTAACATGTTGACGCTGTATTGATTCAAGTTATCCCTTAACTTTATAATATTCAAAATCAATCATATCTAGATGGATATTCACATATAAAATCAAATTGAGATGGGTATTTCCTGTAAGTTGTTCACATATTTAATGAAAAATACTTTCTATTTATTTTACGAAATAACATAATATGTTTTTATCTGAGTAAAGCATGGACATTTCTTCATATAAAATTATCGTAAAAAAAGACATGATTTGAACAATGCACAACCTAAATGTTAATGTATGTATGACATGAAAATTCATTAAAACATTGTCTATTTATTATTATATTGCGGTTGACTTACAAAGCTAGAAAAATCCTATTTCTATTTTTTAGAAACAACATGAAATTTGTAGTTTCCTTGCAACACATGGACCCTAAATTAGTCGATTAGTAATTTTGTATAGATTAAAGGAACTTCCGAGTGGATGGAACTCTGAAAATATCTTAGACTGTTTTCCTCTAAGCAGGCTCGACAACCTAATCGAGCAGACTTGTTTATTTGCTATGCTGGTGTTCAGATGAAGGAAACGGTTGCAGCAAAAGCTGATCCTTGATTTTGATGAGTTAATGGTCTACCTGGTGTGATGTTTTCCCAATAGAAAATTCCTTATGCCCCTTGTGTTTTTCTCCTTTCCCTTCTATACACCTCAGTTTTGACTCATCCCTTGTATTTCCCCCAGTTTTCATTATCTTGTATGCCTATTCTGTTAGTTAACTGTTATATTATTCCTAAAATAACAATATTACTCTTCTCTGGTACTTTTGTGTCATCTACATAAAACATAAACTCAAAAGTAAAAATAAATTAGCCTATAACAAAATAGAACGGGTCATAATATTGATCCCAATCCAAAAAAGAAAATAAATTTTCAGATGATCTTCAACTTTTTTCCATAAAATTCATATGAAAGTTACATCACGAATTTTAAAACCAAAAGATGTTTTACTAGTATAACATTTTGGTGAAATCGCTCGATGAATTTCAGAAAATAATTTAAATTTTATTAAAAAAACAAATTTCCCTTGTCAACTGTGTGGTCAAATAATCATGTTGCCTTTGTATTTTTATAATTTTTTTACATTAAAAATTGAATTTCTTAATTAGCCAGAGGGGTAATAGCATCATTTTTGGTGAAATCTAGCTGTCAACTAATGGTACGGGTATATGGGAGATCAAAAAGAAAAACTCAGGGATATATAGAGGTTGAGGCAAATTTCAGGGGTATGTAAGGGATTGATCAAAATTTTATGGGCACATAAGAAATTGCCCTCTTTTTCCAACTATATCACCAATCCTTATGCTGCCAGTCAATGAGTAATGAAACACTTACCATGGAAGCTCTTTCGAGCTACAGTTGTCAAGGCATTTTACAAGGATAGTAAAACATCTGTAAAAAGTGTCAATACTTTTTTTTTTGGTAGTTTCTTTATTTCTTGACCTTACTATCAATCTCCTTTTTTGTCAATACTTCAAAGTCTCAATATTTACCTTGTGATGTTTATATGTTGTTGTGTGATCCAGAATTAACCCATCATTGTTCGGCCGTTCAGAACAGGGTGGAGGACTCCCTTTTTGATGCCTCCAACAGTCTTGTAATTTTTTTTTATGTAAATGCTTTATAGTACTCTCATCTTTGTTTCTATGCTATATGTGTTGGAATTGAGGAGTTGTGTGGTTTAGTTAAATTTGAACCAATCTGAATTGAGTATTGACACCACTTATCATTAAGTTTGTTTGCATTATTTTAATTTTCGGTAACTTATGTTAGGGTGAACAACGTCGAATTTTAGTCTATTTTCTCAAATTAATAAGCTGGTTGTTTATCCTATGCAGCTGAGAATATTCATATTTCTACCCATTTATACTATGCAGTCGAAGATATCCCAAGAAAAAAATAAAATTAGACATTATAATTAATGCTTTATGAGACAACCTAGATACAAAATCAACATTTTGTACTCCGGCTATTCCGATACTTATTAGTCAACGACGATATTATATGTTAATTAATGCTTTATGAGACAACTATTGTACTGCCATCTGTTTTTATTGCTTTAGCGTTAATTGTTGTTATATACTTGGAAAATTTAATAATAGAACATCACAAGACAAATAATCCTGAATTTGTAAATTGTTTGTTTTGATTCACATTATCAAACATTGCTCTGGCGTTAGCACGGATATATTACTAGTAAACTGACCAAAACAAACATCACATGTTCCCTTGCGCCAGTATATTTGGCATCACTGACCAAATCCAATGATTCTTGTTCCTCCTGTAGGCATGTTAAAATCCTGATACTCAACAAAACTCGTGAGTAACTAGAGGACTTTAAATGTATTGTTGGATTAAAGCATAGCAAAACTATAAAATCCGAATTAGCGCATAGGCATAGCAAAAAAATGTTCCAGGAGCATCTTCATCGGCAAAGCAGGTGAGCCATGGCTCCTAATCGTAGTCTGTGCCCTCATCTTTTCATATTCAGCAGGTGTTGCCTCTTAACATGTATAAAATAATTTAATTGTAAGCTTTGGCAAATGAAATTATATGCACTAACATGCATAAAAGAAATTATCTAAACGAGCTGAAAAGACACCCAAAATTGCTTTACAGGAAAGCACAACTTTGCATTGCATGTGAATCACCGGTTACATTGGCAATTATAAAAACTTGGTGTGGTGCGTTGGGGTTTTTAACCCTACCATTAATTCACTACCTTTCTTTTTGCTTAATGAAATTATACGTAGATCTCCTGTGTGTTCGGAAAAAAACATTAGCAATGGAAATGTTGCAACCTCTAGCTCCTGGAAAGAATAAAACTATATATGAGAGCACTGGTAAACAAACCATACATGGAGCACCAAGATCCCCACAAAATGTACATAAGCAAACCATGAGACATAACAATATTCCTTCATACTATAAAACCCATGTAAGGAGGAGTAATTTTAATACTACCATGGTAATGATGCCAGTTATGAACCAAAAGGGATATGGTTTTATGTACTGATGTTGAAGGAATCTCATGATGACACCAGATGTAT
The DNA here is from genome assembly GCA_000325765.3 of Leersia perrieri. Lineage (NCBI taxonomy): Eukaryota > Viridiplantae > Streptophyta > Magnoliopsida > Poales > Poaceae > Leersia > Leersia perrieri. The sequence continues at coordinate 13,459,378 of CM002476.1, read as the reverse complement.
TCCATTTGATTCTCACGCATGCTAATTCAATCGGCATGCAATATTCATGATCTAGTAATGCTCGGTGACTTCACAAGATCGTTCAGATCAATGTCATGCAAAGTGTTTAAAGGGAACTTGCGGTAATTTCAAACCCGAATCTATCACTACCGAATCCATCACTAGTTTAAAACATCACTACAAAAAATACTTGGTAACACCAAAAGTTCCCCAAGCACTTCACGGTAGGCATTTAAATCGTGCCACGTGAAGTGCTTGAGGAGAACTCACAGTTATACCAAATTAACCATCCTGTTGCAAGTTTGAAACATCGCCTATTTGCTATTTGCTTTAAGGGACTCATAATAATATCAGATGTTTCTCTCATCTCTTCTAATTAAGTGCTCACTGTCTTCTTAAATGCTCGGTGACACCAAGAGTTCCCCCAAACACTTCACGCGACTCCCTAAGCAGTTTGCCGTGAAGTGTTTGAAGGGAACTCCTGGGGGCTCCAAACCTAATCATTCCCCATCGCTTATATAACAGTAACATATGTGGATCCATCACTTGTAATTTCTAAAGTAAAAACACTTACAGACCTATGGAAACTGTTGATTGCCATTCGTAGTTCCCCAAACAATTCACTACATACATACACAGCTTCGGCCCCATGCCTTATGCAATGGAGTGCAATGCACCAAGGCCTAGCTAGCTATATATGTACGTACTGAAGTAGTTTGAAGAGCACTCCAGTGGACAAACCAACCAAATTATGACTCCTATACCTTATTTCCTCATTTTGATGTGGACCACTTCACTTGTTTAATCTGCCTTGCTGATGAACACAGAGACGGCGGCTATTTATAAGTGTATGACTAAAGAGTAAGCTCTATTTAACTATCAGCCTCTCGTGGACTGGTGTGTGCATATGTATGGTTGTTCAATGCAGTCGGCATATATTGGATGAACTTGGAAACGCATGCACCTAGCCGTAATCCAGGCTAGGTTAGAAGATGGAGTAGTGAAGGGAATCCATGTGACCATTGGGCAGCACTCAGCTAGATTTGCTAGCTCCGAATCGTAGAAAGTTCTCTGCCCCAAATTCCTTAGGGCCCTTTTTTCTGTCCACGCACATATCTTTCATCTCTCAACAAGATGTAGAAGATCGAGATCGTTCATACCACTGAATTAATGGCCGAAAGATTGACTGTCAAAAAAAATTGCTGAAAGATTGTGCAAATTGCATGCTAATAATTAACTAGGGGAGAAACATACCCTCCTCCAGTTTGTAATTTGTTAGATATGCCTCAATATACTAGGCCTAGCCCAATACTAGTCGTAGTCCAATACAATGCCTATAAATATAGACCACCCTTGTACATGTACTCCCGTACCGTTAATAGTGGAATTGTCTCCCGTGTTTTTTTCCTCTCCATCTTGGAGGGGTTTTCCACGTTAAATCTGTGACTTTTATTCCTCTAACCCTAACAATTGGTATCAGAGCCCTAATCTACTCCCGCCGCCGCCACCGGTGTTTTTTCTCGTATCGATCTGCTCTGCGGGACTGCAGTACCGCGGGTACGCCGGGGTGCTACTGCGCCGGGTGAGATCGATCTGTCCAATCGCCGTCTCGTTGCCGGGTCAGAGCCGCACCAACACCCTCTCCTCGCGCAGCCGTGCAGTGCAGACGTGCGACGTGCAGCCTCCTGTGTACCTGAACCAAGGAGAGGAGTCAACGTGTACTGACATCAAGTGCAAGCAATTTTTTACGTGAAATTGCTACGGTCACCCAAGGCTGCGTACCAGGGTTTTTATTGTTCATTTTTTTCTGCCCAATTTCCGTGACACATGTTATTTGCTATACATCCATACTGCCTCCGTATCAAGGAATTTTTTCTCTCTTCTTTATTGGATCTACCATATATTTTTTGATCAGCTATATTTATTCTCTTTAATATGTCGTCCAAATTTGACATT
>CM002476.1:13444355-13457322 GCA_000325765.3 Leersia perrieri | reverse complement strand
CATTGTCACACAACTCTTCTTTGTCACAAGGAACAGAATCAATATCAACTTGTGACAAAGGCATATCAGAAGTATCCACTAAAATTTGCTCTAAATTACTACCTCCGTTTCATAATGCTTAATGTTTGACTTTTTTGTTTGCAATGTTTGACCATTCGTCTTATTCAAAAAATTATAAAAATATCATTTATTTTTCTTATGACTTACTTTATTATCGAAAGAACTTTAAGTGTGACTTTTAATTTTTTCTATTTGCACAAAATTTTTGAATAAGACGAATGGTCACACATTGCAACCAAAAAAGTCAAACATCTTACATTATGAAACGGAATTATGAAACGGAGGTAGTAGCATGTAAAGTGGACAAATGTAATTCATCAGTAACACACTCACCTTAAGTAATTTCAGCACCATTTAATTTACCTTTTATTCCCTCTTCAGATAATATAGGTGCATCAGCATTGTCTTCTTCTTTCGTGAGCAATAGAGATGGCATCACGATCACATTGTTCTCCTCCTTTTGGTGAATGTCCAGAACTTCCTGCAAAACATCAGTGATAGGAGGCACAAGCATAGCTTGTTTCTCCGTTGGATTCTCCAATATTTTGCGCTCAACATCGCAAGCAAGCATGAACAATTGGCCTATATGATTGTATGTCACATTAACAAGTCCAGCCTGAATATTAGAATTAAGTCCTTTGAAAAATCTTTTCATTGTGTTTTCAGTAGATATTTGTAAACCACTATAAGTGATACAAATTTTAAATTCATGAAAGTACTCCTGCACAGTTTTGTCCCCTTGTTTTAGATGTTTAAATTTTTCAAGGAGAGCACGTCTATAGTATGAAAACACAAATCTTTTTCTCATCAGTATTTTGCATTCATCCCAAGTTTCAAGCTTATTGCCCATAGTATACCACCAAAAAGATGCAAAATCGGTACATTTATTACTAGCAATCTTAATCATTTGAGCATTAGAGAAATCATACTCTTCAAATTATTTATCTACTGCTAGCTCCCAATTAACATAAGCCGCAGAATCATACTTCCCATCAAAAGATGGTAAAATAGACTCTACTTTTGCAAAATTATACTCGTGTACCTCAAAAGCATCATGCTGGTCACTCGCAAAGTGTGGACGGAGGTTAATAAGTCCACGTTGAGCGCGAACAGCTCCAATCTCCTTGCGTAACCCGGCCATAATTAGTAGCAAACAAGAAACATATACAATAATATATACGTTCCTATCAACTACTAGGTAGTGGAGGCTCAAAGATCACACACACTCAAACTTTATACCAAGCTCTTACAAGTTCTTACCAATGCAAGCTGGATAGAGTCCACACCGACTCAACCAACCACCCGATGAATTTAGATGTATCGATGCTTTGGCACACACGTTCACAACCTGTATAGCTGCAATCAAATCTGTGGAGCTTTGGGTAGGCATAAATATGTAGCAAGGATAGCAAATGCTCAAATCAGAGAATGCAAAGTTGAATAATCGTTCAAAGTCGAGTATCGTGCTGGTCCTAGGCTAGAACGAACTAGAGACGCGAGTCTAGACACAAACGATACCACAAGATAACACTTGAAACAACTCAAGCATTACTCCGATATGCAAGCTCAAAGATAAATGAATTTGCCCCTTTCCTTTTTTTTCTTTTCTGTTCTCTCTCTTTTTTCTTTTTTTGGTGCGGCTTTTCTCTTTTCTGTTTTTTAGCACCTTTCTGCCTTTTCTATTTTTTTATATTTTTTTGAATTTACTTTTTCCAAAACAGACCAGGGACTCAAATGTAAATATAAAAAATTACAGGGACCTAAATGTAAAATTGTCACCCAAAAATTTGATATATAAAAAATGGAATCCTGACGACATGACGATTCCGTTTTTTTAAACGAATCTCGAATCCAACACCAAAGAAAAATTTTCCAAGGTGTTTGTGGAATAAAATTGGAAAGTGGGAAGGAGGGATTTCGGACTAAAAGTGGTGGGAGGTGTTCGGTAGAGGGGGGAAGGGGGAACTCGGCCAAAAGAAAGAGGTGGAGTCGGACTTGGTGGGGGAAAGAAAGAGGGTTCGGTGGGGAAAAGGAATTCGGCCGAACTTTTGGTGGGAGGGAGTCACGGCCGAACAAGTAAGGAAACTAATCTGCTATTTCTCCTCCTTCCTTTCTTGCGCAAGGAGTAAGGAACAAAAATCTCCAATCTCAACCGAATCTGGTCTCCTTCCTCACGCGCAACAAAAATACATCAGTGGCCGGCAATGGAAGAACCCTAGCAACCCTAGACCAAACTCACAAACTGACCGATGAAAAATTCCAGAAACTATAAAAACGGAACGCTGGCGGCGAACCAATTCCGTTTTCGTGGTTCCCAGCGACAACCGACACGGTGGTGGTGTCGACAATGGTGGTACTAACGTGACCAGAACTCGAAACTCTAGACGGACTAACCCTAAAACCAGCAACACGACTCGACAATGCAACGTAGAACTCAACAATGCGAAAACTGAAAAGAACAATGCAAATGGCCCAACGATGGCTAGGTAAAATTCTCTCTCTATTTGTTTTTGGCTGTTTTTCTGATTTATAGGTAAATAAAAACTCCCGAGCAACGAAAGCTCTGATACCACTTGATGTGCTTGAGGGTGGCCCGATCTTTCGGTGAGTTGCTGATAACTACGATTGAGAGAAATGTTGACGATCCGACTACAACCGTACGAGACGTTGTTGCGTTGCGCCTTAGCGATCGATACACCTACTAGCTATTTAAGGGGTGGAGGAGGTCAAAGGACCGGCAAGATCAACAACCCTAGGAGAGGTGTATCGATCGCTAAGGCGCAACACAACAACGTCTCGTTAGGTTGTAGTCGGATCGTCAACGTTTCTCTCAATCGTAGTTATCAGCAACTCACCGAAAGATCGGGCCACCCTCGAGCACATCATACTGAAGACAATCCTGCAGATGTGCTCACGAAGTCGCTTTCTAATACTAAGTTCAAGCATTGCTTGGGCTTGGTAGGTGTTCATGGTGCTTAGCTCCCCTTCGGGGTTTTGGAGACAATTTCTTCTGGCTCATATTTATAGGGATATTGATTCAAGGGGAGGTTTGTTAGATATGCCTCAATATACTAGGCCTAGCCCAATACTAGTCCTAGTCCAATATAATGCCTATAAATATAGGCCACCCTTGTACATGTACTCCCGTACCGTTAATAGTGGAATTGTCTCCCGTGGTTTTTTCCTCTCCACCTTGGAGGGGTTTTCCACGTTAAATCTGTGCCTTTTATTCCTCTAACCCTAACAGTAACTGTAATATTGGATTACGAGTAATCTTGCTTAGTGCTAGTCTTTGTATGATCTGATAATAATGATAGTTTTTCACAAGGTTACGATCTTAAAAAAACATCTTTAACCATGTTTTATATAATATAGAAATCTATATGGGTATTTCTATGTTACTAAACTAAGTATTTTTCAAATTATTTGTAGTTAAAGTTTTAAAATTTTGACTTCATTGTTGTTCAAAATGTATAGTTTTTTCGACTTAAAGGGAGTAGCACGTCATTGCTTTTGTTACCCAGGTTTTGTTTCCAGTCTTTTCATGTGGTTTGGTTTATCACTGCCCTTGATAAAGGGGCTGGAGAAACCCCAGTAGGGGCACAAGAAGATGTATAGAATTTGGGCGTCGTCACATTGTGAACAATTGAACATTAATTTCCAGTCTAGTTTGTATACAGTGCACACACAGCCAGTTCAATAACTACATGAGATACGGCATCTACATTTTGCCCGTGAACATCTGGTTTGGATGCAAAGGCCGCGTTAAATCCATTTTCTGAAGAAAAAAATACTGCATCCACATGACTAGTTACATGCTGAGAGACGCAAAAATTATAGATATGAACTAGTTTGCTAATTGAGAATATATAGTGCTAATGAAATTATCCTATGAACGTCAGATCATCATCATGTAGGAGCGAACATGAACGAAATTTATTCAGTTTGTCCCTTTGAATGTTGGTGGCCACTGGGCGTATATTCACAGGCTCGCCAGTTATTACTTAAAAAAGTTATTATTTGTGCGCCCCTATATTTTTTTTTTCAGGTGGAAAATATAAACCTCCATCTGTAAAAAGATTTACAAAGTATCTGGTACATACCCGTATGCTAAAATAAATGTCCTCCCCTCTTACATCCTGCATCTTCAAAATTTCCGAAATAATCATTGTTAACTTTTCATGGCCTCTCCTCATACCAAACACCCCCCCCTCTCCTTATCTAAAAAATGAGCACTTTGCACTTGGTTAACCGTAACATGTTTCACTTTGCATCGGATTTAATGCATACTTCTACTTTATACCGGGATACATCAAATAAGTTTCACTTGGAATGTAAAATATATGAGTGGGGCTTTTTTATAATTTTAAGCTATGTTTCATGGCATTGGTTTCAGAATTTAAATTCATTAGAAATTCTGAAAATTTAGTGGCTTTTTCTTATGTAAAAGAGTAAATTTCACAAAACCGCACATTTTATGGTTCGAGTTGCAGAAAACTACATATAATTTGACATTTGTCACTTAAATCATGGTACTATTGTTTCACGAAACTACACTAATTTTCACAAAATATGTAGTTTAGTGAAATTTACTCTACGTAAAATTGGTGTATGGTGAAACTAATTTTTGATACATCTTGGTGCAAAGTGAAAGTATGTGCTAAATCATACACTATACCGGTGTAAAATGCAACTTCCTCTTCTCCAAATCCTTATCCTTATCTTTTCACCTCCTCTCATCCTCATGCCAGCTACCTCTCTCTCATCTCTTCTTGCCCCACTCTCTCACCTCTCTGAGCTCACACGTCTTTCTCAGTCGCCTCCCTCTCTCGCGCGATGATGGTGGGGCGGCAGGAAGGAGTGGCCGGCTACGAGGGAGCTGCGACGACAGCCTGTCGGTGAGCGGAAGCGGTGACAACAACAATGATGGGAGGCGAGCGGGATCCACCGCTAGACGGATCCGTGCCGCTGGTCACATGACAATGCCGCATGGTGGTAGGAGCCCATTGCGCAGGCCCCGGATGCCACAGATCCGATAGTGGCGGGGAGCGGCGACATTATGATGGCTAGGCTGCAGGCGGGAGCGGTGACAATGATGGCAGTGGGCGGTAGGTGGGGTCCATGTCGCTGGCCCCACTATGACATCACACGACAGGCAACCCTAGACGGCCAAATCCGGCGGCACCGGCCCCAGATGTCGCGTATCCGGCTGCGGAGGCAGCTCGACGACAACCTTGGCCATGTGGCAACGTTGTCAACAATGACACCTCAGCGATAGCGACCTCGGGCCCACCGGAACCGGCGGCGGCTAGGCGATGACAACGGCTTGGCCATGGTGTGTGTTTTTGGGGGCATTTTGTGTGGGCGGGGGTCGGGGGATTAGGGTATTTTTTATTCAGATTTAACGCATTGTTGTATATGGGTGACCTAATCACCCATTTGCAAAAATTGATCTTCTCATATGGGCTCTAGGCGCACCTACGAAAATTGGTAATTTTCCCATACCAACTGTCACAAGCGGGCCAGCCACATGCCCGTGAAGAGCCTTCTGACCCGTTTGTAAGAACACATCTTTAAAGTAGTGTGTAAGGTAAACAATACTAAAATATATACCTAATCTAGCATCTTTTATTATTTAGATTGGTAAAGTTGATAACACCCTACTCTGTTACTACCTTTACTTTTAAAATTTTTCTTAAAATTAGGGTATAAAATCTAAATACTCCTTTCAAGTTGCCTATGTTTCTATTTACCCCCATAACTTAATTTGATACACAAACCCGAAGAAGTTAGAGCTATTTTACGGTACTCCCTCTTACCTCATAGTAGGTAAGACCTTTGGTTTAATGCTGACCCTTGATTATTAGTTATAATTTTCCTGATAAAAATATTAATGTGTTTCTCTCAATCAATAGGACAAGAAGAAAGGAGCAATGCATTAACTACAGCATCCAAAAAATAATAATTTATGCATGTTGTAATTAGGACTAGGATTGAAAGCTATACATGCTCGGTTTGAAAAAATGAAATCTCAATTACCAGTACAATAAAATAAATAATTTAAAATGTCCAAATTATTTCAAAATATTTAATAGTTTGGAATAAAAAACAGATCTGTTTTCTACTTTCCTCAAGAGTTTGAATCTGGATATTAAGATTATAAATCAAACTTTAAAATGATTAGAAAAATGATCTTAAGAGTTTTAATAATATTTGAAACTTAATGGCATACAATATATTTTATGAATTATATTTATGTATTTTATAATCTGATTCCATAACATAAGCACATGAGATTATTTTATTACTTACCAAATTATGTTTCTAATGGTATGTGCAGTAATTTTGCTTTGTTTCCTTATTTATGGTCTATTGCCACTAACAAGGTAAGACAAGTACCAACCATCAGATTAGTATCTAATCAAGGGTCCAAAAAGATTTGGGAGTACTCTAAAAATTAAGCTTTACATGAAACATGCAAGGATATACATGTTGTTTTGCTGACAAAGTAGCAGGGGGTCGTTAGAGTCCACGAGACATGAGAAATTATGTATAACTGAAAATCGTAAAATAAAATGAACATAGGTGAGAAATTGAGTTGTATGTACAATATATGCGGCTAGCAACCTCTCTCTGAGAAATTACTCGTTAACTGCTTTGCTTACTTTCTGTGATGGTTCTTCTTCCCACTGGATCACTGTGGTCTACAGGCCGCAACTGGATCAGGAAAAGGTAGAATTTCTCTAAGAATTGTGCAATATCTGTGGCAGTTTCTCCCTCCCTTGGCTGGTGGAAGGGGATTTCAACCTCATCCTTGCGGCTGCCGACAAGAACAATGCTAATCTCAACCATAGAATAATGGGCCGCTTCAGGCGCTGCATTGATGATCTTGAACTCCAGGAGATCATGTGAATGGCCGAGCTTTCACTTGGTCCAACGGGTGGGATTCTCCAACTCTAGAGCAGCTGGATGGATTTTTCGCGTCTGAGGATTGGCAGCTGCTGCCTCGCTCCTTCCCCAAGGCGCTGCCCTTGACGCTTTCTGACCATTGCCCCTTGCTGCTCTCCTCGCTTCCTCGTGACCTCAAAAAGAAGTGTTTTCACTTCAAGGCTTTCTAGCCACGGCAGGATAGGTTCAGTGATGCAGTGGCTACTTCCTGGACTCTCCCATGCCCATCCGCGATCTCCTGCGCCGGCTCTACTACAAACTTTGTCGGGTGACGTGCACGCTACAGAGTTGGAGTGAATCCAAGTTTGGCAACATCAAGCTTCAGATTGTGATGGTGCACATGCTTATCGGCCGCTTCGACATCGCGGAGGAAACTCGGGCTCTCTCAGCCCTGGAACGCCACCTTTTCTGTGTGCTCAAGAAGCGAGTTCTGGCACTCTGTTCACTTGAACGAACAATGGCCCGCCAACGCTCACGCTTGTGCTGGCTTTCTGAAGGGGACTCAAACACTTGCTTCTTCCATCAACATGCTGCGTTTCGTCGACAAAAAAACTTCATCTAACAACTCTCGTTGGATGGGAACACAACAGTGACGCACGATGCCAAGGAATCGATGCTCCACAATTTTTTCAACAATTCCCTGGGATCATGTATACCGCAGGGTTAGCAATATCACCGATATATCGGTCGATATATCCGATATTCCCGTATATCGGTGGGGTCCGATATAATTCAATATCCGTCAAAAATATCAGCCATTATTAAAATTTCAACCATTTTTCAAATTATAAATGTTTTAGTCTTGTCCAATGCAATATATTATGCATATGGTACAAGATTATGATATGATCTTAATTATTGATTATATATTTGTTACTTAATGGTCTAAACACAATTTTTCTATTTTTAAACAAATTTATTCTTTATTATAAATTTTGGCCGAATATTTTTCGGTATCACCGATATATTTCCAATATATCCGATATTCCCAAATATCGGTGCCCTCTGATATTTTTTTAATATCGATATTTAAAACCCTGGTATACCGTGATCGAATGGCGTTAACTTGGATTGTGATTTGCCACGCCGTGTGACAATGGCGGAGCTGGAGGCCCCCTTCTCCCAGGATGAAGTCTGGGCGGCGATCAAGGCCTCTCCGGCGGATCGTGCGCCGGCCCCGATGGGTTCTCGGGCACTTTCTACAGTGCATGCTGGCCCATCATCAAGCTTGATGTCATGGCCACTCTGGAGCAACTTCATCGCCTTGATGGATCCTCCTCCTGCCTCAACAATGCTTACATAACTCTTCTCCCCAAGAGAGTTGATGCTTCCTCGCCAAAAGATTATCGCCCCATCAACTTGCTGCATAGTTTCGCGAAATTGTTCACAAAAATCCTATCTCTCCGGCTTGCTCCATTGCTCGATGATCTGATTGCACCAAATTAAAGCGCTTTTGTGCGCACAAGGAGGATTCATGATAATTTCGTACTTGTGCGGCAATCGGCAAAAAGTTACATGCCTGCAAAGTGCCAGCGGTTCTCAAACTCGACCTCGCACATGCCTTTGTCATGTCAGTTTGTGCTCGATGTTCTTAGTCATCGCAGCTTTGGCCGGCGATGGCGGGAGTGGCTCTGCATCTTATTTCGCTCCTCTTCAACCAAGATCCTGCTTAATGGCATACCGGGCCGCAAAATTCAACACAGGCGGGGCGTGCGGCAGGTTGATCCCCTCTCCCCAATGCTGTTTGTGCTGGCCATGGATGTTCTCAATGCTCTGTTCCTTGCAGCTGAACAAGACTGGCTCCTCCAAAGGCTGCTAATACCAAATTGTGTCTTCCTCTATGCGGATGGTGTGGTCATCTTCCACCGGCCCTCCTCAGATGAAATTGAGGTAGTTCAAACGATCCTCTCCATCTTCGGTAAGGCATCAGACCTCCTAACCAATTAAGCCAAGTGCTCGGCAATTCCTATCCGATGTGATGACGATGACATGGCATTGCTAGAGAACGCTGCCTTGCTCTCTCGCTTCCTTCCCCTGCAAGTACGTAGGACTGTCCCTCTCGATCTCCAAACCCACCCACTCAGACTTGCAACCTTTTGTCGACACGGTAACTCGAATAATGCCAAGCTGGAAGCGGGGCAGCTTGCGCCAATCGGACGTGCAACACTAATCAAGGTGGTACTGAGCTGAGCTCAATCCCCTTATATCTGCTGATCGCCATTGATCCACCGAGCTGGATGATCAAAAACATTGACAGAATTCAGCGGAACTTTCTTTGCAAAGGGCACGGGGAGGTGAGGGGGCGGCCATTGTTGTGTTGCTTGGACCAATGTTTGCATCCCCACAATGTATGGTGGATTAGGGATCCTCCATCTGAACCTAATGGGAGTCGCCCTTCGTGTGCGCTAGATATTGACCACCTGCACCTCTACTTCTCAACCTTGGTAAGGCTTTACCCATCCCCAATTTTAAGGTTGAGCATGATCTTGTGGTGACAGCAATGGAGTGTCATTTGGGCAATGGAAACACACTGCTTTTTGGGGGAGGATGCCTGGCTGTAGCGGAGCTCCATCAGAAACTTGGCACCAAGCTTGTATGCTCTTGTGCCGGCACAAACCAGGACAAACCAGGAATCAACAAACTGTGGCCAATGCTCTAGCCAATCGTCAATGGATTAAAGACCTCAGGGACTTTTTATGCGCTCGCGCTCTCCTAGATTATCTCATGCTGTGGCCGATGATCATTGCCACCACTCTCTCAGACAGGGATGCTTCCTTCTCATGGCGTTGGCAATCATCGGGTCAGTATTCATCGAAATCGGCCTACTCCCATCTTTGCTTGGGGTGAGAGCTATTCCCCCACATTTTAATTTGGAAGAATTGGGCACCTCCGAGGTGTCGATACTTCTCTTGGCTTGTTGTTTGCAACCGCTGTTGGACAACTGATCGTCTTGCGAGGAGGGGGCTGCCTCACCAAGCCTCTTGCGCCTTTGTGATCAAGTTGATGAATCGATTGATCATGTTCTTCTCGGTTGTTCCGAGTCGGCTCAGGTTTGGTGGAGTATCCTTGCCTCCATTAACCTGCCACATTACGTGCCAGCAGGTTAGAATTCCTTCATCGAGTGGTGGGATGAAGCTCGTTCTCAACTCCCGGCCAAGAAACGTCGAGGGTTCAATGCCATCGTAATCCTTGTTGCTTGGTCTCTATAGAAGGAGGAAACCAACATTGTATGGATGTGCTCTCGACACGCAGGGATTCCGGGGACCCTCTTTTTGGTTCGACACAGGGATGCGATGTACCAAGGCCTGAGCTAAGGGGAAGAAGAAGGTAGACCAAGGCCTGGACACATGACACAGGGGTTTATACAGGTTCGGGCCGCTGAGAAGCGTAATACCCTACCCCTGTTCTTGTTGTTGATATGGTGGATGGAAGATTACAAGATTTGGTATAGTGATTTTTATGCGCTACAATCAGAGTATTATCTGACTCTTCTTCCAATCTCTTTTTCTTCTATCTGGATGGAGTTCTTCCCTGGGAGGGGCTGGAGCTGATGACCGAGGCGGGCTAAGGGTTATGGAATCTGGTCTATGATCTCTCGAGTGAGAACCTCTTCTACGATGGACTTGATCCTCCTTTTATAGTGCAAGGGGACACCACAGTAGTCCTAAACTCCTTTATCTCGTCTCACGCCGTGGGGCGGCTCATACTCTGTCTTGTGGGGATCTGCCCCTATACCTGCTCCTGTCGCCACGTCGCGAGGGTTGGTGGAGAGAAAACGGGCAACGAGGCCATCGTGTTGCTGACATGGGGAGTGGTCAACCTACCTACCCCGGTGGGGCTTACTTGTCAGTAGCCTTCCGACCGGGTTAAGGGTGACGTGACGTCCCCAGTTTTCGCCTTCTCTCTCCCACGCGGCCGTCCAACGCATTAAATGCGACGGTGACCGGCCCGGGAGAGGGGCGTGGGTTGCCTGAACGCGCGGTCAGTTCGCGTCACCAATGAAACTTCCTCTCTTTCTCTGGGTTAGGCAAAAGGTGATGATGATTACTGACGGGCGTGCCTCACATCGCATTAAATGCAATGGGGCAACGCCTCTCTCGCGGGAGAGGTGTGGGTTGATGGTGTTGGGGTCCCGGTGCTCCCGAACCTCTTCTCCTTCGGGGAACGATGGCCCCTGGGCAGCCCTCGAGCCAGCCCCCTCGGGGTGGCCACGTGGCCGCCCGTGGTCTGGACCTCTTTGGGCAAATCGAAGTATTTTCCTGTTGTATATCGATGGCTCAAATGCGTTTTTGCCTTCATGCATCGTACCTCGGTATACCCCGGGCCCATATCACCGACAGACACGTCTTTGACAACGCTCATCTCACCATGTGTGTGATTTCGATCTCCATTGTTGAGGAGGGCGCTCTTTGGTGGCAAGCAGGCGCCGAGCTTTAGCGCGCGCCCTACCTTTTTTGGTCACACAATCGATGACGCGAGATATCACCCAATGATGCAATGTTTTTTTTCTGTTTTTTTCTAGCTCTTAGTTTCGACAGAAACTCTGATTGTGGCCAGCTGGCTCCCTCTTCATCTTAATACAAAATGATACGCAGTTGCGTATCCCGAAAAAAGTATTTTAATTTTCCCTAAAATATAACCACTTTTACATCTATCTCTATCATCTTCAGTAATCAGTAATCACAACCATCCAATTTAATTTCTTCATATAACCTTTTCTCCGTATAACCTTTATCTCTTAAAAAATTGATAGGAGTAGCTATATTTGGACTTCTTTTTTCTAACGAATAGAGAGTGATACGGAAGGAGTCTTCCGATGCATATATGACTGGGCAGGCTGGGACACCACACGCGTAGGATGGCAGCACTTTCTCTGCCACTAGATAATCGACGGCTCCTATGTTCCCAAAGTCCAAAACCATACTAGCATTATGCTAAAAAAGGAGAAAGAAAAAAGGTGAAGGTGGTGTCCAGGTTCAGTGTATGCAATTCTCGTCATTTCAGGACATATTTCAGACCCCAGCTGATCAGTCTTAAAGCATGTCCAAATAGCATATTTGCAATATAAATTAGTAGCTCTGGAGAAGGAACATTCCTAAAGACAAGATGAATCCAGAACTATTCTTCCACAACCTGTAGAAGGAGATCAGGTCGCGTCAGATGGAGTTCCCCCACGCTATTCACTTCTTGGGTCTTGTTTGTTGCTCCAGGTAGAGCAGATTTTTTTTTTTTTTATGATTTTGGTGTTCAAGATCATGGGGAGATAAATTCCTCTCGCAGAATCCTCATCCATGCTATAGCTAGCTGGATTGTATGAAGGCAAATAAATGATTGATGCGTAAAGTTCTTATTTTTGTTGCTTGATCTAACTAGCTTTTTTAAGTTGTTTGTTTGTGTGCTCGGCTGTGTAACCACATCAAGAAATGCAAATGTGTGATTTCCATATCAACATAACCAATGTTTTTTTTTCTTCAACTTCAGACTAAGCATTCTAACCGATCTCTATTTTTGTAATTTCTTATTTTAGATAATGTGTAATTTTTTTATTAAAATAGTACTACTATTTAAACAAAAATTGGCAGGAAACCATACAGAATGCGCAGATCGATCCCACAAGCAAGCGACCCTATCAGTGTTAGAATTTAGTTTAGACCGTGTATATCTGTAAAGCAATATCCGAGCTGGCTTCCCAATGCAATATAAAATCGCCATGTCTAGGTCACGTTAACTGAATGGCCTCAAAAAAAAGGTCACGTTAACTGAATTTATCTTTTTATTTCAATGGGTAAATGTGATTGGTCGATGATACGGGAGGGTTGCCCGACCTTCTCGACGTAGGATCCAGAAACACCAAGCAACCAACAAAGTGGAGGAACAACATGCAACCAGCGTTGCACACCTTTCATCTCGCCTTCGCATAACCACATGATGTGGGGGTAACTATCGAACCCTCAATCCC
>CM002476.1:13377490-13432903 GCA_000325765.3 Leersia perrieri | reverse complement strand
CAAAAAGATGCAGAACCGGTACACTTATTACTAGCAGCCTTAATCATTTTAGCATTAGAGAAATCATATTCATCAAACTGTTTGTCAACTGCTAACTCCCAATTAACATATGCGGCGGAATCATACTTCCCATCAAAGGATGGCAAAACAGATTCTACTCTCGCTAGATTATAGTCATGTACCTTATATGCATCGTGTTGATCACTCGCAATATGTTTACGGAGGTAAAAAGGTCCATGTTGAGCATGAGCAGCTCCAAACTCCTTGCGTAACCCTGCCATGGTTAGTAGCAAACAAGAAACATATACATGAATATATACGTTCCTATCAACTACTAGGTAGTGGAGGCTCAAAAATCACGCACACTCAAGCTTTTTACCAAGCTCTTACAAGTTCTTACTAATGCAAGCGGGATGGTGTCCACACCAACTCGACCAAACACCCGATGGAGTTGGATGTATCGATGCTTTGACACACACTTTCACAATCTATACAGCTGTAGTCAAATTTATGGAGCTCTAGGTAGGCTTAAGTAAGCAAGGATGGCAAAAGCTCAAATCAGAGAATGCAAAGTTGAATAATTGTTCAAAATCAAGTATCGTGCTAGTCCTAGGCTAGAACGAACTAGAGACGCGAGTCTAGACACAAACGATACCACTAGACAGCACTAGAAACAACTCAAGCATTAACTCTGATATGTGAAAGCAAGCTCAAATATAAATGAATTTGTCCTTTTCTTTTTCCTTTTATGTTCTCTTTTTTTCTTTTTTTTTCGGTGCGGCTTTTTTCTTTTCTTTTTTTTAGCACCTTTCTGCCTTTTCTAATTTTTTTTATTTTTTCGAATTTTTTCTGACAAGATTATAGGGACTCAATTGTAAATATAAAAAATTACAGGGACCTAAATGAAAAATTGTAACCCAAAAATTTAATATATACAAAAATGGAATCCTGACGACACAACGATTCTGTTTTTACAAACGGATCTTAATTCTGACACCAAATAAAATTTTTCCAAGGTGTATGATACAAGAAGAAAGGAGGGAAATGGAAAGGGATTCGGCAAAATAGGAGGGAGGGGGAAAATTCCGCCAAAACTTGTGGGGGAAGGGGGTGGAGTCGGACTTGGTGGTGCGAGGAAAGGAGAATTTCGGTGGAGAGGGGAGAGGAAATTCGGCCAAACAGAAAGGAGGTGGGGTTCGGCCGAACAAGTCAAATTCCTTTCTTGGAAACAAAGGAAACAGATTAATCTACAAGACTCCTGCTAGAGAAAACCGAATAAAATCTTACGAAAACTGAAACATAAATATGTTCGGTCTTTCTACCTCACGTGAAGAAGGCGGCGGCAAGAAACCCACGCAAACCCTAAATCAAACTCCCAATCTGACCAACAAAAATTGCTGCAAACTATAAAAACGGAACGCTGGCGGTGAACCGATTCCATTTTTGTGGTTCACAACAACGACCGACATGGTGAAGACGACGACAAAAGTGGTACTAGACGTGACCAGAACTCGAAACTCTAGACGAAACTAGACGCTAAGACCAGCAATACGACTCGACAATGCAACGAATAACTCAACAATGCAAGGCAAAAAGATGGCTATGTAAAAATCACTCTCAATTTTTTGGCTTTTTCTAGTTATAGGTAGATAAAAACTCACCGAGAAACGAAAGCTCTGATACCACTTGATGTGCACGGGGGTGGCCTGTTCTTTCGGTGAATTTCTAATAACTACGATTTAGGAGAAACGTTGATGATCCGACTACAACCGTACGAGACGTTACTCTGTTGCGCCTTAGCGATCGATACACCTCTTCGAGGGTTTGTTAATCTTGCCGGTGCAGATCAACCCTATTCCTGCAAGCAATCAAGAACAAGCAAGAACAGGATAACAAGTAACTGAATTGTTAGATAAACAAGACGCACAAAGATGAATCGATACACGATAAATTGGGGTTCCGAACAAGCAGACGGACAGTCTAGCCGCGCTGCAAGCAAAGTAGCAATGGCTAAACTTACAATTAATCAAAACCCAACTAACCCTAAAGGGGTAACTAGCTATTTAAATCGGTGGAGGTTATAGGGGCGTCCTCCCCCTGTTTGGGGCGCAGCCCCCCTTTGATGAGGACATCCTTCACTATTACCTGCTGACAAAGGCGCAACACACAACCGTCTAGTATGGTTGTAACGTCTAGGACGGTTGTAGTCGGGCAGCGACCGTGTAAGCCTCTGAATAATCCTACCTTGCTTAGCCAGGGAGGAGGAAGCCACCTTAAAAGCCAGCGATCGATGTGTCGGGCTTTGGGCGTATGGTGATGAGGACATCACTCTTTCCGATGCACACAATACACCTCCGTTGGATGTTCAAGGTCCAATCACTAGAGCTCGCGCACGACAATTAAATTTAGAGGTGAATTCGTTCCTATGTTCTTATTTGTATGATTTGGAGAATAGATTGCTACCTAATGATTGTATTATGATTAGAAATCATGGAGAGGACATGGAGTCATTTGGAGGGATGCTTGGAGGCATGGAGGATTGTCAAGGACGTCCAAGTCAAGTTGGAGGCCCAAACCAATTCGACTTCGGCCACGGTTCGGACTCCAGGACCAGTCTGCACTAAAACGGGCGCCCCGGTCGCATACATGCTCGGATTGAGGCGTTCTTTATATGGTTGGAAAGCTAAGAAGATAACCTTTCCAATGGTTCTGGTCCCACGTCCAAATTCCTTCTGAGTCAACGGGAATCGTCCAAACAAGTTGACGTTCCGAATCTGTTCCGGTGCTGCGTCACCGTCTTTGGGCCTTATGGGCCATGTATCGTGTCCGAGTCCAATAGGGACGCGTCTAGGGGGTCTTGCGCGACCCTAACCTATATATATCAGTAGCCGTCGCCTAGGTTAGGGTTGGGTTTTGCTTAGATTATTTCTGTCAAGAACAGTTTCGCCGTTGATCGGTTTGTAAGACCCCAACTCGTGAGCTTAATCATTCATCTGCAATTTTGGTTGCTTTCTATCTCGTTCTTGTTTGTGTTCTTCGATTCGCAAACAGGGATTAGCCTTCTCGGCGAGGCCATCTGTGTTCCAGCACGTGTGGTAACCAGAGAAGACGTGGTGCTGCGATTGCGGGGCTCAAGAAGCCGGATCGACGTGTGTTGCGACTCCGCCCAAATCGTTGGTTATCAGAACCTTTCGGAAGATCGGGAACCCTAGTCTACATCATATGGTGCTAAGATTGCAGGATTCGGGGAATCCGGATCGGTGTGTCGGGCTTTCGTCCAACCCCACCTGGGCCGGACTCATCACCCTTGGGCCCCACTTGGACCTAGATCCTAGATGAAGTTACAGGCCCATAGGCCCATTACATTGGATGCAGCACCTTGTTTTTGTGATTGCTGGTGACTTGGATGGAATTTAGCAATGAGACCAGATCCGTTTGAAAGAGGACTCCGAGAGCTTTCCATCAAGTACTCATGTGCCTGAAACGGAGCCCGTGTGTAAATTTGGCGGCCGTTTGAATTTAGTGCTGCATCGGGTGGCCGAACTGGATTTCACGCAATTATTTGGAGATATCCTCGACTTGGTCCCCAATCAACTTCATTCATCATGCACATCTTCCTTGAACGTCTTTCTTCCTTCCTCTTGCTCCGCGCAAATACAACTGAAAATGATAAGATGCAAAATTCATGGTGTAACATTATTTGCTCAAATCTATCGAAAGTAAATATTAAACAGACCGGATTCACCTTTGGTTCAGTCATGTATGTAGACTTGGTCGTATCCGAGGTAGCGATGTTCTCATCAGAAATCCATCGTAGGACCCATATTACCACAAGGCAACAAGAGCGCAAGCAGTTCTTTTTTTATATGGTACGAAATTGCTTTCATTCACCTGGAGGTACCTCCATGCAAATCGCTGGAGACCAGCACAGTTACAAATGCTGGGGCTTGGCTCCAAAAACACGAGGAGCCAGAGGCCGCAGTACCAACACCAAAAGAGGCCAGACAATCGGTCACTTTGTTATAAATTCTAGGGCAGGAAATAACATCACAGAACATCAAAGTTTGCATAAAGAAATACCCTCACCCTGAAATTGGCTGGGCTAAATGATTTTTTTATAAGAACTGGCTGGGGTGAATCAATTTTTCTTAATGGTTGGCTGGGCTGGCTGAGCTAGCCAGCCAGCCGAACAGGCCCCCTAATATGCCTATACAGGCCTCCAATCACTATTCGATCAAGATTGTTGGACAGCAATGCCTTCTATACATTGATAACATCTGTTTCAACCACAATTTTTGTCATACCAAGAACTCTTTCCAAACTATATTTCACCGCCAAAGCTTCTGCTTGCAAAGCACTTCCAACACAACTCGCGTGTCCTGCACCCGCATCAAGAACTTCTCCTAACAAGTTCCTGACCATAAAACCTAGGCTTGGCAATCCCCCGATGGGGCCCAATAGCCCAACTAGAGACATCATCTAACCCTAATTTTTTCACAAAAGACCACCCCTCCCCCACTCCCTCAGCCGCCGCACAACGCACTCCCTCACAGATCTAAGCACCACCGCCCTCACCGGCTCACCCGTACCCTCCCACCGCCGTCCTCTCTTGTCGCGCCGCCCGTTGCTGCCGCCCTCTCCCATCGCGCCCGCCGTCGACACCGCCTGTGGTCTTCGATGGGCTCGTCCTCACCTCCACGCCACCAGCTTCCGGACGTCATCCTCGCCTCGACGCCACCAGCGGCCGGCCGTGGTCCTCGCGTCAATGCCGCCGGTAATCGTTCTCACTGCCTTTGGCTGTCGTTGTGACCCCCCGTGGGTCCCCGATCGCCCCCGAGAATCCATCGGAATCGGGGCCAGGTCGTAGTTTTGCCCCGAAGTAGACATTGAGGCCGGGGTCGGGAGAGGATTTCGGGGGTTAAGGGTGGTCTTCTCCAACGCGGTCCTGACCCGTCCCGTTGCATGCCAAGCCGGAAGCTGATCCTCTGCAGTATCACCATCTCCAGAGGTTAGCATAGCACCAGTGCAATCATCATCAGAACCCATTCATTAATACTAGTAGGATGTTAACTGGCAGGTGGGGACAAACCTCAACCACAACAACCCAAAGCTTAGATGCATCGCTTCCCTAATAAATAAATGAAGGACGCGTGTCTCATGATTTCTTCTCATGCGTGAGCTGATGAGCATGAGTAATTTCCCTTTAGGCCGACCTGGTCCTGTAGGCTGCAGGGCACAGCCCCACGGCTGTTCTGGTCTGGCGCAAGTACAGGAGGACCATGCTTGTATGCATTGCAAGCAGCTCCTCCATCGATCAATGCTCCCACACGTTTGCAGATCCACAACAATAATAAATTTCTGTCAATCTGTTTGGCAACAACCAGTGAGATGTTAAAACTACTAGAACTCAATGTTGTACAAGTGTTAGTACGTTTGGTTCTTTCGCATGGACTTCATAAGGAATATAAGTTCTAGTTTTCTGAATTCTGAGCATGCCCTTGAAGAAATTTAGTGACTGCTTACCAATCAAGCATGTAGAAATATAGTGACCGCTCTTACCAACCAAGTACTGTAAATCCAACGATGCGACGCCTACACCATTTTTGCAAAAATGGGGTCCAGGTAAAAATTTCCAAGGCAAAATAGAAGTACAGCACATGTACAACACAAAGTAAAACCACTCTGGCACTTGACCATAATCTATTTGTATCTAAAGGTCTAAAGGTGAGAGTACTGTCCATGCTTTCAGGAGTCCAGCTTAAAGATGCAGCTTAATCATGGCCCTAACATGCTTCCATGCTAAAATTGATGCTAAGTAATACAAGGAGAAAGCATTGGTGGCCCTGCTTCTAAAAGAAAATACTCTACATCATCTCCAACAGTTCTTGTTCACTCATACTATCAGAGAGCAAGCGTACATAGTTAGAATTCACCCATTCCAATAACTTATAGGCAAACACAATAGGCATAACTCACGATAGAAACTAACAGAAGAGGCTGCCTAACATGTTAACAGCGGAACAGAATCTGTGTAACAATTTCACACCGTGAACTAGTGGAGCTTGATAACCCCTTCTTGCCTTTCATGAGCTGTACAACCATCAAATGCTCTACAAAATGGTCGATTTCCATGATACTACTTTTCTAGCCTGAACCATTGACACGATCCAAGGTTTCTGCGACGTGCCTCATAGATGGCCTTCGATCTGGATTGGCCTGAACGCAAGCGAGAGCGACTTTCAGTGCTGCAATCATCTCATCTTCCCTTTCAGAGTCCTTGGCAAGGGAAGGATCCAGAACATCGGCAGATGGTTTCTTCTCTTCAATACAGAACTGCACCCATTGGACAAGGTCCATCTGCATAGCCTCCAATAGAACAACTGGCGATCTGCCGGTGATCATTTCCAGCAAGATCACACCATAAGAGTAGACATCCCATTTCTGAGATGGTTTCAGTGTTTTCAGTGCTTCTGGTGCTTGATAGCATGGTCCTTTGTTCACAAGAGGACTCACTGAGGCATCAGACTGTTGGCTCTGAGCCTTCTCTATGCCCGCGTGATCTGATTGTGTGAAAGGTGACCCTGCAGCAATGTTTGCAAGTCGTCCAAGACCAAAATCAGATATGAATGGCTCCATGTTTGATCCAACGAGAACATTATTTGGCCTTAAGTCCCCATGGACATACTTTTTGGGGCTGAATTCATGCAAGAAAGACAGCCCTTTTGCAACCCCTTGCATGATTTTTAGACGTGCATCCCACGGCAATGGTGTGAATGTCATTGTCCCGGGTTTACCTGAAACCAATAGAAAGTTACTGAAGCCTTTTAGTATTTTAGTGATGGTGTTGCTTGATTGAAACAACCACATAGATCCTACTAAGGAGCTCCAATAATCTTTGCTTCAATCAATATAAAATAGATCTGAACTTCTGAATGATGTGAACTGCACATTG
Source organism: Leersia perrieri (assembly GCA_000325765.3). Taxonomy (NCBI): domain Eukaryota; kingdom Viridiplantae; phylum Streptophyta; class Magnoliopsida; order Poales; family Poaceae; genus Leersia; species Leersia perrieri. The sequence continues at coordinate 13,425,951 of CM002476.1, read as the reverse complement.
TGCTATCAAAATCCTAGCAAAATAAGAACTAGCCAGCTAGCAAAGGTACATCGTAAGCTTGTAGCATGATTGATCAAAGTCCTAGCAAAATGAGAATTTAATGCCAACTGAATTTTCTAGTTCTCATTTCTATAGGCATACCTAATTAGTGTCCTAGAGTCCCTAGTGCAGTAAAGTTGTAGATAATCAAAACCATTATATATACCAAGATGTGGCTCCGTATAGCACTTCTCATATGTAGTTCACCAGTTGTATGAAACCAAGCAAATAAACAAGTAATGCATACCATGAATTGCTGTAGAGAGGCTGCCATTAGGGATGTAATCATATATCAACAACTTCTCATCAAAAGACCAGTAATAGGCCCTCAAGGTAACAATGTTGGGATGCCGGACCTTGCCAATAGCCTCAACCTCAGTCTGAAACTCCTTAAACCTCTGCAAACCCCCTTCTCCTAGACGCCTCACGGCCATCGTGAGCCCATCCTCAAGAACCACCTTATACACGATACCGATGCCACTCTTCCCCAGCACAAATGCTGATGCCTTGAGCAACTCATCCAGATCAAACCTCACTTGCTGGTCCAAAGGCACGAGATCATACTGCTCCGCATGCTCAGACGGCGTGGCGGATGCATCCCTGCTAAAACAGCCACAATCCTTGCCACACCTGGACCCTCCTTTAGAACCAGCAGCATTCCCACCCTGCCCCTTCTCCTTGGATGAAACAGCCCTCCAATAGCAGTAGAAGAACACCAATGCAATGACCAAAATCCCCACCACATCACTGAGCACAATGGCCACAATGGCAACCTTCCCCAACCCCTTGCTCTTCCCGGCACCAGCTGCACCGGATTCCCCATCCTTGGGCACAAACGGATTGGACGACGGCACGGCGTCCGGCGAGCACGGGTTCTTGAGCGGCGGCCCGCAGAGCCCCGGGTTGCCGACGAACGCCGTCGGCCCGCGATTCTCCAGCGCCCCGTTCTGCGGAATCGGCCCCGACAGATTGTTATAGGTGAGATCAATGTACACCTTCTCCGGCAGCCTCCCGAGGCTCGCCGGAATCGGGCCGGAGAACTGGTTGTGGGACAAATCCACCGTCCCCTCGAGCCTCGACAGGTTGCCGATGTCGTCCGGGATGGCACCGGAGAAGCGGTTGTGCGACAAATCGAGGCGCTCAAGCGCGGGGAGGCCGGCGCCGATCCCCTCCGGCAGCGCGCCGGCGAGGTCGTTTCGGGACAGCTCGAGCGCGCGGAGGCGGCGGCACCTGAGGATCGCGGAGGGGAGGGAGCCGTTGAGGGAGTTGGAGGAGAGGTCGAGAATCTGGAGGTACGGGAGCTGCTCCCCGAGCTCCGGCGGGATGGGGCCGTAGAGCTCGTTGCCGTAAAGCACCAGGCTTTGTAGCCCGGAGGTGCCGGCGAGGAGCGCCGCGGGGAGGTCGCCGAAGAGGCGGTTGCTGCGGAGGTTGAGGTGGCGGAGCGAGGACGGGAGGGGCGTCGAGGGGAGGGAGCCGACGAGGCCCTTCCGCGGGAGGGAGAGCGCCACGACGCGGCGGTCGCCGGAGCCGGAGCCGGCGCCGCAGGAGACGCCGTTCCAGGCGCAGGGGTCGGCGGAGGAGGAGGCGTCCCAGTTGGCGAGGGCGCCCTCCGGGTCGCGCAGGATGGAGGCCTTGAAGGCCAGCAGCGCCTGCCCGTCTGCCGCCAGCCCGGCCGCCGCCGCCGGGAGCGCGAGAAGGAGCAGCAGGAGGAGCACCATCCTCGCCGCGAGTGGGAGCGAGGACGGACGGCGTCACTGTGAGGACTGACCGACTGAGTGCGGGTGTTGTGTGCGGAAAGGGGGTTATTTGGTTTGTTTGTTTAGGTTGGCTTGGGGAGTTGGGGTTTTGCGGGGTTTTTTACGTGGTTTCTGGCCGGAATCGTCCTAACTAACCAGACGTTTTTCGCGTTATTATTCTACGGTGGCTGGTGGTGCCCTGGTGGACCGGGGCCGCGGCCTCGACCTCGAGGAGGAGGGAGAGCTGCAGTGGGCAGCGGCGCAGTTTCTCTGTGTGTCGGCACTCCACCACGGGGATCGAACTCCAAGCGCAAGCAGGGATTTTTTTTTTTTCTATTGACTGGTGACTGGTGACTGGTGAGGTGTGCGGGGTAAACGGGCAGGTACTTGGAGGGCCCGTTACACAGTGCTCCAGGAAAAGGTTGGACACTTTGCTTGGTACTGTGGGAAGGTTCAAGGTTATGCCAAATTGCCAAGGGTTCCCTGTTTGGTGTGAATAACTTCTGGATATTAACGTTTGTTAAAATGTGTTTGCTTTAAGCTGTACTCTGACAGCTTATTCGGTTGTGAATAATTTTACCCTATAGGTTAGAAAAAATAGGAATCTATGATACATCAATTCATATGATTTTTTTTATGTTAGGGTGGATGGAAATTTTCATGTGGTTTCTCTTCATAAATTGGTGTAAACACGAAATTTTCTTTTGTTTACTTTGATTCAATCCTACAAACCGAATATCATTACAAAAATTAATACTTAAGAACAAATCATTTCTTTTCCTCTAAACCGAATAAGCCCTGATCGTTAATATTGTTTGGAACATATACAATAACGGTGAGATAAATAAAGTTGGGATATGTTTTGTGCTCGTAAGCAGTGACATAGAGTCTAAGGCATTGTTGTTTCTCCTTGTGAGGTTACATTGTTCTCGTTTTGGTGCAAGCATTTCGGGTCCTGGGCAAGATTTTAGTTCAAAGAATTTGTTGGAGCTAGATAAATACTCTGTATCTTCCACTAGTAGTATTAAATTATGGTGAGGCAGATATGACAAGATTCTAGCTCGAAGAATTTCTTGAGGCTAGACAACCATTTGTTTACATTTTGTATTACAAAGGGCATTCAAGTCATTTTACATAAGATTTCTAGCATGTAAAAATGAATTTTTTAAACCCACCCGAATTGATGCAATTCATTCCTGCGGTCGGACGGCAATAAATAGGGGCAAAGCCATAATTTTCTTCATAGTGCACTTTACATAAATTTACCTTTTTATCTTCTATTCTTCATATTTTGGTTTAGGAGTAGGGGCTCTAGCCCTCTCTGCCATACTCGTCCCTGCCGATAAGAAAAATAATACAATATTGTATCCAAAATTATAAAATTATTTCTTTGATTATGCAGAATATTCCGTCGTAAGCACACAATCATCTATGAGTGGAGTATAATTTAATACTGATTATTAAAAACGTTTTTTATAGAAAGAATATGTTTACTCCCTTTTATTGTAATATAAGAATTTGACAGAAAGCTCAATTCCCATGGGAATGTGTAGGAGCTTATATATTATGGCAATTTGTTGGCTTTTAGCAGCTATTAGGCAAATTATACAGTATTGTTGCTTAGCTGTGAACTAAATGAAAAAACTAATTTCATGATTAACCTGGAAACCGCGAAACGAATCTATTAAGCCTCATTAATTCGTCATTAGCACAAGTGGATTACTGTAGCACTTATGGCTAATTATGGCCTAATCAGACTCAAAAGATTCGTCTCGCGATTTCTATCCAAACTGTGCAATTAGTTTTTTATCTATATTTAATGCTTTATTTATATGTTTAAATATTCGATATGATGTTTTTGGAAAAAAAAATTTAGAAACTAAACATTGGCATATATGGAAGAGAAGAGAAGTTAAAATGTGTTGCGTGCAGTTTGGGCTAGATTGGGCGCCTAACTGGCATGTGAGTCGGCCCCATGACAATTCGGCAGACTGCACTGTTGTACACTAAGAAATGTCCATTATGTGTTCACACGGTCTCCGTACTCTATCTTGTAAGTAGTAACAGTACTGGACGAGTAGGCACCACACCAACGATCGAAAACTCTAATTAGCAAGCAAAGTGTATCCGCGGCTGTAATCATGATGATGACCAGCAGCCCAGCACATATCGGCTAGCTCAAGTACGTACGGGCTAACTAATTAAAATGGGTGCTGCTTGACACTTTGCAACGGCATTGTGTATAGCGATTAAGTTTTAACGAATAGGAATAATAATGTGCTAAAGTAGTACTAGTACTAGTTACTTTAGCCTCCTGATCTATACTTTACCCGCAGGCTGCTGGCGGCTGCATGCAAATGCAACTATGCAAGCACCCGTTAAGGCGTTAACGATAGATCGATAGTCGTACTTACTAGTACTATTGTACTAATGGAGTACGTACTTTAATTACTAATTAGCACCAACAGTGGTAAGCAAACAATTGATCAACGTAGAGAAAAAAAAGAAATAAAGGAAGTAACCTTGATTAAGACCAGGCGCGGGTGTTTTGCGCGACGGGCGCAGCGACGAGCGGGCTCCTTTTTTTCCAACGTGTCTCTCCAAACATGTGACTGACTGGATCTGATCTGGAGCGCATGCGGATGCTGACACGTGACGATCGACGACGCCTATTCCACGCTGAACCGTATCCCTCCGTAACGTAACCAGGAGAAGGTAGGTAGCCGTTGTCAGCGTAAGCTCGCGACGGCGCCCGGCCGGGCACTTGCTAGGCTGGCACCAATTGTGACCCTACCGTGCAGTGTCCATGTCGATTTGTTACCATCTTCGTGATTTGTCTACTCCGGACACACGGTCGATCGATGGTAGCTGCTTGGACGCCTGCGACTACAGATCGGCCCTAACGACTAACTAACTACTCCTGCTTAATGATGCTGGGACCCGCCCGTGCATATACGCAACGCTGCTACTATTAACGTCTACAGTACGCAGCCTTGTACGGGCAAGATCGAGCTAACGCGTACTCGGTATAATGGTCAGCGAGCTGTGCAGTCAAAACCCAGGAAGCAACAGTAGATCACACGGCGTCGTCAATCGATCATCGACAATGTCACAAAATAACAAGCACAAAACATGTCAAATTAAAATTGTAGGCTCCTGTCACTCTCGGAGCTGAGCAAGGCAGCGCTTGATAGCTGATGATTAGGCAGGCAAACCTTGGACTTCGGTTTCAATAGTCCAACTTACTAAAACTTTCCATGCATTCACACATCTAAATACAAAACTCACCTCTTCCGCGCGCCAATCAAGCAGCAATATTCCCCCCCTTTTTTTCCATTGCTGATCTTCTGCAGATTATTATTTTAACGACACGGTATCATTTTCCTGCCGCATAGGATGGCACTATTTCCAACCCTCCAAGCCCACAATCTCCAAAATTTCAAACCAATTAGGAGTACCAAGCAATTACTTGCCGACCAACCCCCTACTTTTGCTGGATACCATTTTCCGATCGGAACAATTGGTTCTTAATTCAGATGGAGGTTAATTGGAGCCATTTTGCAAATTCACAAGTATCGAATCTTCTCCATGTAAGCATGTCACCAACATTGTTGACAAGTAATCAATGTCTTCTTTTTTTTCCTTTACTACCTTCAAATAAACTAAGTTTCGGATCAAAAAAAAAAACTAAGTTTGTTGGTAGGGGATCCAACATTAATTTATCTGCCATGGGTAAGGTATTCTGTCGACGACAAGGAACCAAATTTATTTTTATGCTAAAAAATATGTTTAAACTCTAAAATTTCAAACCTGTCATACTAAACAAGTCATAATCTATCAGACTTGTGATTTTCCTGTGGTTCAAGTTTAGAAATTAGTATTTATAATAATCTTTCTAGTTGAATAACATTTTCTGACAAAGTTAGTTTTTTTAGGCAATCTGACAAAGTTAGTTGGACAACATCACAGCCACATATGGACAACATCAGAGGCAGGGGAAAAAAATGAGGGGAGCAGGGCTAATTGCTCCTTTTACTGTTATCTCGTGTACTATTCCAGTGTGCTGTGTGCAGGAAGGCCAGGGAAAAATATTATGGTCTTTCAAAATTTTTTTCCCAAAAATATCACATCGAATCTTTGAACTCATATATGAAGCATTAAATACAGATAAAAAACTAATTGCACAGTTGGGTTATAAACGACAAGACGAATCTTTTGAGCCTAATTTGACCACGATTAGCCATAAATGCTATAGTAACCCATATGTGCTAATGACGGATTAATTAGACTTAAAAGATTCGTCTCGTGGTTTTCAAGCTAGCCATAAAATTAATTTTTTTATTTGTGTCCAAAAAAACCTCTCCCGACATCCGGTCGAACCTTTGATATGATGTATTTGCAAAAACTTTTTACAAACCAAACGGGGCCTATATTGATCGCCAGGAGAAAGAAAAAAAAATCTAATGATCAGTGCACCGTGCATGCCTGATCAAACGTGCCATTAGGGATGAAGATGGTATGGATAGTTTCCGAGTTTCGAATCAGTTTTCGAATTCGAATAACTCCGGTCGAATTTTTTTCGGATTTTCGGATTCAGAAACGAATTCGGATAATTTTTTTCGGAAACGGATTCGAATTCGATAGCGACGGTATCCGCCGGAACTCGAAATCGGTCGAAATCTATCCGGCATTTTAGCCGGATATCCGCCGCTGCAGGGAGCCAAGCAATAGGAGGCGGCGGAGAGGGGAAAGACAGCGAAGGCGGTGGTCGTGCTCACCGTTGCAGGGAGGCCGGCTGAGAGGAAAAGGGTAGCGGCGGCGTCGGCCGTGCTCGCCGTTGGAGGCTAGCGGAGGGGCCAGGGAAGGGCGCCAGCGGCCATGCTCGCTGTGGGGAGGCTGGCGGAGAGGAGGCAGGACCAGTGAGAGGAGGCGACGGCAGTGGCGTCGGCCCTTGTCGCCGCTGCGGGGCGACCAGATCTGGTCACCCCGAGGCCCAAGCTCGCCGGATCTGGCTGGCTGGAGCTTGGGGGCCACCGGCGCTTCCTCCCCCGCCGCCGGCCGAAGCTCGGGAGCCGTCACCGTCAGTGGTGGAGGAAGGGAGCGGCGCCGTCGCCCTGTTGAGCTGCCGCAGCCACCGCCGTCACTGGTGGAGAAAGGAAGCGGCGCCGTCGCTGTCGCCCCATTGAGCCGCCGCCGTTGAGAGCCGTCGTCGTCACCGGTGGAGAGGAGAGAGTACGGGAGAAGGAGATGACTCTCTTTTTTTTTCTGGACCAGGAGAGAGTTCGAGAGTAAGGAATCGAGAGGATAGGCTCGCCGGTCGCCACTCATGCTCGTGACGCGTGCGACGCGTGGCACATGCTGGTTGGCGCGGGCGGCGTCGATGCGGATTGTAGCTTGGATGCACGACGCGTGGCACAATGGATGGCTTGGATTCGCTAGGTGGATTAAGATGAAGAACATATATGTGGCTTATATTTCTTTTTTAAATCCAGAATTAAAATTTGTAATTAGTATTTCTCCCTCTTAAAAACTCCAAATCTGATGATTTTTCTTCTGATTTATTCTAAAATGATGATCTTTTATTTAATTACATTTTTTGAATGTTAATTGTGATTACTTAGATCTTTTCTATATGGCTCGTTTTCTTCCACCTAAGTACATAGTAATAGAAAACATGTTTTTCAACAACAATTGCTAATGTAAGTTTATATTCTCTATTATTGTGGTAAACATAAGACCATGTCCAACTATTAGATGCATACAAGTTTTAAAAAGTTCTAAGCTATTCAATCTCAGTGTTTTTCACTTTTATTATAAGATACTAGACGAGAGTTCTATCTATTTGTGAACAATATATAGTCTCACTTTATTAAAACCATTTAATTTTTTATGGCAAGATTATGGTCCAAAAATATATTGTCACGTCAATTTGTAGAATTTTCTGACCAAATTTAGATATTATTGTAATTATTTTGTGGTAATTTGGAGATAGAAATTTGATTTATCCCTAGAAAACAATTTTTTTTATATTTCTCAAGGACATGGACTATAAAGGAACATATGAGCCTAAATATAATTTTGTTGTAATTTTTGGTATCTTATTATATGCACATGTAATTCAATTTTGAATTAATTTCAACGACCATGTAAAAATTAATTTAACATATAGAAAATAGTAAATTGATTCCAAAAATTCTTGAAACTTCTACGAGACAACTTATAAGTAATAAGTAGTCTATTACATATAAAAATGTCTTGGTGTATATAAGATAATTATTTTTATTTGTTACTTCACAATGGTGCAATAAATATGGTGCTATTTTTCTCTACGAATGGTTTGAAATTCCGGATTTTTTCGGATATCTGCTGCTTATATATATCTCATATAACCTAAATCTAAGTCGTCATTTAGATATGGCTGCTTGTCGTCATTTTTTTCTAACTACCATTTCATGGAAAATAATTATACAAGTAGTTTTATTGCCTCGTTGATAAATTTTGAAAATGTTGATCATTTCTTTTAGAAAAAACTAATGGGCTATATCCATTCCTTAATTTTAGAAGCTCGTATTGAGGGGTCATGATACTCCGATAAATATTCGATACTGTATTCGTCCCGATTCATATTCGCTCCGTATCTGTATTCGACAATATTTGATTCTGTTTTCGTATCCGGAGTTTCCTATTCCAATTCCGAATCCGTAAAAAAATATGAAAACGGATATGGTATAGCTGGTTTCCGTCCGTATCCGATCCGTTTTCATCCCTACGTGCCATGACGCAACGCCCATGCGTACCTGGTCCTCAAAAGTCTTCACTCACGCACGCACCACGTAGCGGTCATGTCCCATGATGTTAGGCCTTCTTTGATACTCCCTACAGTTTAATAATATTAGATGTTTTAGATTGTAATAAAGTTAAATTTTTCAAACTTTAACTATAAATAACTTTAGAAATATTTATTTTAACAACATGAAAATCATTTGTATAAATTGATATTGAAAAGTACTTCAACAAAATTATATATTTGTTGATATTTCTATTTGTATTATAATAGAAAAGTATAGTTAAAGTTGTTTTTTAAGACTATGTCTTTGTCCAAAATGTCTAGTATTCTGGAACTGGAGGGAGTAATTAGAGGGACTAATAGAGATGCCAAGATATCTCTAAGTACTTTAGGACCCCTTTAAAACATAGAAATGAAAAGACACATAAATAAAAAAAACAATGAATAGGATACAAATGCATGTGTAAAACATAGTATTGGAAAACACTGGAATTTTATAAAAATGTATGTTTGATAGGGTGGTAGAAAAACAAAGGATTTCATTTGGGTTATTGGAGTAAATTGTCTTTCTTATATGCTAAATTATACCTAACCTATATTGTTGACAAGTTTCGACTATCATGAGATTTGTCTCGATCCTACACAGAGGCAGCTCTTGCCTCGCTGAGGCCGTGGGACCGTCGCCAGTTTGGTCCGCAGCCGACGTGGAGACTGAGATGAGACCACTAGTCTAGCTCACCGTGTTGGTTAGCTGACTATTGTACTTGTTCCACCGTGTTGGTTAGCTGACTATTGTACTTGTTCTTAAACGTAAGTTTGTGATATTCCGTGGAAAAAGACTGGTCTAGAGAAACAACAGAACGGCACTGTACAGTGCTCCGTTCTTGGCACTCTGTCTGTCCATGAAGATCACAGATATTCTCCGTTGTATCTTTATTTGGCGCATGCTGCGTTCTTCCCATCCAAACAAGTCGGCCAAAACACAGGACAGGGACTTGACGATCCGGAGCCCCGAGGCAGAGATAGACTAATGACTTGCTTTGCCATCATTGCACGTGATTAGCAAACTCCCAACCAAATGGAAAATTTTCTACTGCTTCCTGGCCAAGTGATAGCGTAAAAAAGCTTTTCTACTGCTCTGCTTCCCAAGGTAGTCAAGCTGGCCACTGACTGGCGACAACTTTGCTCTATACAGGTTTCAGCTTGACATTGTGTTTTGCCGGGGTCGTTAATCACGCGTAGATCTTTGTAGAGTCAAACATGCACTTCGTCTATTTGTCGCCATGCTCATGTGAGGACCTACCTAAATAGTTCAATTAATAGACATCAATTGTTTGTACAACTGTACTGTTGATGAAATTCCTTTATTGCAACAAAACAAAATGTATTTATACTCTCTTTTTTTGTCTAAAAAAACCTGTTTGAACTTGTTCCTAAAATTATCGACAAGCTACCTAGTAGAGACATAGGTTGCTACTAGCCTGCAACACAACAAAGAAAAACTAGTTCTACCTGAAACCCGTTTGGCGCGAAAAGTGCCCAAGAATAAATCAATCTATGTGGATTACAGAAAATCCACTGCCACTATATGATGTTACAGATATCGGCTACCTGTGTCAATATTTACAGGATGTTACACATCTCTCATCAAATCGATTTCACACTACAAAACCCCATAAAACGAAACAATCAAAACTCCTTACCATTCCCATCCCCAGCCTTGAATGCATTTGCTCTCCAAATTATAGCAAAGAATCAAGAACATAACCAATCAACCCTTCATGGGATGAGGAGTATCCCACGTTTCAACAATATCAGTCAGATCGTTTCCTTTTATGGTCTTGCGCATCTATCTAGCTCCACTATCATCGAACGATGATTCAGACGCTGAATCATCTGACGTTGAGATGGAGCTTGTCTCGCATGAGCTTCCGTTCTCGGTGTCCAGTGAAAAAGATGTTGGCCTTTTCAAATGCCAGTACATTATGCTTGCTGTCAATGTCAACATCATTTTCTGGTTCACCTGAAAAACATAGAAGCAAAATCATATTACAGACGTTAATTAGTTGATATCACAAGAAAACGTCTGGTTATCTGCTACTCCTACTTGAATTTGTTTGAATACCAGTCAATAGACTAACAAACATGGCCCAAATGCATCAGTATTTAAGATTCAGTTCGCACACAGAACTGATACCGCATCGATGAAAATGAAAGTGGTACAAAAGAAGCCAACATTGATGCGAAACCTATTTGCTCCTATGTACTTAAATTCTTTACGAAAGCTCATAAATTTCATAATAAGAACACAGAATAAATTGTTATGCTTTGAATAATTTTTCTTACCTCTAGTATGTCTTCTGGTAGCAAGAAGATGGAGCAACCAAGCTTTCTAGCCACGGAAATGATGTATGAAGCATTCATTTGCTTTTCTTCATCTGCACAAAAACAATATAAATTATTGTGTTGATCATAACACTGTGCCACTATGGCCATAAATATGATGAATACACAACGTTGTTCCGTACAAGAACAAAATGCATGAAGCCAAGAAGTGGATAAAATTTAAAACAGCTGTACAACTAAGTATGGTTGTACAGGAAGATAACAATAATTCAAAATAGGGAGGTGGAAGGTTCATAATTTGGAATTAAAGACTGAGGAAAATATGAAGCACAGGAAATGACGTAAATTTGTAATAGCATCAGGGAAACGAGATGTCAACCTTTCTCTCCTTTGGTTACAAGGCTCCAATTAACAACCCGAGGTTCCACAGCACCAAGTAAGTTGAGGAAAAATATGCCACTTGAAAGGCTTCTGTCCTGTAATTATAACATGCAAGAAAACTCAGAACTTAAAACATGAGAGAAAAATGATAGAGAAAGGCGTAGTTGAAACTTGAAACCATTGTACAGTCAAACAGTGGTTCTCCAGATAAGCAGAGTTATACGTGGATGATCCCATCCTTTTATAAAGTAGTGCGTAATTGGCGAGTATAACTGGAGTAATTATGATTTTTATACAAGACGTTAACTTTAAGTATAAAAGTTGTTTTAGTTAGAAAAAGAAAGCATAACCTATCTAAGTTGATGATATATTAAGATAAGCCTATACTAAAGAAAGCATTTGCAGCTAGGTTTCACCACCTAATGGTTATTAATTTGATAAAATCAGCATTTGCATACTTGATTGTCAACAAACCATAGAATGGCAGGCATTAAAGAAACCTTTGCAGCTTATTAACCAAAGAAGAAATGGTAACATGTCATTATCTGGGCAGTAAGAGATATATCAAAGTAAACCAACCTTGAAACTCTCCATTCGAGAATGCTTTCCAGAATCCTTTACTTTTTTGTTTGCCCAAATGAGTATGTCACTATCTGTGATCTCTTTTCCATTTGAATGGAATCTCAGATTCTTTAACAGTTGAAGGATATTGTACCTCATCAATTGCCACAGAAAAGCTGAGGAAATAAAGTATCATGAGATCACATAATCTAATCGGAAGCTACAAGAAGTGTCTATGCAACATAACATACTGATTTACTGAATGACACGAATTTAAAATAATGTCCTCATTGTTGAGTCAGCAGTTTAACAGGAATGATCAATGTTAACACTTCAACAGGTCAATTTAAATGTCATCCGAACAATGAACAGTTTAATAAAGCATTAACAAGAAAATCATATAAATAATAAGACACTATAGTTCACAATTACCAGGCATTAATGAATGCATATGTTCAGATTTTAATTGCTATTATCAGGGAGCTCTTACAGGAGGCATTTATAAGCATTAGTCCAGTTTGTTTCTTACTACATCGTATCAGAAAATAAAAGCATTTGTCCAGTTTGTTTCTTACTACATCGTATCAGAAAATAAAATGTTTCTTACATGTTTACGCACATCTGCTTAAGTTATCATTGGCAGACTATTTGGACAATGCAGCAATGCCAATATGAATATATTGTATTACATTTATGAAAGTACCACTTACCTAATATCAGTTTCTTGTTTCCTTGCACGATATCATTACCAGCAATATTCACCAAGGAGAATTTAAGTTCTTTCCCAATCTTCAGAACTTGATTGCAATTTTCCACTTTCCTGAATGGTAGTTTTATTGGTGGTCTATTTGCCATCTTCCAATTAACTGAGCCAGGAGCAATCTTGTCGATCACCTCCAGAAGCACCCATCTGTCACCCCAGAATGAAATATCAGATAGAGCATCAGAGTGGGTGAGGATTAAAATAGGGGAGAAATAACTTTAATATATGACCTACCCATTTCTAAGATCTTCAAACACATTATTGATGTATGTAGAGATTCCAAGGCTATTAATCCAAAGTCGGAATGACCTTTCTTCCCTTGAAACTTGAGCATCATCAGAAAGTCCGTCTACAAAGGAAACTTGCTTCATTTGTTTTGAGAGCCCATTCCTGCAGTAAAAGGAGCAAACGTCAAATACTTTTGTGTGGTTGTTCCCCTCCAGTTTGTCCAGTTGCCAACCTGAGATCTGAATCCCTGTACTAACTACATTTTTTTTTTCAAGAATACGCAAATGTGTATCTTTTGTATTAAGCATGAGAATAAGTCGTCCTGACAGTACAAGATCAGCCAAAAACTGAAACAGAACAGAGAAAAAAAAGAACTGAAAAAAGCTAAGAACTAAAACACAAGACTTCTCATTTTGTGACCGAAATGACTTACTCAACAGGTGGGTTATAAAAGCCACAGTAGTTTGTAATGTTAATCCATTCCAGTTCAGTTCAAAAGAAGATATGTTGCCAAGATTTCTAGAAAATCTAGTTGAATCCTTTTCTAAACTTGACTGAATTAACAGGGATGATCAAATTCTATTTCTATGTCATGGACAATACACAATGAAAAAAATATGCCAAGCTATATTTCATGGAAGAACTACACAGAAAGTAAAAACCTTGTTCTGACCTTCCCAACATGAGCATGTAGTTTTACTTTTCTGAATAAATCATGCAAAAAAAGGACTTTTGTGTTCCAAAACAGCAGTTTTTCTAGAGAAACACCATACTAATGCTCCTTTAGTGAGTAAAAAGATGAAGGACATGGCATGCTAACATAACAACAATAGCTTTGGTAGCTTTGGTAGGATATTGTTTATGCAGATAATCATCTCATCCTACCCATAATTTTTGCATATCACTGCACATCATCCTGTCCCTATGTACTAATAATCTAACCTGGAATTCAATTTCTTCGACAAATTCTTAACACTAAAAAAGAAATTCCAAGAACAATGCATACCTTTTTTGGAAGATATGAGCTACAAAGGCAAGATTTAGATTTTGTAAACCATCAACAATGTCTTTTGGGGTCAGATATCTTTTGCAGCCCATCCTATCTGCGTGCTCAAGAACTAATCTTGCTCTGTGAAGAAGATCTTTAACTGACATTGGGGATGGTTTAGTGCTGCATTCAGGTGCCAGGACATTCAGTAGACATGCATATGCCTCACTGTCCTGCAATTTTATGTTGCAAAAATATAACATGTTCATTTCTGGGACTTAAATAGAACCAAGTAGAAGATAAATTAATGTTTATTCATCAATTTGAATTATAGTAAATGTTTCAGTAAACCAGAATGGAATTTTAAGAACCAGAAATGTAATAACACTGGAGAAAATAAATAATTCAGAATGCATGATTAGTTGATTATTGAGTATTGACCATAGTGTTCTAACATAAGTTGAATAACACAGATATGTAATTCAAATACATCAAATTTTTTTAACTGTAACAACTACATTTTCTAAAAGATCTAACTATACATAAAGTCCAAAATGATCAAGGAAATTAATCGAAACAATGTGAACTTTGACATGTACCCCGTACAAGAAATTTGACAGCTAGAAACAGCAAAAGAAGACCGGTTATTGGAAGTCAACTGAGCATACTTTTATATCCGATGAAAAATTTGTTACTGTTCTCTGGAAACCTCCTTTCTTCAATTGAAAGTTCATCCACCTTAGCAGTATTTTTTCAGGAGACAAGCTCATAAGCTCCTCCATCTCCTGTAATAATCACAGGCATTTGAATTCGAGTTATTTTCCCATGTAACATAATCAGTCAACAGTGTATCAGAACGAATAAGAATAATGATTACCTTGCTGTCTTCAACCAGTTCAACCAACTGAGGTGTGCTCTTCAGGTTTACATCAGCCAAAAGTTGTATCTGTTAGACATTACATCAACACGGTCAGTGGGATACAAAAATAAGAGTACATGAGTTATCAGGCTCAATGAAATAGTATATAAACGAGGAACACACCTTAATTATTTGAGATATCAAACCCAAGATAAGGTGAGGCTGCAAGGACATTAAGAGTTTTCATAAGATCACTGAATTACTTACATGAATGCTTGAATATATGAAAAGAGTGAAAGCAAGTGTACTCAATACAATGCACACAAGAACAAGAGAAAAAAAAAATATAAGTAGTGGAAGGAAAGCAGAAGATGCAAAAAAAAAAAAAGTATTTAACACATATAAATAGTAATATCCAAGACAGTCAAAGAGAAAAAAAGTCACAAGTAATCTCTGAAACAACCAGTAGAATTCAAGAAGGTGAAACCTACCACACAGAACAATTTTTTAATGTACCTTGAGTGGTATTATCATGCAATTTGAAGTATTAATGCTTTTACAGAAATTATTGTCCCAGTGCCATGGTGTTCCAGTGACAACCACTAGGATGTACAGATATAAAACTAAAGTAAAGAGAACCAACACAGAATACTTTACAGTCCTGGACATCACATGGACTTCATCACTCAACTAGTGTGTCTCAACATCCTCCGGTTGAACACACGTGCGTACGCACAACTAAAAGGGGGCAAACCGAAACATTCAGCTTTACTCTGAATCTCATACTGCCGCAAATACGTAATGTGATGTTGGCACAAAAAAGGGCGAGTAATTAATAAAAACAGAACAGGCAGAGTCAGCCATACCCTCCCCTCAGCGAGGTCCTGCGTGCCGATGTTTACAACAGTGCAGCCGATGGCCTTGGCAGAGTTGAGGCAGAGCGTGTGGTTCTCGTTCTTCTCCCACAGATTGAGCAGCTTCTTGGTGTTGATTGCGCGCTCGTCGATCGTCCCAGGCACAGCCAAGTTGATGAGCTTACTGAATCAAATAAAAAAGCAGAGGAAAAAATTAGAATCGGATCAGAGCACAGCATGTGACTGGATCCAAGTTGAAACGGCGAAACCCACCATAGGAGGACGCCGTCCTTGGTGAGATGGAAGAGGCGATCGGTGGCCGGATCGATGGGGAGTGCGGTCTTGAGGAAGGGATCCTCGGCAAGGTAGGCGTTGATGTGGCCGACGTAGGACGCCTTCTCGGACTCGCTGATGGTGTGAAGCAGGGTGGTGGTGGCGGCCGTGAGGAACGCCGCCGCCGACGAGGACGACGACCGCGCGATTCCGCCGGCCTTCTTCCCGGCCGCGGCGGCGCCCTTGAGGCGCAGCTGCATCTCGGCGTAGACGCGGAGGAAGAGCTCGAACCCGACGTTCTGATGAGGCCGCCTCTCGTCGTCGGAGCGCGCCACGGCCTTGAGCACGGACGCCCACTCCTCGTCGGTCAGCCGCGCCGCCCCCGGCGCGCTGTTCTCCTTCTCGGCGTCACCGGCGGCGACCTCGGCGACCCGGACGCCGGTGGATAGCGCCGCCGGCAGGTCCCGCAGCCGCAGCCTCCCGCTCGGCGACGCGTCCCGCAGCGAGGCGTACTGTTCCACCATCACAACACCAACCGAATCGCAATCAATGCGGCCGCCGCGGATCGAGCTGGCTCCCCACCCATGGAGATGGAGACGAAAACGTACCTGGGCCTGGAGGGATCGGAGATCGGCCTGCGAGAAGCGGCGCTGCAGGTAGGGGTCGGAGACGACGACCAGCCCGTCCAGCCCCATGGCCGGCCGGCGCGCGTGGATCGGAGGAGCCGCCTCTGCCTCTCTCTCTCTCTCTCTCTCTCTCTCTCTCTCTCTCTCTAGAGTGAGTGGGCGGGGCACGGCAGGGCAGCTCAGAGGAGAGAGAAAGGGGAGAGGGGATGGGCCGAGGAAGAAGAGGGGGAGCGTTTAATTGGTTTCAAAATAAAGCAAAGGGAAGGGAGGAGACGAATGATGAACTGGGTGGGTAACGGAAAGCCTTGCCTTTTGCGTGCCCACCCAATTCAAATCCCGTGCTGGCTTTGGATTTTCCACTGCTCCTCCGCTGGGGTCTGACGGTTGCAGTCAGCAGTGGGCGGTGACAGCTGGTCCCGACCGTTGCTGTTTGGCAAGGTAGCAGGAGGAGGACGGGGAGTTTTCAGTGGCTTGGCTTTGGGTTTGAGCTCGAGATGGAGAGGGAGGGAGCCGAGCCGATGCTCATTTACACCAACAGTTTTGTTGATTTATTCAGCTAATCGAAGCTTAATCACTACGGAATTGGTCTAAATCGTACTAGTCATGCAGTGTTAGCGCATAATTTCTAGGGGACCCAAGGCTCCACCTTGGCCACAATGAAGCTCCGCCGTCATTGTGGAGGGTTGTTTCATAAGAATCACTGCTAAGCAAATGTTGGTTGTGGGTTGCAAAACACAATGACATATATTCACTAAATTTATATGTTATTGTAGGGATGGAAAGAACTCTCTTTCTCCGTTAAAAAAACCTGTCTTTTTTTAGGGGAAAATCATTTGTAGCATGGCTAAAATCCTAAATCTATCAGTGCCACCCAAGATCAGTACATTTTCATTTCAGATGTGTTTTTAGATTGTTGTTTTCTATAGATGTGTGCATATATAGTAAATGCATATTTCTAGCAAATTTAATTGTATTTATTTACTTCAAGAATATAAATCTGGAAGCAATTAAACAATAGCCAGGTGTAGTGCGGCTGGAATATTTAAAATCTAGAGTTGTCGTCTAGTACCCTTCTTACGGAGATTTAAACCTTTAAAATTTAGAGCAGTACTTTAATTCTATTCATTTACTCAAGGAACATCCATCGGACAGACTGACATCATTAAAATAGTCGAAGGTACCGGACAC
Organism: Leersia perrieri; assembly: GCA_000325765.3. Classification (NCBI taxonomy): domain Eukaryota; kingdom Viridiplantae; phylum Streptophyta; class Magnoliopsida; order Poales; family Poaceae; genus Leersia; species Leersia perrieri. The sequence goes on along the minus strand of CM002476.1, from coordinate 13,408,322 downwards.
TAGGTAGGTTTTCCATTTCTAACTGTGCTAACTAGTGGTAATTACAATATTTACTCATTATTTAGTTCAATTGTACATAATAGTTACTGGCTGCTAAGTAATTTTTGTTCTGTGTCCACCACTAGCCAATCATAGTTTGGTTGAATGAAATATAAAAGAAGCTAACGACGACTCCTTTATATAAATAGATGTAATTAAATCCTTTCGCAAGGAGTTGAATCTTACCTATCTATAGGAGGGACATGATTTTTTTTTTCTTTCCACGGGCACTAGGAGATTGGATCTAGCCATATGAGCAATACTCCTATTTGGCACAAATAAGCCGCCTCTTGGTCATTGACCCTTAAGACACTACGAACGCCCTATTGGGATGTGTCCATTTGTCTTGCATATAATAAAAATAAGTGCATGTATCCATTTTAACCTATTTAATTACTTAGTACTTCCTCTATCCCAAAATATAGCAATATATTTTTTGAACCATATACTGTGAGGGAATCCCCCACAGTTAAATTTTATTAAATAAACCACAATTACAAAGAGTTTATCCACATGCGTAATACATCTTTTTTCTACTTCTCTCAACATGTCTAGATACATTGTCCTAAAAGGGGTTAAATATCCTCCTAATTTGTTATATTATGGGACGGAAGTGGTAGAGATAATAGCGATATATATGAAAGAACTAAATTAACAATTGCTTCCTCAATCTCAAAATATAGCTACTTTTAGCTATGAACACAAGAAAATATCTAGATTCATAGCTTCAAGTAGTTGTATTTTGAGACGAAGGTAGTAATTTCAAAGTAGCTGGAAAATGAAATCTTAAGGTGCCACTAGGTCGTCAAGTAATTATTCATGTTGAATGTGTTATACATTGTTGATATATATACATGCCGTGGGTTATAAGGGATAAAGTTCTACAGCAAACCATGCGCTCATTGAAGATAGGCGAGTTAGTATGTCGTTTCTACATACTGGCTTTTGTTGCACCTAAATGTATCCGAGTGGAAGGATCCGATCATTCGAGCTGATTAACATTTTTTGGCTAAGTATATGCTCTCTGATAAGATTGTCAGTATCCCGATACGTATCCTAATATCCTAGAATACTACGATCATACAGAACCAGAACAATACCAATCCTATGTAAGTATCCTAAATTTATTTCATAGTATCTAGTTCCATAAGATACTAACAGATATTAGATAGATATTAGATAGTATCCCGATACTATGGTTCATACGATAGTACAATAATATCATTTAAAATAGGATGCATTGAAAATAATGTGAATAAGTTAGCTCAAAAATTGAATAAAGTCAATTAAATTTAGCAAAATCAATATTACATGCTTCGATTTATACTACATATTACAAATCATATATAAAACATATACTTTTTAAAATCTGGTAGGATCCCGATACTAACGTAGTATCCCGATCCTCGATACTACCAGGCGAAAAACGATATAGCCTGGTATCCCGATACTGAATACCTTGCTCTTCAAACAGTATTAATTGAATTTTCCAAAGTGTCTTAATATCAGATGCTCAAAAAAAAGTGTCTTAATATCATCAACAGCTGGATCATTCGTCCTTAGTGAGAAGGTGTTGCCTACGACTATTTTCATATAACTATTTTATTTGTTTCTTAAAATATTTAAAATATATACTAGACATTTCTTCACCTCTACAGGATGTTTCTAGACAATTGTTTTAGAATATGATTGGAACATTTGTTTAAAGTTAGAATGTGTTGCCTATGGTTATTTTCATATCAAGATAAAAAAATCATTGTTAGAAAAATATATAGTTGGCACTTTGCTTCTTAGTAAAAGAAAAGTTCGATCCTCAATCATAATTATCAACCTTCATAATTGTTGTAAAAATATGATTACAAAATGACATAATGTCTTGCTAAATTATGATTGCAGTGTGGTGGTGGAGTTGTGTGTGGATGAATAACTCCACTCACCAGCGGTCAAATTTGATCCGGTGCTATAGGCGAGTGCACTTAAATACATTAGCAAAGACACTCGTGGGTGTATGCGTGTGTAGTGGGGTGTGTTGTGTATTTGATGTAATAAAAAAACAATATAGTAGTGTTGTTTGTTATATTAAAATGCATTTTTGTCCATGAGGAATTCATATATTTGTAGGATATGAACCATTTTACATTATCTTCAATATGGAAGTTCAACAAATCCATATTTATTTATAAATTACCATAGGAAAATGGATGGCCATGATTAATAAATTACCTAAACCTTCAAGAATAACAACCTGTGTCTTCATCTACAACAAATCAGAATATTTTTAGTATGAGGAAAACATAAATGCATGGCTACGAGGTAGGCATGGTATTGTAGCACCAAATGTTGAAACTGGAAAAAGGAGAGGATTTGAATTAACCCCCATCATTGTTATACATATGTAGAAATAGAAACTAAGAAAAAAGGAGAGGATTTGAATCAATCCCCATCATTACCACAGATAAATTACACAGTACTTGCAAAACCTTTTCGGCTAACACGTGAATGTTAAACAACATGCACTGTACGTGCTTGGGGACTTTAGGTCATGTGCTACCCACTGTTTTTTTTTATAAAAAAAAATTGATATACTAACCAGCTTTCTTGAAATAAAAAATATTAAACCATACGGTTGTACCCTATTCTTTGCTTAACAGTACTAGCTTTGCTAGCAAAAGCTGAGCAACCTCACTCAGTGTGTCCATTTCCAAACTTCCAATATTATTTTTTTGAAAGCGTGTTCCAAGAGTTCGTGACAAATATTCGTGCACTGTCCTCTTTGGCACTGTTCTTTTAGTCTGAAGTTTATTGTTCTAGCTAGTGCTGCATTTACTAACATATAACCGTGTATAAAAGAAAAATCTATATTAGAAGAGAGGCAATTACATTGACTTTCATCGTTCAGGACAACCTTCACGCGCTGGTTACAGATAGTTTGCTTGCTGGAGCTAATGAACACCTAACAACTATGAGAGTGACACATCAAGAATGATGATGTCCATTATGGTATCAAGTACTGAATTAGGCCCTGATGACCAACCAGAGCAAGCTAAAAGGGACGAACCTCCGAAAAAACTTCAAAAGGCAGAGTCGCCCTCCAAGCTAGGACTGAAACTCGTCTTGTTAAATCCTTTAAATTTTGAAGGTACATTCATCTATGTCAACTTGACATTTTGATTCTTAAGAACTCAATCTACACCTAGGTAAAATATTTCTCTTTTGTTTCAAAGAGCTTTAGTTGTTGATTACCTGTATCAAGAAGCAGCATGTCCCTCTTAGATGGTGGAGGAAAATAGGAAATAGATATGTTGCATAGAAATGATTCGAGGTGTACCTTACAAATGAAGGACAAAAGTCCATCTGCAAAGGGAAGAGAAAATGCCGACAAATATATGGCATTCTGTTCATCGTCAAGTTACAAGTTAGAATATAATTGCAATTATTGGATAAGAACATGAACAAGATGGGTGTGTGGCGGCAACCAGCAAAGAGTAGGCTTTTGAACTCTCTTGATGTGATATCATGATGCATATATAAGCATATATGCAATGCATATGTACCAAACAAGATGAAGTGCATGGACAGCTTAGATTAATGGAGGGCCCTTGATGTGTGGTGTAAATGATATGACAAGGATGTTATCAGAGACAGTTGTTTCTTGATCTTACTGATACAGGAAATGGTATAAAGCATCATGAAAGTTGCCGCAAATAACTTTGATTTTTTTTTCTTCTCTTGTGGAAAAATAAAAAAGTAGATCTCCTGAAGAATTTACCTTCTTATTAGATGAGCGAAGGCAGGCTTTATTCCTGAAGTTCCAAACTGCAAAAAAGGTGGCTTCTGGTTTTCAGACCTTTCAGAAACAGCACAAATGAAACAGACATTGTAGAAACTGTATGGAGCAAGAGGGGGGGACCAATGTATGTTCCTGCAAAAAGGAAGTTTCAACAGCCCATCACTCAGTAGGCAAAGCAGCAGCAACATGTGGGGGCAAAGGAGCATACCCATTGACAATGTGCCAGTCATGTGTTCACAGGGACCAAATGGTACTGTAGGTCCTTCATACATGGATACACCTGTAATCTCAAGTATGTTACTTGTTAGCAGTAACTTGATAAAATGAGTTGAGAAGGATGACACATTGGCACAACACACTTGATTTACACCAATGGTCTACAAAGAAAAGAGAAATATTGAAGAACATAACTGCATATCTTGCATTAGATTGACTTTGGCTCATGATCTGCTATTGATAAATGGTATGGAACAGCAAGATCCGAGCAATCAAAGGTCACTTTCATGAACTAATATGATCAAGAGTAATCAGCCAGGATACATTCAGGTTTCTTTCCAGCTGGCATAATTTTAACTTGTCACTTGTGGGCGCAAGATAGAGACATGGTATTTCTTCTTGAGATTCAGAAACATCAGGTTTACCACTATCATTTTCTTGAACAGCATGGATGGTGGTTTATGTTAGAAGTGACACCACAAATATGAGGCGAGTCCTATCAAAACATTCAGCAATAAATGTTGAGATTGACTGTGGCAAATAAAGATATCACAACTCATAATACTTAAATCATAAGAGAAAAAATAATAATGAAATTGAAATTTCAAAAAGTGGAGCAGCAGGTGCACATGGAGATGGAACCCCCAATTAGGTGCAAAGAATATTAAATGTCCAGAATCAGCTTGACAAGATTATTAAAGCAGAAAATCTTCACACTGTGATACTACATAGCATCTTCTATGAACAGATCTAGGGCCACTGTGGACCATACCTATTTAGTGGCCAACTAAGCTTCCTATCATTTGAACCAAAAGGAAAAAGGACAATAATGAAAATTTTGGATTCAAATATTGAATGTAACAAAAATTAAGTCAGATAACAATGAAATTAGTTACTTTAAAGGTGATTAGATGAACAAATAAGATTAATAAGGTTTAACTTTCTGAAAGTGGTAAATCGATGATACCTAGTCAACTGGAATTTGAGAAACACTGTTGGGTAAATACTACCTCGGTCCCGAATATAGGTATTTTTAGCTACAAATCTGGACAAGAATTTGGTTAAGTGTTTGTCCAGACTCGTAGCTAGAAATAACTATATTATGAGACGTAGGTAATAAGAAACAAACAATTTTTCAAATAAATGTTTAAGGAGCTATACACCTACTGAACTTGCATCACGGCTTCAGCCTCAGAAGCCAAAATAAGCACAAACGAGGAATATTTGAAGCAACAATGTTCAAATATCTGGTTGAAGCAGTTATGTCTTGTGTCTTACATTCCCTGTCTCAGTTTTGTGGACTAAAACTACTGCAAATCCCTTTATGTGTTATGTGATCAATCATTCCATTGAGGTTTAAAATAAGTGAACAGATTGTACTGAGTCAAAACTCAAAACCAAGAATGCCATGGACAAAACAAGGCAAGAAATACAAAAGGCAGACTAATAGAATATGTAGCAGTAGGTTGGATGAAGTATTGAAACCATTATGACAGCCATTTACAGCTCCAACATTGATACACTAATTGTAGGAATAGCTAAAAACTTCAAGAGGAAAAAATGAGAATAAATCCCTAAAACGAAAGTTCCCTTTAATTTGGGATAACTATGGGGTTATTTATTGGTGAATAGAGGACATGAATTTGGTTGTTAATTCATCTATGCAACATAATCGTTCTTGAGCTAGTAGACATTACCTTACTTGATTGTTTCTTAAAAACTTTCAGAACCAGCTTCATGCAGCTCCAGGAACTCTTAGGAGAAGCCTGAAATTCTGGAAAGCATCTTGAGCTACTACTGCAATCCTGCAAAACCAGGAATTCAGTCAGTCTACATTTTCAGAAATTTCAATCCAACACATCATATGCTAAATGATGTTTATTCTACATTTTACCAAAGTAAAACTGAAGCATTAGTTGTACGAAGAACTGTAGACAATAAGCAATGAACCTACCAAAAATTTATCAGTTTCTTTACATGGTCGCAATATAGAAGATTATTTAGTTGTAAGGAAAATATTCCTATTCAACCAGGAACTAGCTGATCAATGCCAGAGCTAAGGACACATTGAAGAAATTGATAGTAGACCCATTCTTCCATATGTCAGTCATACCTACTAAGATCTATTGCAAAAAGGAAGAGACTGTGCAGAATCAATCTTGTTCATTTGCCAAATTTAATCAGAAAAGGGGTTCCAAAATGGGACACCAGCTGCTAAAGTCCATCTCCAGTGTTTCAGGCAGAAGTAGCAGCATAATATTGCCAGTAAACAGTTTGGTACTGGCACAGTGGTGTGTCACCAAGAACTGGTGTGAGACCGTTCTTTCCTACAAAAGAGAGTGGTTCACTGATCTCATCATAATTATCAGGGAGACAGTGACTGCAGAGAACCAATCATCACAAGTGCTTCTCTAAGTAATAAAAAAACAAGCAATCTGAATCGCGCACTACCAGGCTTGAAATCTTTTACTCCTATTTGCCCTCGAGGGAAGCTGATAAAAATTCCTCACACCACCAAAAAAATACAATTTAAAATGGTAAAGCATATTTTAACAAAAATTTTAAATATACAAGGCAGTTCCATTATATGATCATATCTATTAGTCTTATTTATCATTCAGATCAAGCCACTTCAATAGCTGGTCATCATCCTATGCGCTACTTCTGCTCTAAAGTTGGTGACTAGAATACTCCAAAAAATTAAATCACATATAAAACTTATGTCATGCCGCATCAAGTGATCTTAGTTGTTTAACAAGGCTTCAGAACAAGAAAAGCCTCAAACGTATAAAAAATAACAATGTTTAAAGTTGATAAATCATAACTGGAATTGATTTATGTACGAGAGGATAATTGTCCAAAACATAAGTCATTTTTAAATTCTTAAAACACATTCACATGTATTTGCTAGTAGAAGATAGAGAAATACTTTGTCACTCCTGAAATATTATAGTTTTTTACACCAAACAGTATGTCAATATTGAATCACACATATTATCATCATGACCAACAGTACAACTGCTGCCATGGCAACGAAAAATTCCTTATGTAAGAATGAACATACTTACTGTAGTTCATAGCGCGTTTACTAACATAGTTAAGGTAGGTACAATAATTGTTTTCATATATTAGAGCATCCACTTAAAAAATGCAGTCTTGGAAGAAAGTTGGCTGTTTTACAAATTTACACTAGTGCGAGCAAAACTGGCAGTACCATTCAATCTCATATCTGCAGCGAAATGTTCCCCTTTCACTAATTTCCCTTGCGAGTTCTTTTGACACTATCACTCAACAAGTATTATTAGCATGACTTACGTTCTTGGCTTGTTTTCTTCCCAAAATGTTCTTGGTGTCCTTGGGTGTATAATTCAGCTAAGTTGATGAGATGTATCCCCAGACTAGAGCAATCAGTTTCTAGGTAGTGGAGGAGATATGACTACTAGCTGGTTGTTTCCTGAGACCCTTGTCCATTATAATCCTCCTTGATTCATCCGATTTGGACCATTGTCTAACATCAGCATGAAAATTTGATATAAGCACATGACTTCCTGGATTTTCTGGGTCTACCTCCAGAAGGTGCAGAGCTACTTTGTTGCCTCTCACCACATCCATGTTAGCTCTACATGCATTCAGCATAGCCACACAGATGGAACCAGAAAGCTCACTTCGGTTTGTATTGAAACTGCAATAGAGATCCCATGCCTCATCAATCTGGCCTGCACGGCCTAGTAAATCGATAAAACATGCATAATGCTCTGGTCCCGGATTAATCCCATATTGTTTTTTCATCAAATGTAACATAGCTCTGCCTTCATCCACAAGACCAGAGTGTCCGCAAGCTGAAAGAACAGCGAGAAAAGTAACTGTGTTTGGCAAGACCACAGGTGCAGCTTTCTCCATTCTTTTAAACAAATCTAATGCTGCTTCTCCATGACCATGGCGACTATAAGCATCAATCATACTGGACCAGGACACTACGTTCCTGCAAGCCATTCGGTCAAACACCATACGAGCAGCCACTGTCCGCCCACATTTTGCATACATATCGATAAGTGCATTGCATATGATCGTCTCTGAAATAAACCCATGACGGAGAGCCTTGCAATGCACCTGCATACCATACACCAAATTCGCTGTCGCCGAGCAAGCAGTGAGGCCGCATGTCAGTGCGATCCCATTGAGCTCAATCCTCCCCAGCATCAAGAAAGCCTCCCTGAATCTGCCGTTCTCCACACAACCCGAAATAACAGCGTTGTACAGAGCAGCATCCTTCGGGCAATCCGTGAACATGAACAGCATCATCGCTTCCCCGACAAGGCCACAGCTCATGTAGAGATCCACGAGCGCCGTTGCCATGACGACATCGCCCGATCCGCACGCGACGACGACGCTGAGCGAGTGCACCTGACGGCCGGGGCGGAGGGCGCGTGACGCGGCGCACGCCTTGGCCATGGTGCAGAGCGTCGCGGCTGTGGGGGAGAACCCGGCGGCGGCCATGCCGCGGAAGGCGGCCGCGGCGGCGCCCGGGCGCGCGTGGCGGACCAGGCAGGCGAGGAGAGCGTTCCAGGCGACGGCGTCCCGGGCGGGCATTTCGTCGAACAGGCGGGACGCGGCGCCGGGATGGCCGGTGTTGGCATAGGCTGTGAGGAGGGCGGTGGCCGGGATTGGGGTGGAGAGGGAGGAGGACTTGATGAAGGAGGCGTGGATTGCGGGGGAGTCGGAAGGGTGGGAGGAGAGGCGGCGGAGCAGCGCGGCGAGCGACGACGACGACAGCCGCATCGCGTATTTGGTGTCAGTGGGATATCAGGATGGCGGGAGTGGCAAATTTCTACCGATCTCTTCTTGGGGATCAACGACGACTAAGTAAGAAATACTAGGGTGGTGCAGCATAATGGTTTCTTGGCCCACCGGAGGCGTTCGAAATTGCAATAGTGGCGCTAGGATATTCGATGGCAACGGTGGATAGCAAACTTTGGAGTTGGTAGTAGTTGTTTCTTGTGTTCGAGTGTTCTTCTTTATGTAAGATTTGGAGTCTTTAACAACTCGTGTATCTTTTGGCTACGTATATCCATCATAAATATATAGACCGGATTAATCAATTCATTATTACCGTGGAAAATTTTGCTAATGTTCGTAGTAACCATCTGCTTCCAGTTAAATGACCGTTCCTCTAATCATCTTAAATCATAAGTTTCTTATGGCTTGTCAAAGAAAAAAAAAAAAAAAAAGGTCTCTTAAGAATCAAGATTCCGAGGGCCGCTTCTTAAGTGCTAAATTCAAGGTTCATGCATTCATGAACTTACCATGCACAGTCGCAAGCTCATAGCATAGGGTTACATGGAACCTTGTGTAGTACTAGATAAATCAATCATCCAAAACTCCATTAGACTTCTCTCTCAAAAGTACTCGGTATAATTTGCATAACTGAAACTGTACTCCGATCAGAATGTACAAGTACAACAACACGATTTACCTATATACAAAAAAATTTGGCCTGAAATTACAACAGAGACATCGCTTCTTTACTCTCATCAAGGGAAAATGTTTTATCAAGTCTACCATGATTAACCTTTACCACTACAGGTCTACAACAATGAGAAGAAAGAATTTCTACCTTGATGGTTGTGAAATAGCATATCCTATCAGAGAATCGAGCTGGAACAAAAAAGAAAGAAAGAAAGAAGAATTAACAGCAGGGCATGTATTTGTTGATTTCAACTGGGCTCATCACTGCCTTTTGCTTTGCCTCGTAGCATGTCTCCAAACCCACCCAGCATCATACGACCAAACCTTGTGTTCTCTTGCTGAGCTTGCGGGACGGGCTGAGAGGGTGCTGCCGCAGCAGTATCGTGTTGTTCCACACTCTCTTTTTTCCCAAGCAGGCTGCTCTCGCCAAAGAAGCTGGTCATCGATGATGCAATCCCGAGATGTGCCCCCATTACCTTGCCAAGACTCTCAAGTGTTCCTCCTGACCTTTCACGGGCTATAACTTCTAGTGCTTCCTTGTGGGCAGGGTCTAGAGCATCCAGATCTTTCAACAAGTTCTGTATTGACGGCAAAAGCAGATCACGTACACTTGTAGCAGGAAGATCTGCAACAAACGAGAGAAAATACATGTAAGACATGGTAGATTAAACTATATGCCCAAGCCAAAGCAGAATTCTGACTGAGTTTTACTTAATACCATTAATTAAAGTCCCTAGTTAAACCATAATTGTGCGAATGACTAATAAACTGGTGTGAATCAAAAGCCAAAAGTGTTGTTGATTCTGTCAACACTGATAAGTGATAACATGTTTTACCCCTCTTAACAAAAGATAATTAATTATCATTAAAAAATAGAAAGAAATTAATTTATCCTTCTGTTCATGATTATTAAAAAAAGGTCAACGTTTTAGATTTTGGTCAACAATTAGTCAGATTATAAGTTATATTAGTATGAAAAATACACCGAATGGATGCTTCACAACATTAGTCTATAAAAATTATGAGAAAGCAATGGTCAAATTTTAATTTTGAGGGTGTCAAATTAAAATATTTATCAAGTTTTAACAACACATAAAGGTCACGATCACTTTGATCTCAAGCAACAGCACAGCTGCATTTACTTACATTTTTATGCCTTAATTCTGCCCTGTCATGTTGAAAACTGAATTATTTAGAATAAAATTGCAAATGAAAGCATAATCTATTGCTTAAAAGCTTCTGTTGGCTTGTGAAAATTTACTGTGTACAAGATGGTGCTCCATCTCTCTATTAGGTAATCAAGGATACAGTCAACCTTTCAAAACTTACACCATCAATAGACACGCCAAATAAAATACAGATGGACTGCATGAAACCAATGTATTTGGGTTTGCTGCACAAATAATTCCGTAACACAGTTTTATTATTTGCAGCATGCTGTGATAAAAACCCATAGTTCAACCTAACATTGGGTATTGTGCAAAAGTAAAAAACGATTTCATAGTTTTAAAAAGAATATGAAAATACCAGCTAATATGGTATCAAAGTTGGCACGTGGGAGATATCTGGTGAAAACCCGTGAAAACCGAACCTAAAAGTTTTGCACATTCATGAAAAAGTTTTAGGTATAGGCACTAACCATAACCTTACCAAATATCAACTCCAAACTCAACTTCACTTATTAGAAACAATTTTCAGGTGAATAGGATCATGTTACTTTTCCACTGAAATTTGTGGTTTTTGTTCCTCCCAAATGTAGTTGAGCTTGGACTGATATTTGGTGGGGATGTAGTTCATCCTATACCTATCTATAGTAACTTTTTCATGAATTTACAAAACTTTTAGGTTCCGGTTTTCACGGGTTTTCACTTTTTGATGGTGTTCACCAGATATTCCGCCAAGCAAGTGAACAAACTCATGTAAATGGAATTTCGGATAGTTGCTATGTAGTTTTCAAGCAGATCTTAAAATATAAACAAAATATACTGAAAATACATGCACATAAGTTAAGGGAAGGATTAGTTAATTTTGGATAAGGCTAACCTGTAGCATCCACAGCACGAAGTGCTTCACAGAATACATTTGCTCTCTCACGGCGCCGTTCAATATCATCTCCAGTAGGTGGGGCACTTGTTAGCTTAAATATCTTAGTTAAAAGATGTATGTAATGTCAAAGAAAACAGAAAATAAAGTGTACATATATGATATATGAGCACACAAGCAAGCTAATGAATCATGAAAATTTGGGAAAGACTTAAAAAATCAAATGTGGTCGGTAGGATATATTCACGTAGTCTATCTGTTGTATGTGGCACCGTCGCTGCAAGTGCACGGATGACAGAAACGGTAGCTTCATGTGATTCATCTTCAAGAAAAGCATCCATTTGAATTCGTATCTTGTCAACAACCTGACAGCAAGTCTTTAAGGTGGTGCACAAAGTATGTAAAGTATAGAAGAAAATAAATGAGATGTGTACATACCATGTCATTTTTGAAATGCTGAGCAACAGCTCCAAATGCTTCTATACTAGCATATTTTACAGTCAAGTTTTGATCAGACCCAAGAGTTATAAGTGCTGGCAAAACATGAGTCGATGCTACTTTCACACTAATGTAGGGTACCTGTGTGTTAAAAGAATCAAGAATTGCATAAGGAACTTATGGAACCAAGAAGGCAAGGTGGTGAACCCTTCAAGAAACTACCAATCCATTCATGTAATGATGATACACTTACAAGTGCTTTCAGTAGAGCTGCAGCATTGGTTTTTAGGTTGGCATCAGAGCTCACAACCATCTCCCACACAATATTAAAGACAGCAACATGGTGCTCCTCAAATATGCTACATAATGATAGTAAGTGAGATACATTAACAACGAGCATATCAACAACACAATGACATTTGCTGTATTATGTGTTCAGTTAGTTAAAGTACGAACCAAAGAAACCGAACTGCATCAATGATCTCAGCAGTGTGATGCATAGAAAATGACCCATCCTTCGTGTTTTGGATAAGTAATTTTCTCAAGTATTCTTCTAATTGTTGACATCTTGAAGGAGAACCCAAAATACCAGATAATAACAATGGAAGGACACACACCATTCCAAGTTTTTCGGCAATAGAAGTTTTTGGACGCAAACCTGCAAGATTGAAACACAATAAATACAAATGTTGAATAAATGAAAATTAAAACCAAACAACCAGCAGTATTAAACTATTAATACAGGATCCTTACCACGAACTCTAGACTGTGTTGCCAGAGGAAAATAGGTGAAATCACTGCTGTCAATATCACCTGCTGCTACAAGAAATACAGGTAGCATAATGTGTTCCAGATAATCTATGCCATAGCGCCCGGATACATCCAATAGGTACTAAAAAGGTTCAGGAAATGATTGGTCAGAATTTTATACATGATACAATGATGGAAGGATGTGCGTAGGTGTTGAAGTGATCTGTACAATTTACCTTTCTCATCACCGTTCTTAAGTTATCCTCTTTAGCAGGCAACAGGCAGGCAAGCTTGATCAAATCCGGTAGACACTCAGTGTGCATCCACTCAAATGCGGACCACTCTGTGTCACCTCTGTCAAGTGTGGACACAACAAATCGATAGAAGATAAGTAAATTCGTTTGGCTCGATTAAATTGATTGTGCAGTAAACTTTATAATTTCGACCACTGATGGAACTAAAACTATCTAAGTTAGGTGCATGAAAATAATACCACCATATCTACTTTGAACTGGTCATGTTTTTCACAAGTTTCTACATGTGCATGGCTATTGAAAATAATAGCAGTTAAACATACACTTTGGAGATCGTTCAATTCAAAAATATCATATATTTATGACGAGAGGGAGTAGTAACTACTTAGTTTTCACAAAATATCACACAGGAAGACAACTTACGTAGCATACAGTTTTAGACTGGATTCTGAGAAGTGACTTTCTGGTGTAGATCCTGTAGAAGGATCAACAGCAAACGGGCAAGTATCTATAGCTTTCTGGTGAATAAATGGTAACAACTCAGTCAACATGCGGAGGAGGACATCAATGTTCCAACGCTCTTGCTCTCGTAAAACACGGAGATGTGAGTCTATTGTACCTTCAACCCCTGAAATGGGTGGGCAGCGCTGAAGCACAACAATTATATCAGAACAGATGTCACACTTCATAGAAACTATAGGGTTCCCAAAATATACAAATATGTATACCTGAGCAGATGCTAGAATATGTGCCAGTAGGACTCTCAATATCTGATCCAGTTTATCTCCCCATCTTACAACGGCAGGAACAAGTTCCTTTAGAGCAACATTCACAACTGCCCCCGAAGGGTCACAGACCAACTGGAACATTAGCTCCTCAACCTACCAAATAAACAGGAAACTAAGAGGACTTCCAAAATAAGGATTATGATTCATTTATTTGTACCCCAAAAAGCTCTCCATCAAAACAAATATTCTCCTAAGGAAAGGAAGTTCTGACAGGTTACACCTAAATTAATTACAAGAAACAAAAATTCCCAAAGATTGGCACTAAGCATGTGCAATACTTACCTTATAATATTTATCCAGGTTTGGAAACAGAGAAAGCAGCAATGCGAGATTATGCGTTGCAGCTTCCCTTACAACTGTCGCAGAATCTTCAACAAGTTGTTGCACAATGGATAAGATAAGGGAATCGCGTATCTCAGGACGAACATATACTGCTAATTCTCCACAAGACTGAGCAACAAGCAACCTACGCTCCTCATATTGGTGATTTATCTACACATCAACCAATTCAGTAAAATGTAAGACTACAGGCCTAAAAAGGTTAAAATATCTGCCACAAATTGCCAGATACCTGTTCCCAACATTGTGGAAGTAACTCGGTTTCAGTCCTCATCTCACCTACACTCTTAGCAAGCTCCACACAAGCCTGCATGAAGAACACAGACATATGAATAACAACAATTTAACCCAGTAAAAGTTTGCAAATGGCATAATGAGAAGTGCATGTGCGCATCAATTGTTGCAATTGTACAAACTTACATCCATTATGATGCGTCTCTGTTGTCCATCAGGACGTTTGATTAGATTGAACAACGTATGAGTTAGAGAATCACGTATATCACTATCTGGATGTTTTTCTATAGCACATATGATCAAAGGAAGAAGTTCCTGCAACCATTCAGCAATAAGTAACATAAGGTATATACTCATATAAGGATTGAAACAAACTACAAGGGTTACAGGTAAACCTCACGATGGTTTATAAGCACATAAGGAACAATCTTTGGAAGAGCATCTGAAACTATTTTGATAGTCTCCAAAGCCTACATGTTGGATAAGAATAGCTTGATTAATGAAATTTACATAGGAGTAAATGTGAAGACCTCATACAGAAAGAAGATATATCAAGTCACTAACCATCTTATCTGATGATTTTTGTTTACATGGACTCTCAGCTTTCTCAGTATGAACTTTATCTTCAGACAGATAAACAGATATGTTATCCGAATCCTCCTGGCTGTTACTGGCTCCATGCAGATTGCCATTGACAGATAAATCCTCAGTGCAAACGTTCGTGACAGATTTATCTTCTCCTGAAGTGCCATAGCCACTGTTCTCTGCAGTTGAGCAGGAAACTGCTGCTTCTGGACCTGGGGAACCTTCAACACTACTTTCCATATTTTCATGATCTTTTTTTGTGTCCTCAGCTAGACTCATGTCCCCTGCTAGCTTACTTATTATGGATTCAGGTCTTTTTAGATTGTCATGCTCACTGCTCAGCGCTGTTTCTCCCATAGAATTGGCATGGTTAAAACCATCGGTATCTCCAGCAGATAATTGTTTACTTGACCGAGTCCCTTCAATATGCATCTTAAGGGACGTAATTTCAGCTCTACAGTCATTCAGCTCCTTCCTCTGGACATCCAATGATTGCTTCAAGTCTTGAACCTTTCTTAAAATGTCAGTATAGCTATGTTCAGAAGAATTGAAGAACAAGATAACTGGATTATTTCTGAGAGATCATTACCGTTTTCTCCTTCTCTTTTATGTCCTTGTGTGCAGCTTCCAAAGACTTTCTTAAAGCAGCAATTTGACTATTAGCCACTTCCCTGTTCTTCACCAAAGAGTCCTTTTCAGCACTGAGCTTTTCATTGTCCTTCAATAGGGTCTCATTTTCGCGAAGAATAGAAATCTTTTCCTGTGCCATGTAATAAAATTGATGATTTAATAATATTTGGAAGTTGTCGAGTTGCAAGAAATAACAGTCTTTAATGCTCATTTCAGTCAAGCCTCCATTATCTTTCTTTGATTGAGTGTCATGTACTTCAGTGGGCCATGATACAAGTCTTGGATTAATAAACTACAACACTAGAACACCCAACTTTACGGTTGTTTGTGATAGCATCTACTATGGCTCCTTGAATATTGTGAATTTGTGATATCTCACAATGTTCATAATAAAAGGTTAAACAGACCAAATGCATCGAATGCTAAATCTTTTTACTTATTGATTCTCAGCAATCAATTTTGAAACAAAATTTTTTGTAATGTGCTTCATGAAATGGCTGGATTATACATGGTTCGTGAATAAGATAAATGTGTTAACCATATGCACACTCCCTAGGATGTTAATTATAACTAAAGTTGAATATGATGTAGGCCCTTTTTTAGCAAGCTACTTGGATTCTATCAAAGGATTACATGTAGCATATCATCTAGTTATCATAAATTTCCAGCTATTTTGAAGTATATTGGTTAGAAAAGAATCATTGCAATATGATTTGGACTAAAATTTAATACTTATTCTTAGTATAAATTGATGGAATTAAAATGAACATGTATCAGGTACCTAATACTGTAATTTAACACTGTAATGCATCAAGCTGCAGTCAGTAAACAATTAGTAACTTTTATAGGAAAATTAAAAAACTCGACGGCAATAATCACCTCTGCAGCCTCTGTGGTAGATGAAAGGTACTGGTAGTAGTATCGACGAAGGGCATCAGGCACACAAGCTGAATTGTTAATCCAAACATCAAGGTCCTGATCAGGAACCTGCAATCAGAATGATCTAGCAAGCTTTAAGAAGGTATACATTCAACTGGTTTGTGATTCATAATTAATTTGTCAGCATTTTTTAATGTTAGCTTTAAAGCACTTACAAGACCCACCTAATGTTCATTCCACAGAGTGAAGCTTCTACTTATTATGCCTACCAAAGTTTCAAGAGATAGGTATATGTGAACAGATCTGTAGCAATTAAATATGGCAATAAGGCTGAGAAAGGACCATCTGTGTCTGTTTTTTAACAGATAACTTTCTCTACCGACAGTCCAACACTGCCATGTAATTTTTGTGATGCTACTAGAGACGACAGCCTATCAACTAGGAATAGAATTTGTATGAATTTCTGTTTGTGAGAAATGGCCATGACATTGAAGTCGAGTTGCAGAATTGACTTTTACATGACAAACAGATTAAAGGCAGTTCTTTAGCTCCAAGATTACAAAATATAGTGCCCAAGAAAGATAAAACAGATCTTAATAAACTTGACAATACGAGGAAGTTGCAATGGAACTATAAACTGTATGAAAAATATGATACATACCTCCTCAATGAAAGTCATGGCTGCAAGTCGATACCCAGCCAAAAGCAAGTATTCTTTGACAGCGCAGTTCAGATCTTTCCGTTCATTATCCTTAAGAGGGCCTAATGTTGAAATTTTGGCATCTCTTTTGTCATGTTGGTTAGATCCCTCATTTGTCGAATCATCTGAAAGAGGCCCTGCATGACAAATGGATGAATCATGTCAAGCACTCCAGTACATTATGGCATTGGATACCATTGTCTAGAAAAGATCTTAGCAGCACAAGATAAGAGTAGGAGGGATTTGTTTCCGTAGAAACTTTTTCAGTTTCTTGTGGAGCTCACATAATCGACACAGTAACATGAATGAATATATAAGCGCTGTCACTAGAACCTCACCTCTTATATGCATATCTCATATCAGTTATATAGAACATGATGAATGATGACTCGCTTTGAATCAGCTAACAAAAGATACATAATTAGATGTTACCGACAAATCCACCTCTATGTGCTCACTGCAAGCTAGTGGCCCTTGAAGAGGGGAAGTGGTCGGCTTAAAAGTATTAGAACATCTAGAGTGTTTATGAACAACTATCCAAAGCCAATACGGAATCAGTTGTCCAACTTTATTGATTTGTTGGCTGTAAAAGTTCCTACAGAAACCTCCAGCATAAGAATGCAACTTTATCAGACATGTGTTTTGTTTATTTCCTTTTCCCTTTTTGTGCATGATACTTCTTCTCATTTCCTTTAAACCCTTATAGCTTCCATCCAACAAGCAAACACCATGATGACAAGGGCAATATTGTTCAATACCATCCCATTTTGCGAAGATCGCTGAGATGGAAAACACCCTCCCATGTGCCACAACCATTTGCTCTAGACCCCATATGTCATCCTTATATTGGATGGAACTTTCAAAGTTCAGTTTATAAGCAACAGGACACTGAGCTAATTTTCACTTTTCGCAATTATTTGGGTACCAAATGCTTTACATATCGATTAAACTTTAATAATCAAAGAAATGTGAAGAAAAGAAAATTGTTTTGCCTCCACGCTACCACATGAAAAACGATATCATGCTGCTATATCTGTCATTTCAAGGTTACATACCGGCAGCATTTGAGCCATCCGGAGATGATTCTTTCTGTTTTTGTAACTCAAGCTTCAACCTGGAAAGATCTTCTCTGGCTAGTCGAAGATCGTAATCAGTAAGCGCCAACTTTTCTTCTGCTGCTATTTTCTCCTCTAGTAAGCTCTGTGGATCAGCACCTGTCAACAACAACATAGACATGATCACCTCACAGACTCAGTAATACTACATGGTTAGCTTGCACAAAAAGTGAGGAGATTGTTGGGTTCTACTCCCTCCGCCCTAAAATATTTTCCTTGTGGCCTAAGTGCACCTGGTAATTTATGCGTACTGTTCAGATTTAACAATGGTATTTGTAATGTTCAGATTTGCGCATCCAACTGCCAAGTAGTACTAACCAACCAAAATGAGTGTCGAATGTAAGTTGAGCACCAAGCCAGCCACATACACCTAAGATAGATAAAAACTAAACAGCGCTAATTCGGACGCAATGCAGGGATGCGGACAAGGCAGGCAAAGCAGGGAGCGTCCGCGAGATCCAGCCAGCTGAGGGTCGTCCTAGGTGAGCTCACCGGGCGGCGCGGAGGAGGCGCGGGCGAGGAGGTCGGGCGGGAAGAGGGCCGGGTCGGAGAAGAAGTCGCGGAGGCGGAGCGCGTGGGCATGGCGGCCGTCCTCCTGCAGCTCCTGCAGCAGCTCCAGCGCCGTGAGGTGGTACCTCTCCTCCAGCAGGAAGTTCACCACGCAGTTGCACAGCGACGCCCACCTCTCCTCCGCCCCCGCGCCTCCCCCCGCCGCCGCCTCCATCCGGATCTGCCCAGTCGCCGGGATCCACCCCCGTGCGTGCCCTCAATCAGCGGCCGGCGCGGCGCCGTCCCGCCGCATGCGATGCGGGCTCCTCCGGCGGTCGGGCGGTCGGTGGATCTCGAGAGGCCAAGCAAGGAAGGGGTCGTGTGATTTTGGGAGGAGACGAGACAGACAAGTCGAGCAAATTTAGTCGGGGAAGATCGATCGAGGGGAGGCGCGTGGCGGCAGCTCTCGGCATCGGACAGCTGGCGTCTGACGTCAGCAAGGATGGATGGAGTTGCTCGTGGGCCTAATTGGCCGAGATGAATCGGCCCATGAAAGCCCGGACCGGCCCACGCGACAGCCTTGCTGCTGTTAGTAAAAACCCTCGTCGCGAACCCTGCGAGACCCTCTCTTGTCCGCTCGTCTCCGCCGCCATCGCGGCCGCACTCCGTTCTAGGGTTTGCTCCCCTTCGCTTCCTCCTTCTCGACTTTTCCTGCGGTCCGCGGCCGGATTGCGGATTGCGCGAGATCGATCCGCGAGGTGTGTCTTATCGGAGGTTTCTTTTTGTGTAGCAGTAGCAGGTTGGTGCCGCTGCGATTTCGGAAACGGTAAGGAAGGGGGCGGCGCGATGAGGTTGGAGAAGTGCTGGTTCTGCTCCTCCACCATCTACCCCGGCCACGGCATCCAGTTCGTCCGCAACGACGCCAAGGTTCGCGGGGCTCCCCTCCTCCCTTGTCTGTTATATTTATTTCCTGCACGATATTTTCTTTCTGGGGATGGAGAAGCGCGCCCTTCCGTTGCTCGGGTTTTCTTGTGCAGGAAATCAATTTTGTTTAAATGCTATAGAATTTGAACGCCGCCTTATTTGAACGAGTTTATAGATACCAATGATGTAGTAGTAGACAAATCCTCTTATGTGAATCTCTCAAAAAAAAAAATCCTCTTATGTGTTTTGTGCTAGTACTTTACCAGGCTTGTATGATTGGGCCGATTGGCTAGCTTGCTAATGTTATGGACTGATCATCGTAGTGCAGATGTATACTTAAATGGAAGGAAAGACTGTACAGTTGTACCTAAGAATGCAGATTATATACTGTGTAATCATATTATGTTGCCAGTGGGCAGTGTCCCATTTCATTAGCTTTGAATTAATACAAAACTGAACAAACCAACAAATATGTATCATCTGGCAAGGTCGGAACAGTAGAAGCAAGAAAGAAAAAGGTTACGTAGATTTTGTAGAAGTCTGGGGTTAATTTAACAGCTGAGTGCTCATTTTCAGAAGAAAAGATGCAGAACTTTGAAGCCAAAAATATGGTTATCAAACTACAGAATTTGTTGCCACCCAAACACCTACAAAATTTTATTGCCATACTATTATAAACAAATTGTGGGACTCAGGAATCTATTGCATACCCAAATGCAATAGAATTATGGGACCAAACACCTCAAATTACTTCTGTTATATTTGTCTTTTTTCTTTTGTTTCGTAGTACAACTGAATTAAGTGGAGACAAATAGCCATGTTAAATTTATTAATTTGACCTATATTTCTCATTGTGAATTTCTCTTCTATTTTATGGTTGGAATAGTGATGGATGCTAAAAGCTAATGCCTGTTTGGATAAAAGGCTTCTCTTGTTCAAAATAAGCCGCTAGAACATATGATTTTTACACCATACAAAAGAGATGTGAAATGACTGCCCATGCTGGTTTTCAGTCCATTAGTTTGTCATGTTTGTTGGTTTCTCTAATTAATGTTGTGGTTTGTAATAACTCGCGCAATAGTAAACTGCAAACCTTTTTAATTCTCCTATTAGAAGTCAATCCAGAATAACACGTCTGTTCTTAATTTGATCTGTTTGAGTCTTATCTAGCTTTTATGCATGCTTTACATTTTGCAATGTTGTATATTCATATTGATCCCATCTTACTGACTAATTTATATTGGAAGCCTAGCACTTATACAGTTTGCAATGTTTCATGCTTGATTGTGTCAGTACACTGTAACATTTCTGTTTGTCCTTTGCAGATCTTTCGCTTTTGCCGGTCAAAATGCCATAAAAATTTCAAGATGAAGAGGAATCCTCGTAAGGTTAAATGGACAAAAGCATACAGGTGCTTGCATGGGAAGGACATGACGCAGGTATTTGCTTGCTACTTCTATTTTCTTTCAGTATTAAGTAGAGCAAATTTTCTACTCTGTGAACCACACCTGAATCGTTTGATGAAATCAATTAGGACTCCACCTTTGAGTTTGAGAGGAAGAGGAACAGGCCAGAGCGCTATGACCGGAATGTTACTGAACAAACTCTTAAGGCTATCCCTGTTATTATAAAGACTAGACATGAAAGGCACAAGAAACATATTACAAACAGGTTGGCATCTGTATTTTGGTTCAGTCTGTTTATTCTTGATATTATCTCCTTGCTTAAAAATGCACTGAACTTTTAACAGGCATAAAGATGGTAAGACAAAGCAACGTGAGAGAGATGTTAAGGAATTGGAACAGGATATTGAAATGCTCCCCAAGAAGGATATCATGCTCCCAACACAAAAACCAAAGGTCGTGGTCAAAGTTTCTCAGCAGCAGACTGAAGAGAAACTTATGGAAGAGTAATGAAATGGAATCATGTGGCATGTGCTTCATGTTGTCATCTTTATTCTGCACTTTGTGTCGCATCAAATTGCTACTTAGGAAGTTGCTTTTGGCTGAATACCAGCAAGTTTTGCATGTACCGTGTGGTTTGGGACTTCCAGCTATATAGTATTGATGGCCTATGTAAACTGTTACAGTATTATTGACTCAACTAAAATTGTAATTTGTTAAATGGATTCTGTTTTTGCTACCTATTATGCACAATGTCCTATTCTTACATTATACAAGCTTGTGGTGATCCATTGAATTTGTGCATGCGACTTATATAGGTTGTGGTATGTGATAATCCAAATTAACATTAAAATTGAAATGAATTTGTCGGTGCCATGTACTCATGCAACACTGTTAAGCCATGTCCAATCTCACAGATAAAAGAGTTTTGTATGTCATTTATTATGGTTGTACAAGGCTAAACAATAAGTTGTCTTATACTCCCATCTGATAAAAAATAGTATGTTTTTTTTAAGGGAAATTGCCACTCCCTCTGTTTTAAAATGTTAGATGTTTTGAATTTTTTTTGTCTTGTAACATTTGATCATTCGTTTTATTTAAAAAATATAAAAATATTATTTATTTTGTTTATTACTTACTTTATTATCTCAAAAGTATTTTAAGCATGACTTGTTATTTTTTATATGTTCACAAAATTTTTGAATAAAACGAATGATTAACGTTGAAAGAAAAAAGTCAAAATATCTTTCATTATAAAATATAAAATTGAGGTAATAGCTTCTTATTCAATCAAATTGGTTTCATTACAGTCCAATCCTAAGCTAACCCTGGTGGAACAGAAAACCAGGTTGGAAAACATTCACTGGAACAGCATTCCTTTGCTAATTGCTTCAATTCTTGTATTGTCGTCCCATACACTGAGCGGTTGATACTCTCTTCCGCCATCCACTTGTGAACATAAGGCAATCAGTTTCAACAATCAATTTCTCAGCTCCCATTTGGCGAGCAAGATTTGCACCCTGCACACCCATCCACTCGGTTGTTTTTCCCATTGGTGTGCTTGGACTGTGAACAGTACTAGTTGGCCTCCCCCTCCAGATTAGCTCTTCCAGCTGAAACAAAATAGTTCATTTTTGAAGCTGTCATCGTTGTAGAGGTTTAACTTTGACCATAATTTAATATTAGCATGGGTTTATAACTTTTGTTTCACGAGGAGTGTCTATAAGAGAATGAAAATATACAAAAGATGAATCTATGCACATCACATTTATGTTTTCAAACTAAGTATATTTAAAGTTTTTTATGGTCAAAGTTTCAAAAGTTCATCGGATTTTGTCAAAAATATCAAGCAATATCTACTCCACTAGATGTAAGGGCATTCCTTTTTTTTTTTGAGAGAAGATGTAAGGGCATTCCTATGGTCTTTATAAACCAGTGTCCATGGTAATTACTATGTCACATAAGATTTAAACTGACTTTACCTAGTCAGTGCCCATGTGTTGCAATGGGTGAGAAAATTACATTGAAACACCACAAAAATTAGAGAAAAATTAGGGTTACTTGGCATCTTAAGTTTACAATGACACAATTCATAACATATAACCTTAAAAGTGGAGAGGGTCATTGTTATGGCGTTCCGTAGAGCATATGGGTGCTCGATGGGATGGCGAGGCTGGTCACCTCGCCGCCACGGAGCCGTTTTGCTAGCTAGATCCTAACGTTGGGAATTAATCTCTTGCTTACTTTATTATCATACGATGCTGCCTTATATAAGGCTTACATGAAACAACCATCTACTAATTTGGGGAAAAATAACAAACTAATATGTTTAGCTAAGGATGCAAGCTGTTGAGATATGTGCCGACACTCGCACGCTTCCCTGACACAGGCGCCATGCACGTAGCAATACTCCGCCGCGATCGTTGTGGCGACGTTTTTCTTGTTATGCCTATGGTATACACGCACGTACATAACATCTCCCTTCCTGTCGACAAGCAGCTCGTCCGCGAGCTGAAATGAAGGGTAGCGCTGGCGGAAATCATTGACATCCTCCCATTACGCAGCCAACATCGGCAGACCATCCCACTGGATGAGGACTTGGCGAACACCCGTCACTCGGCGTCCTCGTAGAGCTTGGGCAGGCACCGGAAGGACGGCACCATGCTGGACGGCTAGGAGCGGGGGTGACATCACCGGCAGCATGCCGACGAAAGGCTTCAAGAGGCCCACATGGAAGATGTCATGAATCCATGTGCCCTGTCACAGCGCGCGCTTGTAGGCGACCTCGTTGACGACAGCCACGATTTGGTATGGCCCATAGAAACGGGGCATCAGCTTCCCTTTGGCCACCATTGGTAGTGATGTCGGAGCGTGGTTACGTAGCTGTAACCACACCTAGTCACCGGTGGTGAAGGAGACAGCCCCATGGGTGCGGTCATAGTACTTCTTAACGTACTGTTGCGCCTGTTCGAGGCGGTAGCGTATGCCGTTGATGAATGTGTCCCGCTCCTTCATTGCGGATTGGCGGCGGCCACGGCCGCCACGCTTGTTGCGCTAGTGTCGTAGGCGCGTAGGCTCAGCGGTTCCCAGCCGTAGACGACACAGAATGGTGTATCCCTAGAGAACCAAGTGGAAGGAGGTGTTGTAGATATACTCGGCCCACGAAAGCCAGCGGATCCATTG
This sequence comes from Leersia perrieri, assembly GCA_000325765.3. Lineage (NCBI taxonomy): Eukaryota > Viridiplantae > Streptophyta > Magnoliopsida > Poales > Poaceae > Leersia > Leersia perrieri. Next base: position 13,384,057 of record CM002476.1, on the reverse strand, counting down.
TCGGGGCCGATCGCCGATGAACCATCTGAGGTATATGGTGATGACTTTGTTGACGGCCTCGGACTAATCGTCGTACTGCGGGTGGAAGGCGAAAGACTTGTGCAGCTTGGAACCCATTGCGGCGAATAGGGCCGTCTAGAATGCCGACGTGAAGACCAGGTCGTGGTCGGAGACGATGGACTACGGAATGCCATGCAGGCGGACCACACGGTGAAGAAGGCCTTGACGACGGTCTCGGCGGTGTACGGGTGCGCGAGAGGGATGAAGTGCACATACTTGGAGAAGTGATCGACGACCGTGAGGATCATTGATTTACCGCCGACGTGCGGTAGTCAGGGGCGGATCCAGGAAATCTAGTCACCGGTGTCACTCAATCACTCACTCAACATGGAACACTAACTGAATGTACAGGCTAGTAGACTATAATTAACCAATAGAACGCACAATACCTAATTAGGTTTACAATGGTAAATGACAACAAAATTTAAAATCAAGCTCACAATAGTTACCTATTATATCTCCTTCTTACGACTTGCCATCTTCTGAAATATAGGTATCACATCGCCGTTTCGAATTGTAGCTAGAAGAGCTGGCTCCACGAAGCATATGACAGCATCATTCAAAAAATCATCACTAATACGATTCCGTAATTCTATGTTCACAATCTTCATTGCCGAAAAGCAAACTGCTAACAATAATATTTTACTTTGACAGAAAGAAGGAGGAAAAACTTTACTTGACATTTTTGCTTCAAGCCTGAAAAGTATATCAAAACGTAATCGAAGATGAGGACTCCTTTAGTTCACCAATGAACTGAAACCAAAAATCAAGCTCTCAGCACAATCCTAAAGCCTAGAGAGATTAAAGAAGGTGATTAGAAGTTTGGAACCCTTAACTAAATTAGATCAGGCTGATCAGATAATTAGAGATTGTAAGTATTGGGATTTTAATTAAGGGTGAGCTTACCAGGGAGATGACGAGAAACGGAAAAAATTCGCCAACTTGTCGACTTGCCGTGCTCCTGTGTGATGGGAAAGCCAAGGCGTCGGCGTCGTTGCTGGCTAGCTGTAGGAGATACCGAGAAAAGAGAAGCAGTCAAGGAGACAACCGTAGTCAGTAGATTAGGCCCCAAATCGATTAGGTTGTTGGCTACCTGACTGTTTGCCTTCTTATTTGCTGGGGTTAGTTAATTAGTTTGGGCTGCAACGTGGAGTGGAAGATGGTTGGAATGCAGGCTGCAGGCTGCAAGCTGAAGGCTGGGATCGATTGGGCTCAGTGGACTGGTGTCAACACTATTTTTTACCGGTGTCACATGCTGAAAATTATTGGGGGGTATGTGGGTTGGGCTGGAGGGCGTCGGTGTCACCTGACACTGGCCCAACACTGTAGATCCGCCCCTGGCGGTAGTCCTTCGACGAATTCCATGGCAATGTCGGCTCAAACCGCCGATGGGACCGGTAAGGGCAGAAGCAAGCCCGTTGGGTGCAGGTGCTCTGTTTTGTTCCCTTGGCGCGTCGCGCAGCCGCGGATGAACTCATGGACAGCATGGCGGTCACCGGGTGTGTGGAAGTCCCGGGAAAAATGGTGTAGCGTCTTTTGGATCCCCTCGTAACCCTCGTGAGCGATGGCGAGGGCCGGCAGTAGTGGCGATGATGACAGCACATACAGGTGGCGATTGAACGTGATGACATCATCAACCAAGGCCAAGGTGGTCCTCTGGTGCTGGCTGCAATCTTGTCACAGAGGTTGCAGGGCTAGGTCGTTCGTCCATGGCTGCACGGAGCTATGCCACCCAGTCCAGCGCTGGGCGATGGCGTGCGCTGCTATCTCGTCGGGGTCGCGGCGGGAGAGAGCGTCAACCACCGTGTTGAGATGGCCCGGTTTGTACTCGACGTCGAAGTCGAAGCCCAAAAGCTTGCTCACCCAATGATGCTGCGGGACGGTGGCGAGGCGCTGGTCGAGCAGGAATTTCAAGCTGAAGTGGTCAGTCTTGACAATGAATCAGCTAAGTACGGGCGCCAATTGTGCATGGCTTGAACGAGGCCAATTAGCTCGTGCTTGTATGCCGCAAGGGCATGGTGGCGAGGCGCGAACGCACGGCTGAAGTAGGCGATCGGGCCCTTGTCTTGATGCAGAACTGCGCCAAACCCCGTGCCCGATGCGTCGCAGTCGATGATGAAGGGAAGCATGAAGTCGGGCAGTGTTTGCACTGGCGCCGTTGTGAGGGCCTGCTTGAGGGAGTTGAACGCGGCGTCAGCCTCTGGGGACCAGAGGAAGGCATCCTATCGGAGCAGACGAGTCAGTGGTGCCGCGATGGTGCCGAAGTCGAGATGAATTTCCGGTAGTACCCAGCGAGGCCCAGGAATCCCCGTAATGCGCGTGTCAAGCGCGGCCGTGGCCAGTCGATGATCGCCACCACCTTGGAGTTGTCAACTGCTATGCCGTGATCAGACACGACGTGGCCGAGATAGGCAACCGCGGTGTCGCCGAAGGAGCACTTGGATTGCTTGACCAAGAGTTCATGTGTGCGGAGTGCCGTGAAGACGGCATGGACGTGTTGCAGATGCTCTGACATGGATGTGTTGCAGATGCTCTGACCTGGATGAGTTGTAGATCAAGATATCGTCGAAAAACACAAGAACAAACCAACGAAGAAATGGGCCGGCCAGTACCTAGTTCATCAAAGTTTGGAACGTTGCCGGCGCGTTCGTGAGGCCAAACGGCATCATGAGGAACTCGTAGAGGCCCTCGTGTGTGCGGAAGGTGGTCTTGGCAACATCATCGGGGTGCATGCACACCTGGTGATAGCCCGAGCGTAGGTCCAATTTGGAGAAGAAGTGTGTACCGTGCAGCTCCTCGAGGAGTTCTCGACGACCGGTATTGGGAACTTGTCCTTGATGGTGTGGGCGTTGAGTACATGGTAATCAACACAGAAGCGCCAAGAGCCATCAGACTTCTTGACGAGCAGGACCAGGGAAGAGAACACGGAGGAGCTCCGGCGGATGATGCCCTGGTTCGCCATGTCGTGGATTGGCGTTCCAGTTCATCCTTCTGGCGCGCCAGGTATCAATACGGCCGGACAGCGATTGGCGTTGTGCCTGGTAGTAGATGGATCATGTGGTTGCACGCCCGTGCTAGTGGAAGGCCGGTGGGCATGGTGAAGATGTCAGCAAACTCGTCGAGGAGGATTGTCGTGGCACATGCCTAGGCTTGTACGCGGCCGCCCGTGGCGATGCCGTGCCAGATGACATGGTGATCACCATTCCAAAAGGATATTGTGAGGTTGGCGAAGTTCCACAGTATGGACCCGAGAGTTGTGAGCTACTGTGCCCCGAGCACCGGATCATATCCACCGAGTGGCAGAATATATAAGTCGGTGGAGGAGTCGTCGCCGATGGTGAGGCTAGTGTGTTGGAGAAGTCCCGGCTGAGGCCACCTTGTCCCGTTTGCCACGGTGACACTGAGTCCATCGTGGCGGATCAATGGAAGGCGCGAACAAACCGCGCCGTCCTGTGACAGAAAATTGTGAGTTGATCCTGAGTCGATCAGGGTGTAGAGCTTGGTGTCACCGAGGTGGACGTGAAGGTCATGAAGGGGCATGGTGTCTACTGGTCGGGCACCGGCGAGCGCATGGAGAGATGCGCGGGCTCTCCAGTGCTTTGGTAGCTGGCGGCAAGTCAGCGTCCTCGGCAGCGGCAGCATCATCAAACTCGACGAAGTAGAGCCGTTTGCAGACACGATTGTGGCCGCCGACGAATGGTTCGTCGCAATTGAAACACAACCCTTCAGCGCAGCGATCATCCATCTCCTCCGCCGTGAGACGGAGAATGGGTTGCCCTGCAGCGGTTGTCATAGGGCAGGTAGCCGGTGTTGCCAAAGAAGATGCGTCCACGGGTGAGGACGTGCACGCCAAAGTGGTTGAAGGCATCGTGCGGTTATGGCGCGGTGGCCGCGTGGCATCGCGGATAACCGCGTTACGATATTTGAAGGAACACGCCAAGTTCATGGCCACTTCCAGTGTGTAGGGGTACTAGAGTTGGGCGTCGATGCTCAGGGGTTCTTGGAGGCCGACAGGGAACAGTTGGATTTGCTAATCTTCAGTGAGCAGCCCGGCTCATGACAAGAGATCGAGGAAGCATTCTGCGTATGCCGCCACCGATCCTGTTTGGTGGCAGGCAACAAGTTCACCCAGTGGCGCCTGCCGCAGCGGTGGACCGAAGTGGAGGTTGAGAATCTCAGAGAAGCGCCGCCATGGTCGCGCTCAAGACACTTATACCACTGTTGCGCCACGTCCAACAGGTGATATCCACGCGAGCCAAACCTTCTCCTTCTCCGTCGTGCGCTGTCCATGAAAGAATTGCCCACAGCGATTGAGAAAAGAGAGGAGATCACCCTTACCATCAAACTTAGAGAAGTCGAGTTTGTGGTAGCGCGGTGGACGATCGCCTTGACGACCATCGCCATGGCCGTCACCATCACGGTGGCCACCCGGAAAACGATCGCGGCGTTCGCATTCGGCGCCCCGGTGCTTTCAATCTGCTTGTTTGAGCCGCTGGATGGCCAAGTTTTGGGCACGTTGTTGGCTCGTGAGGTCGGAGAGCTGGCCACTAAACGTCTCGAGATGGGCAAACGTCAGCGATCATCGACTCCTTGTCTTTGGGGCTGGTGACTCCCGACATGGCGGAAGCAGGCGAGGATCGTGAACTACTGATACCAAGGTGTTATTGCGTGGGGGGAGGCCCCAAGCTCTGTAGAGCGTATGGGCGCTCGACGGGCAAGGCTGGTCGCCTCGCCGCCATGGAGCCATTTTGCTAGCTAGATCCTAAAATTGAAAATTAATCTCTTGCTTGCTTTATTATCATACGATGTTGCGTTATATAAGGCTTACATGAAACAACCATCTACTAATTTAGGAGAAAATAACAAACTAATTTGTTTAGCTAAGGATGCAAGCTGTTGAGATATGTGCTGGCGCCCGCATGCTTCCCTGACGCCGGCGCCGTGCGCGTAGCGCTACTCCTCCACCGATCACTGTCGCGGCGTTTTTCTTGATGCGCCTATGGTATACGCGCCCGTACATAACAGTCATGATTGAAAAGATAAGTTTCATTAGCTATTGTCTTCTTGGCATACATCATATCATTAAGTATCACTTGTGTTCAGATTTATTTTCAGCAAATAGACAATGTCATGCAGGGCACTAACACAATCCCATATATCAAGAAAACATTTTTACGGCTAATGATTAGTCTTGGGAGGCTGCCGCATCTACCGCACAGCCGACAAGCGACGACAACTATCGCCGCCACCCACTGGTTGGCCAGTGTGCCCATATCCATCAGTGACATTTTAAACCCATGTACAATAATGAACTAAAATACATTTTTTTTATTATATAAATGACGAGAATGCAATGGGTAGGTAACTAAAAATAAGAATCTAAACTCACATCATCTTGTCTTTGGCATGCTTGCTCTGCATGTACTTGAGTGTGGCCATGGCAAAATTTACCAAACAATTAATCAAAAAATCTAGGTAAATCAATGTTTATTTGCTCAATTGGGTTCACACATTTTTCTTTACAACCATTGCCTACTTGACGACTTCTGTAATCGACAGGATGAAGCTCTCATTGCTGACTGTTCCTTTGCATACGACGTCTTGCACCCATCTGCTAATCGTCCATCCTGTATTGGCTGTCAACACAAATTTCACTACCAAGTTCCCCAAAAAAAAACTAAATTTCAGGGACAAAGGGAGTAGTATAAAGAAAAAAAAAGGAAGTTTAATGTCAATGGCACGTTCAAAACTAAATTTCACTACTAAGTTCCTCAAAAAAAAAAAAGAAGAAAGAAAGAAAGAAACACTCCTAAACATTTGAGGTTATCAATTTCTCCCCTCCGGTAACATGATTTACAGATTTATCAACTCACTGTATGACTTTCGTTCTGTATCATTGGTGGTTATCTAGTTGTTTTGATTGTTCTATTTCATTATGGGTACAAAAAATCAATAAGCTGCAATCTAAAAAAATATGAAAGCACTCGATGGATACAGATGGAACTTACCGGGGGAACATGTCCGTATACATGAGCTAAACATTCAAGAAACTGTCATCCTCAAGACAACTAAAAAGCTCTTTATTTGTAACCCCGTCAAACCATCATCGTCAAGCACACTGAGTCTAACTAAGCAATATACCTGCAAAATGGATACATATTGATCTTTTCCAAAGACTGAAATAGAGGTATACTCCAAGGCATCTCTCGTACTTCCCATAAAGCAAAATATTACCAACCTGGATTTACTGGTATCTAGGCAATCTGATTTAATGAAATGTAATATTTTCTTCATATTTCCCAGCAAGCAGAATACCACCAGTCCACCATCCCAGACTCACCGATACCCAGATATGAACTGATATAAACTAGGGTTCCCGATCTTCCGAAAGGTTCTGATAACCAACGATTTGGGCGGAGTCGCAACACACGTCGATCCGGCTTCTTGAGCCCCGCAATCGCAGCACCACGTCTCCTCTAGTTACCACCCGTGCCGGAACACAGATGG
>CM002476.1:13333985-13362702 GCA_000325765.3 Leersia perrieri | reverse complement strand
ATATGCTTTTCAGTGTCCCAAATATTCTCTTGTTCGTGTTGTATACATTGAACAATGCCGCCGAATATATCAGTTGAACTCCACAAAGTTGTTGATGTTGAGTGTTCATTCTTTGGGGAATTTTGAGGTCTACATACTCTGATGACACGCCTGTAAATTATTTGTCGATTATGATGGATTATTTTTCAGCGTCCAAAATGGCTACCATGGTACCATTTTCCTGCTTTAGGAATGTCGAGTCAGGCTTTTATAACATAATCGTAATCTATAACACTCTACATTCTCCACTACTGCATGGACCCCACTTCTCTAACCAATCTTGAGCGCATATCGGCATATGATAACTAATGAATTTTTGTTAGTGTGCTGTGATCTTCAATCGTTACCTGCTAGCAAAATGGAATGGCCGTTTGATTGAACGGCACGAAAAACGTTAGAATTGAAGGAGAGAGATACTCATATAAAATTTTTCAAGAGGTTGGAGCTCTTGGAAAAATTTCTTCCAAAATATGGTCGCAATCAATCATTCCATAGGAATTTCATAGCATTTGGAGTCCCTAATCGTGGTTATGAATCCGGACACAGCCTATGTCCATGTTCATATCAGGAATGCGTTTATTTCAGGACGGATAGAGTACGTAGGAAAAAATCCTATAGGATTTGAATCATCCATACTTCCTCCAGACTAACTTTAAATCAGAGGGGGGCCTCAGTGGGGTTCATGTATTTATGGGTGCGTCTATATCTATTGGGGGTACTTATTATGCTTTTGTCATTGTTTTGCAGTAGACATTGCACATGTGTCTTATAATTGGGAGGTATAGTTTTCCTTGTTTCTCAACTTCCCGTATAGTTTAGGGTTATAGCTTACAGAAATCTGCAGTGCGAAATCGAATGTGCCAATTATCGAGTGGCCATTAGATTTATTAGTGCCAAATAACGCAAGCTCAACAGCTACTAGCCTACCACTATGATGCCCACCACCTTGCACCGCCAGCCATCGCCGATCCCCCTCTCCCCGCCTCACACCTTGTTCTTCCACGCCGTTGCACCTCCCATCAATGCGCCTCGCTGCCGCGCCGGGCGCCTATCCCGTTGCGCACCGCCGGCCAGGCTCACTGACGTCGAAAGGCACCAACGACACCGATGAGCCCCCGCTGGCCCAACCCCTCCCCTTTCTGCCTCTAGCGGCATTACCGTCCACCGCTTTCTTTGACGATGGCACCACGACGTATGTCGCCCCCGCCGCCTCGGGCCATCCCTTTAATCGCGGGCGACCCGCCCCTCACCCTTCCTCGCCCACCTCACCCCCAAACCCTAAATACTAGGAAGGAATTTCACAGTCACCGACATTGGAGAATCACCGGCGCTGGAGAAGAACAGTGCACCCTTAGGATCTAAGGGTGCACTGTTAAATCCAAAATTGTTGCTTGTTCAGAGGAGGCTCGCGCGCGTCGCAGATAATATGCAGTGTGAGGCAAAACAGTCAGATACAGTTCTACGACAAAAGTAAGGTTGTGTTTAATTAGGAAAATATTTTTGATTTGATTGTCACATTAAACGTTTGACCGGATGTCGGGAGGGGTTTTCGGACACGAATATTTACTTTACGAATTCGGGGTCTGCATCTAGCCATCTAAGGGCAGCACGTGGCACCACACAATTCCGGAGTTTGGTCCTTTTATCGTGTGCTCCTGATTTTTCTGGAGTAGGCGCCCTACCGCCTCTTGCCCTCGCGTAGCGCATACATACAGCAGTGTTGGAGTGCTCGGCATGGGCCAAATCACTGGAAACTATGTGGCCTAGCGATACGTATTACCACGCTCGTAATCAGGCCTTCCAGATCTCGCGTATACACATGCCTGGGCTGAAGAGCAACCACCCATGCGATGATGCGAGCAGCCAACTCTCAACACATCACAAGTGCAATCCACGTACAGTAGAACCATGTAGCCCGTGCTGACCAGCCGGCAATGCTGCAGCAGATATGCGTTGGAGTGTAGTACTACTTGTACACAACCAATTAGCCTTGTATGTAACCAATTAACAAATAGAATTAAACATCAATATTGTTTAAAATCTTTTATTTAAAGGATATTAAAATGTAATAGTTGCAAAGTAAAAGAGTATAATAAAATTAAATATATACAAAAGAGTATCAACTGTAAAAACAAAAAGATTATGTAAACATATATTTCCTGGTAATTATTATTTTTTTAAGAAAGTCAGAAATCTTCAAATAAAATAGAAAGATTATGTAAACATATATTTCCTAGAACCTTTTTTTAAAGAAAGTCAGAAATCTACAAATAAATATGATACACCAAAATGTTTAAAATTCGAGATGTGACTTAACAATATCAATATCATATATCAATAGAATATGCAAAACTATCAGTAGAAACCATAAACATGATGAAAGGTATTTTTCTCCTAATTCTACAAATTCTAATTTGCTTGTATTCAACAACTGTAAATTCACTATATTAAAGGCCGAATATTCATAATTATAAAACATGTCTTTCTATCCTGGTTTATTATCGTACAATCCTACTGTCGCTTAGATGCTTACTTAAAATGCTAAGTATTAAACTAACTTTTATAAAAATATCATTAAGTTCAACATAAAAACTTATTACACCGATTATTAAGCACGCCTAAGGCATGCTAATTTTCTAGTAAAAAAACTAATTTCATGGCTAGCCTAAAGACTGTGAGACGAATCTATTAAGCCTAACTAAGCCGTTATTAGTACATGTGAGTTACTATAGTACTTATAGCTAATCATAGACTAATTAAGCTCAAAAGATTCATCTGACGATTTCCATCCTAACTATGCAATTAGTTTTTATTTTAATCAATATTTAATGCTCTATGTGATAAACTAAACAAGACCTAACTGAAACATCCAGGTTTTCTGGTTAACCTTGCTGAGGGGGCAACGAAGGGTTTATAGATTTTACGATAAAATAAATGTCACCAACGGATCATAACGGATTTCACGATCGGCCTTTCAGGGTTCCACCGTCAAATCGTCGAAGGCCTTTCGCATCATTCGCTTGTAAGGTTAAAACACTAGCGTTATCAGGTAGTGCACCATCTGGCTAAGTAGTTGCACGCATCGGCATCACAATCAGTGTACTGAGTTATACTAGCAAGCACATGGTTCATATGAACATTACAATTCACAGAACAATGCAGAAGAGGCTAATTTGCTAACTACAAGTTCCCTTCAACACAACAGTCTGCAATGTCGACAAGCTCTTCACAGGTTTTTACATACATTTAAGGGGGGTATCTTCAAAACTCATCCCCCGTATTTGTAGTTTTACATAAGTGCTTCAGCAACTCACAACGACCCAACATGCATGCATAGCTCAACAAACAAGCTCTGCTAATCTTTTTACTGCCTTTTCTTCAGTATATTTCCTTTTTTTTTTTTTCAGTTTTCTTTGACTGTCCTCAAGAGGGTCACCGACCATAAGCATAAAAACTCAGCCGATCAGATCCTCCAATTACCGCAATTTACAAAGTAGAACATTGCTCGCATCCCACTATGGGAGCTCAAACCGTGTCTCCACATGCATGTGTGAAAGCTGTCAGCCATTTTGCCCCCTTGATGGTATTTACAACAGATACCTCAAGACTTTCTGCTGCAAATTCTGCCAAGGCATAGGCTCCGTGCCACTACCTTTGGTATGCACTACGGGAAGCAAAAAACTGGTAGTCTGGATGGCTGGTATGACTATCCCGTAGCCAGTCAGAAGCAGCTTGCTGCAAGAAGCTAGCCAGCTGCCGATCTCCATTGGTTGAAGACCATATCGAGTTGCTGAACTTGTAAGAAGCCATACCAAAAACAGATAGTGGTACAGTCGGTTTGCTACTAGGACCCCAATACTTGACAGCACCACCATCTGGCCAAGACAGCACAAAAAATTAAGATCACGGCACAAGTAGTTACAGAAGCAGTGTGCATCTCAAATGACAGTGCACTCCATCTACTGAATTTCAGAATTAGCGCCCCATAACAATGCCAATATTTTCTAGTAAATAGATTTTGGAATTAATTGGCACTTGTTAGATCCTTCTAACATTACCATCAAGAAAAAGGCACTGTCAACCATCCTGGCATGACATCTCTAGCATTTCAGACTAATACTAGCAAAAACTACAGTTTGTTCAGCTGAATTCCTCAAGAGTTCATACTCTCCAGTTAGCATACAGATCAGGGACTCGGAAAACGTAAAGCATGCTTAAATTGATGTACACCTTTCTTGTATTTTGACAACATTTATGCCCCCGTAGATGACTGCTAAATCAGAGCACAGAGATTGGAGCACATTTATTTGTTTTGGAAAAAAAAAGTTGACTAGGGGAATGGTTTTTAAAAACAAGGCAGAGTAGTGCATAGCAAATCATTATGAAATAGTATCAACCTTCCATTCTCATTTGTGAGTTAAGAGAAATATGAATGAGCATACCTTCTTGCCCAGTTGTTAGACGATGGAAGGTGAGAAAGCAAGCATCCAGATCCTTTAATGTTGGGCCTGTAGGGATGCGGTAGATTGGATACCTGCAAGATACATGGGCAACATTCAATTACTAGCTACTAATATACTCTAAACAACAGCTGCCATGCGAATGGAAAATGGATAACACACCAAGCAACAGATATCCAACTTTGTGGTGATAAATCACAGCTTCTAAAGGTCCTCAGTGCTGGAAATCTTGCTGAAAGACTGGAAATCTGAAATAACAAACAAGGTCAGGATATTGATATGCAATAGAACATTATTGAAACAGTCTTAGTGAATTCTTGCCTTATCAGTCAATGGTTCACGACAAAATGGAGAATCAAACTCAAGGTACTGAAAGAGCAAGCGACCATGCAAATCTCCTGATTCACCATCGTCACTTGAGAAGCCTTCTTGAGTTAGATGTTTTACCCTTCCATGCTCATAATCACTACTTGCATCGCTGCTGGAATCATGATACTCCCCGTCACTGTCATCCATCATATGCCTGCTTCAAAATGTCATCCAAACATAACCAAGAAATTAGATATGGCACAAACCAAGAGGAATTGAGTAGTTTGGATCTTTTTGGCCTTTTCATAATGCTTCATCATACAAGATAAAGATAGTAACTAGCAAAAGGAAGCAAATGCTTACAGCACAGATATCTTAAGGGACTAGTACTAATGTTAACAATGTGCGCATACATACAAAATCTTAAGGGATTGGTACTAAAGTTATATTCACACATTCAGAGGCCAGATCTAATGGGGGAGGATAATAGTGTTTTTTGGGCAATTTCCATATATATGCATTGTTCATGTCACATGAAGAGATTGCAAAGATTTAATAAACATAATGGCATACAAGGATGGAATGTATGAACAAAAGAAACTTTAAGCAGGTGGTCTACTGTGCACAAGTCAAAGCTTGCAAACGTTGATACGTTGTACCACTACAAAATGCTATGCTAAGACGACAAACTAGCTTTGACAATAAGAAATAACAATATTAAATGTCATTCAGAATCTGGAATCATAACAGTGACATACAAATGCTGAAGGAAACAAGTGTAGAATTTCATTAAAATTCTCAAGGTCATCCATGTTATGTAAAGAAACAACAAACAAAAACTTCATGCGGTAAGCAACTAAACATTAACTATATAGTATGTACTACCCTCTGGAGGGAGTAGTAATTAACCAGATAAGCACATCCTAATGCCATAATATACAGGAAACAATCAGACACTATCGGTAACTAGAAGTCTAGAAACAGCCATAACATTGTATCATAAGACACATAGTAACGATTATTGCTCATTTGTCAATGCCAGAAACAATACACGCTATATAATAATAGCTAAATATTGAAGATAAGTGGGTTGCAGGATTACATTTCCAAATCAATAGCGCCTTAAGAGCAATATTAGAAATGAAGAAATCAAATCACAATTACCTAGGGCCAGAAGGCAACCGCAGAACGGCGGGGTCTCCATAGAGCTGGATGGCAGACAAGTAGGGCACATAATACTGCACGACCCCGTCGCAGCCATCGAGAACGAGCGGCACACCGGCACCGTACGCGCTCCACTCCCTGTACGCTTCCCACGCGTCCCTGAGGAAGAAGTGCGGGGCCTCCCGCCGATGGTCACCGACGCCATTGCAGCCTCGCCAGCCCCTCACCTCGCTCTGCATCCCAAATCCACCACCGATTCAGCAATAAATTACGATCTAATCGTACCGTGCCGGAAAGTCAAAGGAGGCGAACCTTGGAGAGGTACTGCGCCGGCACGAACGGCGTCACGGCGGCCACGAACCGCTCGAGGTTGCCCGCGACGCCGGGGGGCGGGACCGGCGCCCTCGCTGGCGGCGGTGACGGCTCCTCCGCCGCCGCCGGCTTCTCCTGGTGGTGGACGGCGGGGGCCCACCTCGCCTTGGGGAGCCCGTTGTGGTGGTTATGGTGGTAACCCCGACGAGCCCTAGAAGCGTCGTAGAAGCGGTCGCCGCCGTGCCTCCGGCCGAGCTCAACGGTGGTGCCCATCATCCCACGGCGAGACACGACGCGACCCAACCCTTCCTGGACGCGCTAATCCGGCGAGGAAGGCAACGAATAGACGAAACCCTAACCCTAAGATTTGGGGGAAAACCAGCTCGATTGGAGGAGACGCCAAGCCAAGGGAGATAGAGAGGCAACGAGAGGAGAAGAGGAATGAAACGGAAAGGGAGAGGAAACAGCACGGCGCGGAGGGGTAGGTGCATTTATAGCCGAGGCGCGGGATCGCAAAGGAGGAAGGAAGACGGAGGGAGGGGAGGGGCAAAAGCGGGATTTCACCACAGCCTGGGATGCCACGGCTCGACGCTGGCGGGTGGGTCCGACCTTCCCGTGGGGGTCCCACCTGTCAGCGCATGCGAGGGTGAGGAGGAGGCGGGCACACGGTCGCGGACTCGCGGGTTCCTCCGCTCGTGATTGGTCGGCCGCTCGCCACCACGGATCGAGCCCGGATTGCGCACCCAAGCCGCACGCGCGGACGCCTTCGCCGCATTGATGGCATGTGGACCAGCAGGTGACCGGGAGGGCCCACGTTACAGGTGCGAGGGGGAGCGCGGCGGGCTGACCACGATCGGGCGCACAGGAGGCCGTGTGTGAGGGCGAGGGGACACGTGGGCGGCGATGAGAGCGTGTGGCCCTATCCTGTCGGGACCGGCCGCCTCGGGATCGCGCAGCTGGATCGCGTCGTGGCGCGACGGGGGGAGATGATCGATCGCGTCTGATGTTTTGCCCCCCCGTGCGCCGCGGGTGGGGTGCCGCGCAGGCGCGCACACGCGTCTAGGCGGAGGCGGGGACAGATGACTGACAGGTGGGGTTTTAGAGCAGATACAATAGAGAAGAAGGTAAGCTCTTAAGCAAAAGTTACCTCGATGACATAAACTTCATGATAAATACATTATTAAATACATAAAGATGTAATGAGAGAATTAAAACCAACCTAATAGCTAATGTATTGTATATGTTAGCTATAATTTTAATTGGAGCTAGCAAGTAAGCTCTCTTATTGATCTTGCTCTAAACCAACTACAAACTGATGTGGAACAGAGAGACAATAAAAAGAAGAAAGGTGAGCTCTCATGCAAGAGCCAGCTCTACACAAATTTCAAGACAAACACATTAAATGCATTGAGATAGAATAGGAAAATTGAAGCTATTGTTTATGTTAGCTATAATTTATATTAGAGTTAGCAAGTGAACTCTCTTATTAACCTTGCCCTTAGACGGTAGGCTGTTGTTTTTTTTAACGCATGTCCTTGGACCGTTGGTATTTCTATTCTGGCCAGGTACGTGTAAACGTAAAAAACCATGTGTTTTTTTAAAAAAAACCACATGGTTTATGTTACATGCTATATTAAAATTGGCACAATATCAGTTGTAATGGAAAACTAAAGTTGTGACAAATATTATATAATCTTAAACTCAATAAGAAAAATAAGAACTTTGTGAATTGAACTATGTGAATAGTAAGTTGACCAGGGTTTATAATGCTATATTTTTCTAGAGTTAAAAAGACATGTCGTGCACATAAGTATTGTGAGGTCTTGGGTTGCTTTATTAGGAATCATAAAGTGAAAACAGGAATTTTAATCAAGTGTATATTTAGATTCTATTTTTTTTTGTTTATTGGTGTTTTTTTTTAAAAAAAAACAAAACACAGTTATAGACGTCCACGAACACGGGCACACCCTAATCCTTTGAGCACATATTATTAGGAGACAAGATCCGAGGGCTCCCTTTAGCCTATTACCAAACGAGATGGGACTTCAAGGGACCAGGCATGAAACAATGGCGAAGATGGCGAAGCCTAAGGTGGAGCTGGCAAAACAAGCTAAGCTTGAGAGAGCCAAAAACAGACAAAGGCCCATGGCAAGCCACTACGTGCCCATGTGTTGACACAAAATTGGTGTGCACGGATCACATGAAGAACTAAGAGATCTGCTTAACTCTAGTGTAAGTCCTAAATCTTAGAATGTGGGGAGTGCTAGTTAATTTAACCTGGCAATCAACAAGAATAACAATTAAAGTTAGATCTCATGCGCTATCGGCTAGCCAAGAGTTTTGAAATCAATCTGTTATAGCATGCAGAGTAAAACTTGAATCAGCTTTATGTGAATGACATAAATCATCTACAACCGCAATCTTTATTAAAGTCAATCTTGATAAATTGGACTTAACAATTGCAGCATAAGATTGAAATTAATTAAAATGAGTCGTAATAGAGTTATATGATAAGTAGCTCATAACCGATGCAAGGAAAAAACTTGATAGATAAGCCATCGACCGAACCCCCGATGGAACTTGCATACTGCTCACCGATACACCTAAAACGATTAGCTCTAATCTTGACATGAAGGATCGGACTTAACCGAGAAAACTTGCGCTAAGATTATTGCATTCCGATCTAAATGAACCGATTAGAAGCATGTATAGTGATAGATATATTATGCCATATTAGGCTTAACTTTAATGCATTAAACCGAGAATAACCTAGTTGGAATATCGGACTTAACCGAGGAAGTCTTAACTAGTGCCTTAGTTAGAATATTGGTCCTAACCAAGGAAGTTCTAATCATGGATAACCGATATTAAAGTATTAAAGCCGATCTAGAATCTAACGATATATATATATATGATACGCGACACACGAATTGGTAGTTAAGTATATCGGTTTAAACGAGAAAGTACTGATTATCTGATATGTGTGAAGTTTGACGAGATATACTTTCTACCGTAGTTCAGACCAAACTGACGCAGCACGACCCAATAGCATAATCTCGTTGAGAAACCTAGCAAGCTAAGATGGCGATGCGCCCAAAATTGTATTGATCGTATGTCTTTCTCTTTACAATACCCGGGTGTATATATTTATGCCCTTGGGCAAATCGACTCCTACTAGGACACGACTCGACCAGCTTATTACACGTGGATGTTACAATAAAGGAAAACTTGGACTCCTATGCTTACAAAATAAGGAACCAACAAACTTTCATACGCTAGATACAATCGGACTCCAAACTAGTAAGCCAATACGATATCAGATCCAACTTCGATTGCTTTCCAAATCTAATGCTTGCCTTCGAATCCAATCAGCTTAAACGGACTGATCCCAAATTCTTGTGTCAACACATACCCCTCAATTTCGGAGTAGCATTGGTGCTCCAAAATTCGCTCTTCAAGGCCCATTAAGCGCTCTCTAGCCCAATTGGCCCAACAGGTTGCGTCTCTTCGCATCTTTGACTTAATGATAACTCCCTTTTAAGTCTCATCCCATCCGTCTTTTCATCTTCCCCATCTTCTCTGTCTCCACGCTTCAGCCTTCTTGCATTCCCAGCATTCTCTTCCTTCTGCTTTGAAATTATTTCTTCTTTCCCGACCCATTAATCTTTAGTCCAACTCCCAGTCGAATCTTCTTCAACAAGGAGAGATTCTTACCCTAGAAGCTTCTCATGTATAAAACTGATCCACCAGATCCCCTAAATCTTTTCTCTTGTGACGCCATTTTTTTCCCATCCTTCTGAAGTTTTTCACTATCCTTCTTGCATGGAGTCTCCAGCTCAAACCCCTCTGGTAAACTTTCCTCATATTTTGATTCCATCATAATTATTTTGTCAATATCTTTGTTCTTCTTTTCAGTCTTCAATTGAACGCACTCAGATAGATACATACTCTAAGGGACTATTGGCACATGCGTGCGTCGTAGTCCCGTGGACTTAGTCCACCCGCGGCGGGTCCACATGTTAGCCGGTGTAAATTTTCTTTAAGAAAAGAAATGGAAAATTAAATTAAAATATAGTAGACCCCACTTGTCAATGTCAAAGAGGGTGGTGTTGACTTGGGTTGACCAGATTCAAATCTCGGTCAACCATGCACAGTAACTTTTCGGATTTATTTGAATTAATTCAAATTTAAATGTTAGATCGATAATAACTTGAGCATCTAGGCTCCGAATTGGGTGAAACTTGAACCTAAATTCTTCTAAAACCAAGATCTATCTGATGGGACAAATTTCATAATTATCAGAAATAATTTTTGTGTATGAACAGTAGCTTTCTTATTTAATTGGGTTAATTCAAAATTGAAACTTTAGAAGGCTATAACTTTTGAGCCGTAACTCCAAATTGGACGAAACCAAAACTAAAATTCATCTAATATCAAGCACTTTCTGGTGGCACCAGAGTTTGAATTCTCTGTTACTTTTGGAATTTTTGATTAGTTTATTTGAATTCAAACTAAATTCAAATTAAGTTGTTCATCGTAATTTAGATTCTGAGGTTGGAGAATAGAACTTGGAGGAGTCCAACCCTGTGAACTTGAAGGCAAGTCATTACTATCATCAAATCCTCTCATGTTGAACCTATTGTAGCAAATGTTTTGTTTTACAAATAAAGTTGCATTCCTATAAGTGTACATATGCTCATATCCTATTTGTTATGCCATAGTTGATGTTGATTACCTTTCATCCCTTGTCAGCCTTATACATAATAAGAGTCCCTAATCAATTATGACAATTGCTTGGCCTGCTAGTAGATATGTTATTATGAGATGATGATGTGCTCTGTGCACGGGTGATCACTTCGGGGAGAAGTGATTAATGAGGTATGTGGTTGCATGAGGTAGGGATAAACACTAATACATCTGCTAATAAGGTTAGGGCGGAAGAGTGAATGGCATGGAGGACATGTGGTATGCATGCGGTGTAAAGGGGTGTCGTTCCGTCCTGGCCAGTTAAGGACTGAGCCATGATGTTAAACATGAAATGGTTCGAGTACGACCGTGTGTTTCTCAAATGAGTATAGACATAATAAAGTAAGTTGTCAAGTAGGGGCGTTATCAGATTACGGTGGTTGATTACAAGCGGGGGTTATCGGGGAGGTGCCCATAGCTTGTCAATGGAACGCCAGAACTCCTCTCACTGCTAGAAACAATACAGTAGAGTGCATGAGGGAGAAAGTTCAAGGAGCGGTATCGTCACTATGAGAATACTAAAATTATGTTGTGACATGTTCCATGTGTTGGGCAACATCACAGAGCACGGGTAAAGCGTACATACACTACAGTGTGAGTAAATCAATCTATTCGAATAGTCGTGCTCACGGATAAAGGAGCACCAGGACATGTATTACTCTTGGCTAGCAAACTTGACTAAAATGATGGGAGTTGGGATATGCACCGCCTTTGACGACTTCTCAGGGAATGAGAAGGGGCTGTCAAATAGAATTGATAATGAGTCGGTGTGGGTAGCCAGTCCCAGGGTATAAGATACGGTTGATAGAGCCACACCCGAATTAAAACATGGAATAAATTTTGATAGAAGTCCTTGCTAGGTTTTAGGTTTTGAAACAATACTTGAGTGAAATTTTGAGTAATTGAAATGCCAAGCCTACCTTTGATATTACATTTGCATAATGCATCTTGGTGGTGGTGATGAGTTGCCGGATACAGTGGCAGTCACCCTTGCTTAATTCATATCAGAGGATGTTGGTGATGATGATCCGTATGACTAACACGTCGACATTGAAGTTGAGGAGGGTGATGCCTAATAAGTTTAGCTCAGTCGTCGCTTTGGTTGAGGACTTACGCTTTCTACTTCTACTGTCATGCTTGTTCTGCTTTTGCTTGTACTCCGAGCCCTATGGCTCTAAGCACTCTACCATAATGGCGTACTGTAATAAATCGTGAGACTTACGTGTATGAGCAGTTTGATACTATGAACATTTGTATTCGTGTGTACCAACTACTGATCGAGGGATTGATACGGTAAAACACGAAGGTTTCCGAATTCCAAATCCAGGGGCCGACGTACACTCATGGGATCCTCTCACCTGCTCTCCCATCTCATCAAAGACTAAATCAAAATCACCATCACGCTCATCCTCGACAATCATATTATGCATGATTATACAAAGCTCTGATTATTTCTCCGAGAGTATCTAGATCCAAAAACGAGTTGGCCCACGAACAATAGCAAAGTGAGCTTGTAAAATCCCAAATGGACATTCAACGTCCTTCCTAACTGCTTCATGGGAAACAACATAATATTTTCTCTTATTGCCTTGTGGCTGTGTCGGTGATATGGGCCCGGGAGTATCATCAGATAGCGATATCTTGAGAAGGAAGACGTCTTCATCGCCAAGGCACCTCGTTGATATGCCCCATTGATTTATAGCGGACCGGGCCACGGGCGGCCACGTGGCACCCCGAGGGAGGGGTTGACCCGGAGGCTACCTAAAGGCCATTCTCTGCCACGGCACAGGGTTCGGGATTACCCGAACCCCTACCCCTTCGACCCGCACCTCTCCCGTGGGAGAGGTGAGCCCAGCTGCCATAATTAATGCGGTGGACAGGCGCTGCCCCATCGCATTTAATGCGATGTGAGGCGCATTCGTCAGTGATCATCATCACCCTTCGCCCTACGCAGAGAGGGTACAAGGAAGTCCTCACCGGCTGTCACGGGCTGACAGCGCCGTCAGCTCACCCACGTCTTACCCCCCGATTTGTCACCGTCGCATTTAATGCCGAGGCGGCCGGCGTGGGAGAGATAATGCGCAGGTGCAGGGGATGTTGCGTCGTCTCCGCCTCTGGCGGGGGCCACCGATAGGTGGGCCCCGCTGGAGTAGGTGAACAACCGCTCCCCCTCCTCGTCAGAAGCACGACGTCCACGTACTTGCTTTTCTTCACTAACTCTCGCAACGTGGCGATCTGAGTAGACGTAGGGGTAGACCCCCGACAAGACAGGACAAGAACTGCTCCACAACATAGAGTGCAGGAGGAGAAACCCGGGACTACTGTGGTGATCCCTTGCACTATAAAAGGAGGCCTAGGCCCCCTATAGAAAGAGGTTGGCTCATTCTTAAAAGATCACAAGTGTAGACTCACATCGCAGTGCATCTCAGT
The DNA here is from genome assembly GCA_000325765.3 of Leersia perrieri. Taxonomy (NCBI): domain Eukaryota; kingdom Viridiplantae; phylum Streptophyta; class Magnoliopsida; order Poales; family Poaceae; genus Leersia; species Leersia perrieri. Next base: position 13,349,242 of record CM002476.1, on the reverse strand, counting down.
CAACAGCTCCAACCCACTTAGGAGAGAACTCCTCCTTGTAATCCTTCATCCACCATATCAACAACAAGAACAGGAGTAGGGTATTACGCTTCCCCAGCGGCCCGAACCTGTATAAACCCGGGTGTTATGAGTGTTTAGTGGGCCTTTTCTCCTGCCCACCTTCTTCTTCTCCTCTGCTCAACCCTCGGTGTACCGTACCCTTGTGCCGAACCGGAAAAAGGGGGTCTCACAGATCCCCGTGTGCCGATCGCACGCATCGACAGGCTGGCTAATGCTTTTCACAATCGTTGCCCATGAAGGGTATATACCATTTGCCAGATAATATCCTATAGTATATTCATGCCTGTTAACTGTGTAATTAACTTTAGGAGCCTGTCCTTTAGCCAACTTTGTAAACAATAACATTGAAGAACATTAATATCATTATGAGATCCGGGTAAACCAAAGAACGCGTGCAAATCCATTTGTCATATAATGCAACAGCTTCTACAACTGTAGTAGGCTCTCAATCTTTTCCAGTATACATGCATGCCTGTGCAATAGGACAATTCTTCCATTTTCACTGCATACGATCTGAAGAACCTAATATTCATGGAAATCCCTTTTTTCCTAACTGCAAATAATATGGTTATGTCATTCTCATTTGGTGTTCTCAAATACTCTTCTCCAAAAACTTCATCCACAACTACGACAAACCTTTTTAGACTCTCTATAGTAGCACTTCCTCCAATAGGAACATATTCATCCACGACATTTGCTGCTATTCCATAAGTCAACATTCGAAACACTGCAATTACTTTTTGCAAATATGATAGTCCAAGTGTGCCTACTGCATTTCTTTCTGTACAAAATAATCATTGTATGCTTCCACGACATTCATTACGCGTAAGAAAAGATGCTGCCTCATTCTATACCTGCACACATAATAACCATAATGAATCATAAATCTATCACAATTCGAAACAAATTGCAAAAAGAAAAAAACATTTGTATACCTGTGCCTAAACTATACAGGGTTACATAGGGTTTCCGGCAAAATAGTCCTTGTGTAGTCTCCAATGGCCAACCAACCTGTGTCGATGAAGCACTTGATGGGCATACACAAACCCACCCTACTTCGGTTCATCCTCATCCATGTCACCATGCACTATATCTACAGCCGAAACAATAAACTCGTTGTCGTCATCTGATGAAGACTCGCCATCCAATAGCATTTGTACAAGATTGCTTCTGCGACTCTTTTTTTTACTGTTGAAGGGGAACAAAAGACGTCAAGATTAGAATTAGGGTCGAACGGCGACAACAAGGAGGTGGTGGATGTGAGATGTGGCGGTACCGATCTATCGAGTGTTGATGATAGTTGTCGGGATACTGCCAAGGGCACTACCAGCGGCTACAAAGCTTTGTTGGGGGCAGCCGGCCCTTGCCGAGGGCAATCCAGCAGGAAGGGGCGGTACCAAGGCAGAGGTGGCAGTGGATCGATGTAGGAGAACCTGCCGATCCTGCCAAACCCTGCCAATCCCTGCCGAGCGACTGTCGTGCCCCTACCAAGCGCCTGCAGATCCCGTACCGAGCGACTGTCGTGCCCCTGTTGAGCGTCTGCCGATTCCCTGCCGAGCATGCCGATCCTTTTTATCGCCTATTGAGCGGTGCGCGCGGCGCTGAGCGGGTCGACTTTAGTTTTGATTTGGCCCACTTTTCAGTTTAAGAGGTCAATTTTAAAGGCATTGCTGAGGAGGTCATACTTATTTAAACTAAATAATTGATGAGGAGGTCCAAAATAGTAAATTTGGAGGATGAAATTTACCCACACCGTTGGTCATGCTCTAGCATTTGCGCTGGTCAGTGGACGCGACTCGTGTGGCCACGCCGCTCGACCCGCTTGCTGAGACAGCAGCGGAGCCGCCCCAACATAAACATGCCCCATCGAAGGCGTCACGCCATGTGTCCCCCCAACTGCGCCGCACCGCGCTCCCGACTTCCCGAGTCGATCGAATCGATCAATCATCACGCCTCCCCACCTTCCCCACCCCCCAGCCCGCCGCCGCCGACGCCTTCCCCCTCGTCGTCGAATCTTCGACCGATCCCCTCCATCCCACACCGCGCCGCCACCTCTCGCAGGTTCCGTTTCCGTCGCGACCGTCCAAACCGCGGCGAGGGTGCCCGTCCTCCTCGGCCCCGCGCGTGGCAGCTCGCCCGCCCGGATCCACCACGGGGACGGAGGGCTAAGCCCCGGGAGTCCACCTCTGCAGCTTCCGCCGCCGCCATTTCCAGCGGTGGATTTGCCTGGCTGACTGAGGGAGACGTCTCCCCTCCTCTCGTGCTCGTCCCTTTGTCTGCTGCGGTTTCCTAGCTCGCGGCGATGCCGGAGGGCAGGGGCGGTAGCGGCGTGCGGGCCAAGGCCCGGGAGGCGGCTTGCAACGCCATCGCGGGCGGTTCCGCTGGTAATTCTGCGTATGGCTCGGGCTGGGTTGGTGGGGGCGGGGGTTTTGCTTCGTTACTCGCGATGGTGCTGTGGGGGGTTTTGATCCTTTTCTGCTTGCTGTTTCGTTTGGTGTATGTGGTGTTGGGCACAGGGGTGATCTCCGCGACGGTGCTCTGCCCGCTGGACGTGATCAAGACGCGGCTGCAGGTGTACGGCCTCCCTTCCAACCTCTCTAGCACCGCGCCACCTGGTAATCGCTACTAGTCAGTAGCTCTCTTCTGATGCATGGTTCCCTCTGCTCTTTTTTCTTCCTTTTTTTTTGTCTATTTTGCACTCTAGGCACTGTTATTCATTCTTACTTTGGGCTTGTTGTCCCATGATATTTGTCAATTAGCCCGTGGTGGTCTGATGTAAGTTCAATTTGTCGCATTATACCAGAGATTTTGCTGGACGATGATTTCATATCTTCAAATTAATAGACACCATAATATTGCAAAGGTGTGATGATGTGTTAATGGTGAAATGCAACTGTGGGAGTGCCAAATATAGACAATGTTTGGTTGAATACCTATAAATTAGGCACATAATGTATCCTATTAGTAATCAGTTGTCAAAATATGCTTCTATGTAATGTAGGGTTATGCTTTTGGTCACTGCCCAAATCATGATTTTTTTTTTTTGAAGCTGTGAGCTAAATCTTGTTCCCCTGCACATGCCGTGTGTATTGTAACTGCTGCCGCCGCCGCCGACGCAAAATCTCATGAATCTATGAGTTGAACTGATGCAGCATTTCATATAAGATTGTTTTGACATCGCATTACTCCCTCAATTTCGCAGTATACGTTTATTATCTCTGAAGTATCTGTTCAAAATGTATGGCAAAATTTCCACTCTTTGGCTCTTTGCCCCTACTTGAATGCTTTTAAAAAGATAAATTGTCTTTATTACGGATTTATTAGGGATGGCCATGGTTGTTTCATTATTATGTCTTAAATTTGTGTTTTCTTGTTCTTTGTACACGGTGGGCTATGGACAAATATTTCAAGAATGAAAGGAATAATGTCTGAGTTGAATATTGCATTTTACTTGGGTGATGCCAATTGTATCAAATATTTTGACAAGGGCACACAATTAGCATTCATATAACTTATATCTTACGATTCGCTAAGTTTGAAAAGATGCACGTGTTGATTTGGAGAGAAAAACATGCACTTTTCAGCACTGTCTGAAAGAAAAATAATACCCTATAATCCTCATCAAGTTTGCATTACAAACATGCACTTTTTAAATTGTTTTTGAAGAGGAACTATATGTCTTATTCAGCTGTGTCTCTCCAATTCCATTTATACAACTTTTAGTACGATAGAGCCTTTCGATTCTGTAGACATCTTAGTTCAACAGGCAGAGCGATATAATGTTTTTCTCTTTTCTGTATGTTGATGATCAGTACAGTATCATGACAGATGAATGTTCGATCTTCAGAAAGCAATGATGTATTGAGAATGCATTCTTAATTTGTAATCCTGCTCAAACTGTCTTATTTGATCTTTTGATAAACTCATCCTTTTATCATGTATCTGCTCCCTTCATCTTGTTCTCTGACTTCTGTTTCTCTTCCATACTAGGTAGAGTAATAATTTCAGGTTTTCAGCACATATTAAAAAATGAAGGCCTGCCTGGGTTGTATCGTGGCCTTTCACCAACAATAGTAGCACTATTTCCAACATGGGCTGTAAGTGATTATGAACATTATACAATCAGTTACGTAGTAGTAAACAGCAGCATTATTTCCAACTTAGGCTGCAAGTAATCGTTACTGTTACAAATCAGTTGGTACTATTACAGAATTGTTTTAAATTTTCTAATCCACTTTAAGACGATATCTGGGTACATGTCTATAAGCAATGAGTTATGAAACACCTAATGCTGATCTATTTTGTGATTGCACTATGTTGAGTACATGTTCTGTGCGATGCCCAATAATAGATGTATAGCTCTAGGAAGCATGTTTGCTGTTTGAACACTTTAACGGATTGCCCTTGCTAGCTAGGGTCAATCATGTGCATGTGATTACAATTCCATAAAAACCAATTTCAATCTTTATAATTATGACCTAGACATATGTACAGACATTTATAATGATTCTCGAGTACTTTGTTTAGATTTTGGTTGCAAAAGTAAATTTGTTTTAGTGGGGCTTTTGGGATATGTGTGAGGGTTCAACTGTTGGCAGCTTGTTGTTTTAAAGAGAAATAGGAGTTGGTTGCTTTCTCTTGGCACTTAACAGTATCATGTGGGTTGTGGAGGGAGACTAATAAATTAAATGTTCTCCTTTTCATGCTAAATAATAATTGATTCCAATCTTTGTCATAAGTATGTCACGAAATGGAGTTTGAAACTTTGATGCCGAGAATATGTTGAGAATGTGACATTCAGGAGGTTTTCAATATACATGTGGTCTAGTCCATATTCCCTATAAACATATAATTGTGCTTTGAACTTTCAGGCAAGCATTGCTTTAGTATGTGATGTTTGTCTAGTCTGCTTGATTGTCCTAATTCATGAGTCATGACATACCCATCTATGCAACTGCGTACTCAACTATAATAATGAAAAAAATAATTCTGTGCACTGAAGGTCTGAAGCTGTGGGCTGTGTTGTTTCTATTTCTGATGGTGGTGATGATTTCTTGCTTAGATGTTAGTTAATTGATTTTTTGCTGATCGCTTTTTTATGTTTTAAATATTTAACACATGAAACTTACTAACAATGAAAACACACAAGGCATTTGTCTGATTCTCTTCATTCCTGTCATATCTGCCTTAACTTAGATAATATTTTATCTGTTTGCAGGTCACATTTTCAGTTTACAATCATGTGAAGGGCCTTCTTCATTCTCAAGGTTAAACACATATGTGCTTTACCCTATTTGATCTAGATTTGTTTGTTTTTGTGATTATGTGTAAAATATTGAATAAAGATGGCAGAAGCATTAAATTCTTATTTAAGGGGAATTATGTGTTTGAAATAATTTCCTGTGTTTTGCATCTTTGTTTTTGTATTCAGTTTACTCAAGCATTTCAAGGAATGATGTGGGCAGTTTGATACACTGCTATATAAAATATTTACATTCCTATTTCGTAGCACTTAATAATGCTTAATACACAGCCTGGTGAACTATAAAGTATTTACCTGAAGATTTACTTTCTGGATAATATGTTCAACTTTCCCTGTTTCAGGATACCATTTAAAACACTTCAGCTAAAGACTAATGTTATGTTCTCTAAAAGTACAACAGCATGCTATATCTATATGTGATTAAACTATAGCTGATATTTGATTTAACAATTGACATAACTGAATATTTGGAGACTGATGCATGCACTCAATGCAGAAAGAGGCTTAACATTTTGTTACCTATTTTATCACTATATTTTGATAGGTCCTCTTTTTTGTTACATTGATCATATGTTCTGGTTTTCTCCCAGAAATACTAAGGCTTTGTTTGTGAGTGCATTTGCTTTTAACAAACTTTTATTTTAAAAAGCAACATTTTACCATGCATGGAAAGTAATCTGGATAGAACATGTTTGACAGCACAGAACTGCACATATATGATATATCATAGCACTCCTAAACGAACCTACTACCCAAGTGTCCGGTGATCCAGACCTAAAATGGATCATTTTTCTCTCAGATGTTGTGGCTGCCTTCCATCTGTGGATTCCACATCCCCAAAGAAGTGGAGGAAATGTACTCGAAGTGCAGTTGTCCATGTAACCACACTAGAACCAACTGAGAGACTTAAGTTTAATTCATTGTCTTGACAGAATCAAACTAGGAAACTGAGCCATGTGGACTATGAGGATGTATTTTGGTGCATAAATATGATCTGATAGTTTATTCTATATTCTCTCCATGCCCATAATTTAAGCTCATTTTATGAATATGGTATGTTTTAATTATTCAAATCCATTGCGGAAATCAAGATTATAGTCAGTGCTATATTTGCAGTCTACATCTCTGCTTTATTGGTGATTATTACATGATTCCTGTCTATATCTTTTTTCCTTTTGGAAAGGGGTAGTACAAACTAGAAAACTTACCTAAATGAAGTCCATGTTAGAGATTAACCACTATCATATCGATCAAAATTACCTTGAAATATGTTCCAGGGCCTCATGCCATAATCGGTTTTGTAGTTCAGGGTGAAAAATGGACTTTGAGCACAGTTCAAGAGTTAAAAATGGACTTTACCCTTTACAATTTTATGGAACTTAACAAGGTTAAAATTTGTACAATTATGGAGTCAAGAAACCCCAATTGAGATTTTGATGACTTTATGCAAATAAGCAAATGAGTTAAGCTTCATGTCTCTACCTGTCTCCTGCACACGTGCACATGCAGAGTCAATGCTACCCAACTGCATAGGCTCATTATATTATGCATGAGAACAAGGTTCTACCCTGTGGAAGTGGGCAAATAGTGTATTTGTGGACATAAATAACTTATTATAGTAAAATATTGGTTTATTTTCACTGACTGCTTTTGCTAGTGGTTGTTGACCTTTTGTAAGCTTAACTGTTTGGTTTCTTGTCCTATTTTAAATTCTGCAATTGGTGGATATTGTGTGTTAAAATTATTGTCCTTTAGTTGACACTGAGATAGTGAATATCTGGCCAAACCACTTAGCATGGTTAAAAAAATGTCACTTCTTTCTGTCAGTAGCCATATCCCGTTTCTATTTACAGGTTCTCATTTTCTGTCTACAAATGCAAATGTTTTTTAGTTTTGTTTTGTAATGATAATTATGTTTTTAATACACGGATGATTGATTTAATATAAAACATACAGTTTAATTTGTATTAACTGTTGCCGGCATAACTTTCCTAATTTTGTAAAATCATAGCAAAACATTGGTTTCTACTGCCTGGTCCTAATCATTCATGTTCATTATGCAGATGACAATGCGGGCGAATTGTCTGTCGAAGCAAATATGCTTGCTGCTTCATGTGCTGGAATTGCAACAGCTATTGCAACTAATCCATTGTGGGTTGTGAAGACTAGGCTACAAGTATGCTACTACCTCCCGTTTTTTTTACTTGAAGTTTGTTAGCTCAAATTTGAGCTAACCGACGTCATATATAGAAGATCAGAGGGAGTATATCATAGTAATTTATGTCTGATTATGTTAGCGTGCTTGACATTGTTAGAGCAGTTAAATTTTTACAATTGCAAAATTTAGGTGTTCCATTGTAAAGCTGTGGACAGTCATGTAACTCATGCGAGACCATGACCTTTGGCTCCCCTCAATAATCCACCGTGCATTACATGCCTATTAAAAGTAGCATATTTTTCAAGAAAACAAGCATGCCATTATTGTTTTAATTATTCCTAAGAATTTTCACATAACAATTCTAAATATATCAAAATATCTATCTACAAAATATTTTTTTGTTTGATTTTCTTTACATATTTCCTCAGCAAGACGTGGGTTTCATCTAGTTACATGAATTTTTGTTACCGATTGAAAAATTGTTTGGCGAAGTATATACTTTTACCTGGTCATGATAGTCTGATACTAACTACGACTGAAAAACAATTTGGCAAAGTATATTTTGACTTGATCATTATAGTCTGATATGAACCTGTTTTTCTTTTTTCATTTTGCATAATTTTGGGGTCAAATCTTATTTGTAGCGGTTACATGTTATTTATGTGTTGTGTTGAATGATCTTTATAATTATTTGTTTACTCTATTCACATCTTGTAGACGCAAGGGATGAGGCCTGGTGTGGTGCCTTACACAAGCATTTGGTCTGCTTTACGACGGATTACAGAAGAAGAAGGCATCCGTGGATTATATAGGTAAGTTTCAGTTTATCATATTGCACATTGTCCTGGTTCATTTTTCTTTTTCTTTTCATTGAAATATATGTTATCTATTTGATGCTTTTTTATATGATGATAGTGGTCTTCTTCCTTCTCTAGCTGGGGTTACTCATGTGGCCATCCAGCTCCCTGTCTACGAGAAGGTGAAGCAATACTTTGCTAAAAGAGGTAAAATATCATATTTACTATATTAAGTAAAGACTTGAGTCTCTGCAACTTAAATATTTATTAATGAAACACGTGTTTTTCAGACAACACAACAGTCGATAAGCTCAGCCCAGGAAAAGTAGCTATTTGTTCATCAGGATCTAAAGTAGCGGCCTCAATAATAACATACCCCCATGAGGTATTTTTGTTAGTCCTCTAAATATTGCTTATTCCTTTTCAGTACTAAATGGTTTTTTAGTTGAATACATGCTTCTTCTGCTAGAATAAACACATTTGTCTTTTATCAAGATAACACTTTATAGTTTATATCTTTCATTCTTTGTCAGATTTTTTGGTTCTCCATTTAGGATGAGTGAACCGAAAGTTAGGCTGTTGCAAAAGTAGAGCTAGAACTTTAGTAAATGCTGTCTATTCGAAAGTCAATACACAAGCAGAGAGAAATAGAGGCTAAAGATAGATAAGTTCTAACCTGCTTCAGACAGTACTTAGATTACCGAAAAAGAAGGAAAGAGGGGTTAAACTAATGAAGAAGTAGTAAATTTTGGGATTGTTTTGACAAGTGGAGTAGTTTTTTTTACAGGACCGTCGGGTAGTTAGGAACATAAAAAAATAATTATGTGGCATTTCAGCTTTAGTAATAGTAATTGGGGTTATATTGGTAGGTGGTACGATCTAAGTTGCAAGAACAAGGTCGTGCTCGTCATGGTGCTGTACACTACACTGGTGTAATTGACTGTATCAAGCAAGTTTACCTGAAGGAGGGAATTCCTGGCTTCTACAGAGGTTGTGCTACAAATCTGCTAAGAACGACTCCAAATGCTGTCATTACGTTCACCAGTTATGAGATGATTAATCGACTCATGCACCAGTTGCTGCCCCACTAAGCAAAAGCTTAAAACCAGCAAAATCCACTAAGCTTGTAATGTGGACTGAGCCCCTTGGGGATAGCTGCGGGTGTAATGGTCGGTGATCATGGTTGCATTACCATTTGCCCATCATTGAAGAGAAGGCTGCTGTTAAGCACAGATTTTGGTGAAAGAGATCGGCACACGCTGAAATTTATGTTTTGGTGTGATTAAAATCTGTCCGTTGTTTCATGTGTTCTAAATTGTTGATAGGAGCCGATTGTTGTCAACCCCCTAATATGCTGACCTGCTAATTGCCCTCATTTATTTTGATTTAAACCTTTCTGAATAATACTAACGGGCTGTTACAGCTAATCAATGACCATAATGCCGCATGCACCTAGAGTTGTCCAAGAAAAGGGCCATAGCCATCGGGATAAGAAACAATGTTTTGTACATCCTTTTACCATGTACTTCATTTTCAAGTAACTGTCAGTGTTGACTATTATACTCAATTTTGATTACTAATTGGGACAAACAAACATTCGTCACATTTTAGATTGTTAGGTTTTGTTTGACAAGTGTGCACTACACTGATAACATATACATGTGGTTAAAGTTTGATGATAAATATGAAAGTCCAGTGATAAAATTGGAGGGTTTCTTGCTGCCCCGTATTTGCCGTACATATTAGTTGCAGAATTGTTTCTTGCTGCCCCGTATTCTGGTTCTAAAAGCATCACCAACAGTCCTCTTAATCAGACCCCTAAATTAGTTTTAAGGTTTTTTTTATGAAAAATCAAGTTCCAACAGCACCTTAAATCAATTCTGAAAATAGGTGACCCCCTTCTCCATAATTTTCGTTACCTACTTGTGGGGTTTGCGCTCGTCGACCCCCATCTGACTCCTCCCGCCCGCCGTGGAAAACTCAGCCACGCCACCACGCCAAATCCCACCCACGCCGCTTTCTTTTTCCGCGCGAAATCGCCCCGCCCGCCGCCTCCAAAGCTTCAATCGCGCGGGAACGCCTGGGTGAGCTCGATCTGCTGCTACAAATCCCGTGGATGTAATTCTGTTGGTAATGGCGCTGTTTGGTGGTGCTGATTGCTGCTGCAAATTGCTGATGTTGCTGATGATTGCACGCTGTTGCTGTTGATATATACATGATGGTGCTATAGTCATGTTTATTCTGCCGTTTGGAGGTGCTGAATGCTGCTGGTTGGAGGTGCTGAATACTGCTGGTGATGCTTGGAAGCTGCTGCAGTTGATCTTAGACTGCTGCTGCTAATTGGTGCTGAAAATTATATTTCCTGCTGCTAATGCTGCTGTTTCGAGATGTAAAATTAGTGTTGTTTGCTGCTGAAAATTTCATCTGCTGCTGCTGAAATGTTGTGGGATCTTTTATAAATTTCATATTCAGTTTAGTGGGATCTTTTATATTCAGTTTAGTGGGATCTTTTATATTCAGTTTAGTGGGATCTTTTATAGAGAACTGCAGCGGATATTTAGGGGACATTCAGCTGACATTCAGGTACTGGCACTGATTTGTTCTAGCTAGGTATCAAACCTAGCTTCTGTTCCTCCTAGCATATTGCTGATTAGCAAAGGTAGATTCAAGGAACAGCCAATATATACTGACTGTTTTCTCAAAAACATGAATCATTCACAATACTGAATTGTCTTTTTTAATAAATTGAACCACCTGTGGATGCTAGCATCGATTAACAAATGTGTGATTCTCCAACTAACAATATACACTTGGTAACCAGAGTTTGTCTGGAGGCAGCAACAAAGTCCAGAATTTCCAAACTTTTTGTGTTTCTACCATGCCAATGAGGATAGCTGTCATTAGGCATGTTAGATGGATGCATCCTGGGCATACACATTTTCATGATAAACAGAATGAAGCAGGCATAACATATATTGAGAATGGTCTCAAAACTGCTCATTCATACAAAAAATTGCAGTTTACATTTTACATATGAGAACGGAGCTGCGGAGGGGACGTCCGCCGTCACTGCCGGGTTCTACCGGGCTCGGCAGGGGACGAGGGCACTGCTGACTGCCGATCTGAGTCGTTGCAGGCACTGCCGAGCCGTGCCGATCTGCCGAGCCGTCAATTGCGCTGCCGAGGCGCTGCCGCGCGGTGCCGATCTGCCGAGCGGGCACCAATCACTCCTGATTTAGGCCCTGCGCACGCACCTCCCAGGTGGAGTTCGGTACAAAATCTGTTGATACAGACCCACTTTTTAGTTTTAGTAGTCTAATTATAGGTGTTTTGCCGGAGAGGTTAACCTTTTTCAATCCCAATCACCCTATTCGGACTACCTAAAACAGATTTTTGGTGGTAGAATAAAGGTATGCTCTTGGTGATGCTCTAATGGACCTACATGGCGAAGCTAAGAAAAATCTTAGACAAAAATTGGAAGATATATAAACTATAAAGCCCAACCAAAGTACCAAACACCCAAAATCGGATAGCCATATACTATACACCCTAATCAGGGCAACCAACCACACCCTAAACTAATGGACGATACTACACAGCTACTAGTAGCGCAATAGCACTAACCGGCTTCGTATCTGCCTCCGTCTCTTTCCGTCTCACCTTGGTCGCCGTCTCTCGCTAGCTCCGCCGCCGTTGTCGCCTCCCCCACCCCCGCGAGCCGCCTCCCGCCTCGTCGGCACCGGAAGGCGAGGCCCGCCCGTCGGCCTCTGCCAACCCCATCCTTCTTCTTTGCCTCTGGCGGCGCCGCCACTGGAGTTGACGTCGACATCGGCTGCCCCCGTCGCCTACCCCGCCCACCGCCCGCCTCCGACCCCGTGACTCCGGCAGCGCCACCATCGCCTCACCGCTAGCCCGATTCCGCCGCCCATCGCCGGTCCGTCGCTGCCCCGGCCATCCCCTCTAAACGCCGGTGACCCCCTCTCCCCCCTCTCCCACGCCACCCCGAACCCTAAATACAGGGTCCGGGTTTCACCGCCGCCGCGGAGTCGTCGTCTCCAGAGTCGTTGCCATCGGAGTCGTTGCTGCTACCGCTGACCCCCACATCGTCGCCACCACCCCGCCCTGCTGCGTCTCCGACCCCCCACGTCATCGCCGCCGCCTCCCGCCGTTGCATCGCCTCGCCCGCTCGCCCGCGTCACTGGATAACGCGAGCGGGCGAGTACTCTCCGTATAGATTACACGTAAACTAATTTCAAGATCCATATATCTATATCTAGTTCCTTTCATTGATACCCTAATGCCCCTGCATTTCAAATTGCTTTCCATTGATACCCTAATGCCCCTAATCAGGGCAAAAGTTGAATATTTTTTATTTAACTATTAATTTATATTAAATCATATAGTTTAATACAATAGGATTTTTGTGTTTGGATTCACTTGAAGAATACTTCTATACTACCTACGTTTCATGAGAGATGTTTTGACTTTTAATTGGAGACGGTAAGAGAATGCGACAAGATATTCGTCATATTTTTTGTCGCATCGTATTGTGCATTCTTTTGAGAAGTTAGGTGTGTATTACCGTGCTGTCCACGGTGATTAAATATTAATATTTATCGGTCGCATGTGGATGCCGAGCGATATTATGTATATATTCCATACATACTATTTTTTTATATGGTAGACATGTATATGTTGGTTTATTATATAGGATGCGCACATTACATTTTATTTTATGCGGGTGAATATTTGGATGGATACATATATTTCCTGAGTATACTATTTATTCATATTCATAGGTCGGATTTTGTTTATTGGACAACCGTGGAACTTGGATATATTCTACACGGGCTGCATTTTGTATTTTACATGTTGACCGGTCGACGGGATTTAATAGTAATATTTATGGCATGATAATATATTTGTGTTTTATTTATGGGACGCATGTGTATAATCGTGTCCGCAATATGCAATTTTTTTACTTTGTAATAGTGAATGTTTAATGTTCGATTATTCGTGCTGGACAAATGAATTTCTTTTGCTCAAATGCTATATATATGAATATATCCACGGTGGACACTTTATTTATCCGACCATGTTGACGATTTGTTTCCAATATATTATTATTATTATTATTATTTATACTTGAGCAGATACATTGTTTTTTAAATTTTATTAATATATATTTTTAAGATGAGCCAAAATACGTGTCAACACTGTCGCCGCCTCCTACTCCAGCACCAAGCATGTTGAAGTTGTTGGTTGCCATCGGTTTATGAAGATGTTGCATAAGTCGTTGAGGAACGATGAGCTATAGCGTGTGTAGCGCTCCCGAAAACAATATTCGCGTGTGTAGCGCTCCCAAAAACAATATTGATGATGTACCTGTGCAGGTTTTCATGATCTGGCGTATAATCTGGATGCCTGCTCATCCAGCGTGCAACACAATACATAAGGAGATATGGTGTATCTTCTTTCTTCGCACATGGAAAATAAAAATTATTCTCTTTTTATAGGAGAACGAGAAGTTCAATAGGAAGTGACCTATGAAAAGGAAAAGGGGCTTGATATTCATCGATCGTCATTAGCCATCCATCACTATACCACCATCAACTCTCCATCAATTAAAAGTTGTTACCCATTCTCACAAATTGGTTTAACTCCTAGCATAATAAACCTTAGAACTTATTTGATTAAAATGATTTAAATGACTAATTAACCAATTAAATCTAACATCTACATCATAGGCGACTGATTGGGAGCAGCCTGCAAAGACCCTCGCTTGCAGTGTAAGATGATGGGCCACCTGTGAAATATTTTTCACAAGCGGCTCGTCTAACACTATTTCAGCCACCTTTTTTCTCGGTGGTTGCCAAGCAATTTGCAGCCATTCATACAATGAAACAGAATTTTTAAAATACCTATTTCCAGATTATAGTATTAGATAGTTTTTTTTTTGAATTGTATAGTATTAGATAGTTACACAAATAAAAACATATATATTCTCGAGCAGTGGCACTGTTGCACGGCAAGCCATCATATGGTCCATGGAGTTAGCTAGGGGACAATCGAGTTTACCACTCCCAAGGCGTGACACCATTCCAGTGAATGAATGAACACGTACTTAGTGAGGCGAGCATGGAGATGCAGCCGAGAGGAGGAAAATTACAAAAAAGGACTCCAATCGTGGTGTGTTGCAAATTTGACACTGGGCTCCTATTTTATAGATACAGATGGATCCATTTGTTATCCACTTCGAGTGTCAAATTTGCAAACACCAAATGTTTCAAGTCCTGTACTTGCAAATCTCCCGCCAAGAGATATGTACTCACTCTGTTCTATATTACAAAGGATTTTGTGATGTGCACGAGGGTGGCCCGATCTTTCGATGAGTTGAGATACCTACGATTTGAGAGAAACGTTGATGATCTGACTACAACTATACGAAACGTTGTTGTGTTAGCCTTACCGATCGATATACCTCATCGAGGTTTTTGTTGATCTTGCCGATACAGATCAACCCTATTCCTGCAAGTAATCGAGAACAAGCAAGAACAAGATAACAAGCAAGAACAAGATAACAAGCAACTGAATTGCTAGATAAACAAGACACACAAAGATAAATCGATACACGATAGTGGGGTTCCGAACAAGCAGACGGACGGTCTAGCCGACACGCGAGTTGCAAGCGAAATAACAATGGCTAAATTTACAATTAATCAAAACCCAACCAACCCTAAAGGGGTAATGATATGAACGGGGGTGGCCCGATCTTTCGGTGAGTTGAGATAACTACGATTTGGGAGAAACGTTGACGATCCGATTACAACCGTACGAGACGTTGTTATGTTGCGCCTTAGAGATCGATACACATCTCCGAGAGTTTGTTAATCTTGCCGGTGCAGATCAACCCTATTCCTGCAAGCAATCGAGAACAAGCAAGAACAAGATAAAAGCAACTAAATTGCTAGATAATCAA
>CM002476.1:13313900-13333885 GCA_000325765.3 Leersia perrieri | reverse complement strand
TTAGCAGGACTTTATTGACGATTGATTTATGTGCAGAAACTTGAAATATAAGCAGAACATATATATATATATATATATATAGCATATGAATAGAAGTACAACAGATTTACTCAAAAATAGCATCATCAAGCACAAGGACTCTTTCTTAAGGCATGCCTCACCAGCATGCAGCATAAGATGGTGATGAGCATTTGTGCACAACAATGTGTTGCTGTTGATCATCTTACTGCTGTTGCAGTTGCATTGTAGTTGCGTAGGCAGGAGCGTCATCACGGTGTAGGGGTGCTAGTGCAGTAATGCTAGATGCAGAGTATGTCGGGATCTCAGCGTGGGCTAAAGCGAGCTGCGTCTGAGGAAGACCTGCTGCTAGACGAAGGAGATGCCAGCAATCCAGTCACCCAGCCAGCCATAGATAGTGCCCCTAACACTGGTGTTGGTCTTGCCGACAAGGCTATTCACCGTTGGAAGACGAGCAGGAACGATGACACAGCGTGAGCGCTAGAGAGGGCAGGGCGTCGCGGCGGCGGAAGCTGGCTATCTCAGAGGCCCATTAAACCCAGCAATTGACGGCCCACAAAGTCACAAACTCATGCGCTCAACCCTAGCAGCCTTCGTTGTCCTCCGATAGCAGAAAAAACTCATAATGCGGCGGCTGTTTCGTGGCATGGAGACACAGTAGGGTAGGGTCGGCGCCATCGGTAGCTGGGTCAGGCGCGCCACCCTGCCGTATGGGGCGCTCCGCCTCTGATCGCATGGAAATGCTTTAAATTGTGAATTCTGGTACTGGAGTGTTGTCACTCTTCACTAACTGGATGTTTCTCTGTCTGTAGGTTCTTGATGGCCATAATGGTAATGCCGCCGCAATATACACAAGGGACAATCTTCTCAATCATGTCCTTAGTGCGATGCCAAGGGGGCTCTCCAGGGAGGAGTGGTTGCATGCGTTGCCCCGTGCGCTTGTCGCAGGGTTTGTTAAAACCGATAAGGAATTCCAGAGCAAAGGTATGATCCTGTCATTGGTGTTTGGGACTTACCACTTTGCTTAAGTTACGCCAGATATTGAGCTGATTTCGCTTGTTGGCTATGTACCAGGACAAACTTCAGGCACGACCGCCACATTTGTGATCATCGATGGATGGACTATCACCGTTGCTTCTGTTGGTGATTCTCGGTGTATATTGGATGCTCAGGGTGGTGCTGTTTCTTTGCTTACCGTGGATCACAGATTAGAAGAAAATGTGGAGGAGTGAGTATCAGTTTGCTTACCATATTTTATTCAGAGGCTCTGCAAGTCGTCATGAATGTCATATTTTTTGCTTCTTTGCAAATGGAATATGAAAGGGTTTACTAGAATATCATGCATGTGTTTTTTTCATATTATCTAACTAATTGTTTGTATTGTTTCTATTCAATTTCTAGTTTAGAATGTTCATGTCTTCATGGAACTGTTACTTCTCTCTTCGTTAAAACAATGATATCCTGTTTCTGTTTGGACACAAATTAAAAGGACCATACTACCACTCTTAATGGAGTTGTTTTTACAACTAAAATAATTCCTCAAAGCAATAATTAGATTAAATTGTATGGAGTGAATATGTCCATTTTCTGTACTCTTGGATATTGTTTAGACTCCATAGTAAAAACCAACTCCAAGTGATCTGTTGTTTTATATTTTCTATTGAGTGCCATTGTCCCTGAGCAAATAGCATGGACATTTTCTGTTGACTGCTGAGTAGAAAAGTAACTGGTAATTTTTGCTTTAACCAAACTTCTATATAAAATGATTATAGGAGGGAACGTGTCACTGCGAGTGGAGGTGAAGTTGGAAGGCTTAGTGTTGTTGGTGGGGCAGAGGTATGTCTCACTGCCTTTCTGTTACAATGATATTGCGCATGTAGTTTGCAATGCTATATAAGATAGCTCTACTTGATAAAGGTGCTTAGTTTTTGAAGGATTATGAAACAACACTAACGATATTCATCGCTATTTTATCAGATTGGTCCACTGAGATGCTGGCCAGGAGGTTTATGCCTATCACGATCCATTGGAGATATCGACGTTGGAGAATTTATAGTCCCTGTTCCCTATGTCAAGCAAGTGAAGGTAATTCTTTGATATTTCACAAACAGATGCCTAGAATCCCTCTAGGTTTTTCATATAAAATACTTTGGACGATATTAGACAGCCCCAAAACATAGTGCATACAGACAAGAAAGCATTTTCCTGCCCTATGTCCTATGTTAATGTTGGAAGATTCTTAACTGCATTCTTTGTTAATTGTATTGTTATTACCCATAGTTGTCAAATGCTGGAGGGAGGCTTATTATTGCATCAGATGGCATTTGGGATGCCTTGTCATCAGAGGCAGCAGCTAAGTGTTGCAGAGGTTTGCCTGCTGAGCTTGCTGCTAAACAAGTTGTTAAGGTATGGAAACTGCCTAGAGCTTTGTTAATTCTTAGCAACTCTGCTGTTACACCAGTTACTGTTCCTCAAATGGATACCAAATTACTATCGTTGCATCATATGACATGTTTGCTTAACAATCACTTGTTTCCCTAATCATTTAGGAGGCGCTCAGGACAAGAGGGCTAAAAGATGATACAACCTGCATCGTTGTTGACATAATCCCACCTGATCAAACAATACGGCATCCATCTCCACCTAAAAAGATAAACAAATTGAAGTCCTTAATCTTTAGGAAAAAAACTAAAGACCATCCTAATAAACTGACTAAGCAGCTGTCAGCAGTGGGTATGGTAGAAGAGTTATTCGAAGAAGGTTCAGCAATGCTATCAGAGAGGTCAGTTATCACTCTTCCTCTAAAGTATTTATAAACAATTATATGCATGTACATCAGTAGTTTATTTTGAGCGAACTATTCATGATGTTAGTCCAGTAGTCCTGTTTGAAGTATAGCATGACACACCTTGTGGATTTCATACCCTCTCACATTGTATCGCAATGACTCGATCTCTTGCTTGACAAAGATCATTAATAACCCAGGTTGGTTGGGTTCATAAACTTTTCTGTTGTACTCTAGTTGAAGGTTGCTAAACGGATGAGTCAACAGAGTGGTGATCTTTGGGACATTTTCTCGGGATTTGGGGTGTGAACCTAATTAATTTGGGTAAAAATATGGGTCAATGAAGTGTGAAGCTATTTATCATAGTACACCACACATATTAAAGAGGAAGTAGTTATCCTTGAGCATAACAGCCCATCTAAGCAGCCCTGACACACAGACACAAAAAAGTTCATGTACAGAGTGCAACTACACAAGCTGCTGCTGCTGCTGCCAGCCCTGCCGCGTATATGAATGGAATGTGAATCGCTGTCCGCCATCCTCTTTTCTCATTGGTCAAGCTAGCTAGTTGTGATGATGGTGAGCCGAGACTTTGGCAGTGATGGCAAGGGGGTGTAGACAGCTAGTAATGGAAGCGGGAAGTGACAGTTGTAGCTAGTTAGTTCAGTTTCTCTACCATCCTCTATCCTCTAGCAGCGATCAGGAATTGGTTCCTATTCTGGTTTGGTTTCGAGCCAAGAGCCCAATATTGTTCCAGCAAGGGAGTCTCTTCTCTGAACTAGTGAGCACTATGCATTGTTGATTTTGTGCTGAACTGGCATTTACTGGAGCAGTTCCACAAAGTTGAAATCATAATTCCCTATGTGGAACCCCCACAAGTCTACATTGTTTAACCCATTTAGCCAACTGCCAGATGATGGTTTGTTTCCTTAGGGGAGAACAGCTGGTTGAACCTGTAAACCTGTGGTTCACATGTTGACATATGATCCCAATCCTGACAGTGACAACTTTCGTTGAATTCATACCAGATCAATTTATTTTCTTGCATGTCACACCCATTAGTGCCGCCAGTAATTTGTTTGACTAAACAAGAAGTGCGTTCCAAGTATGCAAAAGTAACTTTGGTGGTTTACATAGTCAAAAGAGATAAATGTGATCAGGGCCCCCGAGCCCCCCTGCCCCCCCAGCCTCCCAAAGCCCCCCGTTGAAAGCACTGAAATCAAGATCCGTTGGACTAATTTGATATGTATTGGTGACCTGACACAGTGCCAGTTAGACCCTTTTTCAGATAATAGGTAGACCTTGGTTTGAACACATTATTTAATTTGTGCATTGTCTAGGCTCATTTGGCTACTTTTTTGTTTCAATTAGTTATCCATTTTATTCTCTACCAGGAGGTCTTACTTTTTTGCGGTTCAATTAGTTGCTAACAAAACACGATAATTCTAGTCTGCTCATCGAAGATTTTCTGGTCCATTGTAGTCCTAATTTTGGAGTGCACACTTCCTGTGTACTCTGGTATCTGATTGAACTATAATTTGTTGGCCCAAGATTGGTGCAACTTACTTCCCACAATTACAGTACTTGTGCAATATTTTCCTATGTGATGACACGCTGGTTGTCTGATGGGATGTGCTCATTAACACGATGACATCCCCTAAAATTCCCTTCAAAAATCATATCTACAATTACCATGATATCACTTTATCTGGTAGTAACTCTAGTTCATATGCTTACAAATTGCGTGTTGGCATTGTATCTTTCGTGTTATTTAATATTAGCTCTAGGGGAATTAGTAATTATTACCTTGCTAAGCAACATCAAATAGAGCAAATACAAACAACTTGAGCTGATCTTATGGGTGGCCATTGCATTGTTCATGCTTATCTAGAACAAGATAAGGATGGTTGAAATTGGACTGCTTAGGTGGATAGCATTTTTGGTTTGGGAGAATGGATGGTTGAAATTGGACTGTTTAGGTGAATAGGCATTTTTGGTTTGGGAGAATGGACCAATTTGATCCTTTGAGTTTCATTCCAGGGTCGCTTTGGTCCTTAAAATTTTTCATTATGTCCAAACCAGTGATTTAACTTTAACCTTTTGGGTCAATATGACCCTTGGGCCTGCCTGATGTGCATTATGGGCAAGACAACTCAGCAAAAGCGAGTCTTGGTGGCAAGCCCTATGGCGAAAAGACTATTTTATTCATATATCTCCAGTTAAGAAAAACATCATCATAAAATTATCCAGGCAATCATTTCCTACCTAGTCCATCTGGTTTTATTCTCAATTAGGGACATAAGACAAATAGTCTTTTCGCCATTGAGATTGCCGCTGGGAATTCAGGCCTTGCTGGAGTAATTGCGGCTTTGGAAGCGGTTGAGCATGTTCGTTCTCTCCAAGATGAACGGGGCAAAATCTGTTGACATTGGGAAGTATCAGGGGCTTACTCCTCTCGCTTATCCTACAAGCAATTCTTTATAGGCCGCACCAAACCAATATGGAGGTTTATGGTGCTGCCCTGATGCAAGTACTTCGTCTTGCTTGCCCTTCATCCAGCGCTGCTGGACAGCTGACAGATTGCACCGGCAAGGTATCACAAGCTTGTGGAACTGCCTCTTCTGTGATCAAGATTATCATCTCCTTGTGCAATGTTTAGAGTGAAATCATGTCTGGTGGGCTGTCCTGATCACCCCATTCATTCCCTACTGCCAACGGTGAATCGACACAACCTGGGATTTCCATTGTATCGTGATTCTAGTTGCTTGGGTTCTCTGGAAGCAACTCAATAATCAAATTTTCAACAGAGTCCAGGAACTGGTCGCAGCTAATGAACACAATCGTGAAAGAACAGCTCAGGGTAGCTGAGGGGTTGATTTGACACAGCTGGTACTTTGAGCATGTTGGCTCTATCTAGGACTCTAGGTCGCAAAACTGTTGGGAGGAATCTATGTAACATGTTTCGGCCTGCTGCAATGCATGGCTCGTTGTTAAAACTCTCCTCTTAATACAATGATGTGCAAGCCTTTTGCATATACCCTAAAAAATGATTGCCACTAAAGCTGAACTTATGCTGAGTTGTTTTGCTAATGCAGCGTATAAGATGGGTCCAAGGACCATGCTGGCCTGAAAAGAAAATATATTGTAAAGGAATGGCGTAGGATGAAAAAAAAATCACTCTACTATATCTGGGTTGGCCAAAGGAGGCTAACCAAAATTTTACTGTATTAAGCTTATTGGGAGGGGTTACAGTGTTACAAACAATTCGACAGAATGTTGTCGGAACTAGACACATGCCTATAAGGCAGCCCTAGAGGTAATAGCAAAAAACCCAGATAAGGCAGCCCTATTAAGCTTTTTGGGAGGGGTTATAGTGTTACGAACAATTCGACAGAATTTTGTTGAAACTAGGCACACGCCTACAAGGCAGCCCTAGAGGCAAGAGCAAAAAACAAAGACGAGCTACAGTGCTACAACTATACATTATCATCCATTTTGAAGATTTCGGCATGCTTCCAAATGTTGATTTCATCCTTGATTTCGCGGAACAACTGAGCTTCTGTTGGGGAAAAAGTTTATTTGTTAATGGTTGGTAGTTAGTACCAAAAAAGGATCACACACAACTTAAAATTTTGTCTCACAGACAAGAACTGTATGCAACCCTTGCAAACATTTTAATGAGGGCACTTGGCGGTAGCATTTCTATTGTGTATACTATACAAAGATAAATGGTACCTCTCTCGGACCACTATTAAAGAAATTGTCTGTATGTGTGCTGTGTGCACAATCAACCTTTCCTTTCTTCCCTTATTCTCATATATAAGGGAGGATTGGAGGAGCTCTTTTGACTGGTCCCACCAAGTTGCTAGAATGCTAGTACTCTTCCTTCCAACGTGAGAGTAAGATGGGGAAGATGGAAAATTGGAAATAGTTGAGCTACCAATGGGGAAGAGGTGTATTGTTGATTTGTTGGATTTGTGCACTGAGATCCACGAGAGGAGTACCCTCTTCATGCATCCTTTAATTGAAAGGACCACAAGTAGCTTTGTGCAAGCCTTGTGTTTTGGGAGTGGTTAGTCATGTTATGCAGGGAAAGATTAGATGCTTTATCATTTGAACTTGCTCACTTTGCTTGACACGGTTGTTCCTTTCGTTGATTTCCCTAATCTGCGGATAACTAATTTAAACAAGCTCTTTTAAACTTGTTTGATTACTGTGATCAGCTTAAACTTAGCCCATGATGTTGGCATAACATCTGATTTCCTTCCCTGCTTGTTGACTGTATTGACTGTTAGCTCGGTACTATATGTTGGGGGTACACATGCAATCATATGTTTTTTGTAATCTGATTTACAAATCATCTTCATCAGGATTTGTTTGTAATGTTTTTATTATTTTTGTTATTGTTTAACAATCTTTCTTTCCATAGATCTTATGCTTTAGAATTTCTGCTGATGGATGCTCGGCTTAAAACAATTTCTGATTTCGTATGATTTCACTATGCAGGTTAGGCAATGACTCAAGTGGTCGGAGAACATCATCAAGCTTGTTTACATGTGCCATCTGCCAGGCAGACCTTGAACCAAGTGAGGGAATATCAGTTCATGCTGGCTCCATCTTCTCTTCCAGTTCTAAGCCATGGGAAGGTCCTTTCCTTTGTTCCGATTGCCGTGACAAGAAGGATGCCATGGAAGGTAAACGACCGAGTGGCGTCAAGGTTCTATGATACCAATTGCAATCAGCCACCATTGTAGCTTCCGCAAACACTCACCTTCTTTTTCATTGTGAGCGCCCTTGTGTTACAATTTTCTTCTCTCAGATTTTAGGCGGTTCGGATAATTTTAGGTTGCATTTTAATTTATTATGTGAGGAACTAGCCGACGTTGTAAGTAGTATTGGGGAAAGGAAAATGTGAAGCGAGTGAATAGCGTATGTCTCCATTTTTCTGTTGTAGGTGTTCTGCAGCTTGCCTCTCGCGAGTTGAGTATGATAGTTCGATTATTCTTTATTTGTAACTTATCTGTGCCTTTATTGCTAATGGAATATCTATTCTTCTGTTGTTTCTTTTCCCTGTCTTTTTAATACAACACCATTGGTGAATTATGACAGTGATCGTAGCCTGATTAACTCTTTTATGGAGAAAAATTACGAGATGTTGCTACTAGTTTACAACTAAAGGCGCTGTGTAACACGAGTTTTTGAGTAACCAATCGCGTTGATGTGGGCATGTGGCTGTCTGAAATAGCCTATAAACCAGCCGATCGTCTGTCATTTCTCGTCTTGTACAAGTTGATCGTCATTGTTAGGGCAGGGCCTCTCAGAGTCTCCATAAATGTCAATGTTTTAGCTTCGAGACAAAAAAAAAACTTTTCCTTTATTATTGAACCGATAGGTCAAGCTTAGATGGTGGCTAGAAGTCCATAAATATAAGTATTCCATGGCTACAAATGTGGATCTATTTTCTAGCTACACATTTTTTTTTAAAAAATATATTGACATACAACTATAATTAAATGTAAATTCTAATCATCTAATACTCACCGTTTGTAAACGGCAACAGGCGCGTGGCGCTGCCGTGGGCGCGTGCACAATTAGATCTTAATGGTGCGTCATATTCTTCTCTGACGGGATGGGACGACTCTGGTAACGACGACGGTGAACCTTGGCCATGTATTTAGGGTTCCGGGGTGGGGTGGGAGAGGAGGGACGGAAGGGGGCGGGGGAGGGATCACCGGTGGTTTAGAGGGATGCCCGGGGTGGCGGGCACGGGCGGTGGCGACGGTGCCGCTAGGACCTCAGGGATAGAGGCGGCGGTGGACGACCGGTGTCGACGGCGTGAGCCAACGCCATTGGAGGCGGGGAAAGAGAGGGCGGGAGGGGGCTTGTTGGCGCCGCTGGCACGTTCCGGCATGGCACGTCGAAAGTGGGGAGGTGACGGAGGGAGAGAGGGTGGCGGTCAGCAGCGGAGATGGAGGTGTGGGAGAGGGGGTCGCCGACGGGTGCACGGTCGTCCCCTAGTGAAGTCCATAATTAAAGTGATTTTCGTGAGAAGCATCAATCAATTGTTCCAATAATCAACAAAAGCCTTAAAAATTTCGTTTGTTTCAAAGAATTTGTTTTTCTTTTTTTTTCGGCAACAAATCATCTACCGGAATATATTAAGAGTAATAATTAAGTACAAAAGCAACGAAAAGGGCCTAAAAATGGAAAACAATAAGGCAAGGGAAAATAAAAGAAACAGTCCTCAATTAGGGAGGTTGGAAGGTAGTCTTCCTGAGATTTAGCTCCTTGAAGATGATGTGTGGTATTTCAGGGTGCTGTTTTTGGATAGATGAAAAATCCGTTTATTCCGCTTCTCCAACGAAATATTCCACCAATCTTGGATATTATAACGGAAAAAATGGTTTGATTCCCAATGTCGGATCAGACCAGACATATGCATATCTGGTTCCGGACCCTTTTCGAGTAGGTGCAGTTTCGGAAGAGATGAGAAGGGAGCACAAGTAGCAAATCCAGTCACAAGGCGAGTTCAATAAAGGACTGAAATGAGGTTCTCTGTTATTAGAGTTTTGTGATGTAGAATTAGCCTACCAAAGAAACGTTTGTTTCGGCTCTGCTTGTGCTTTTTCGAAAGTTTGTTAAAGTTCAATCCAGTATAAGCAAGCACTCTTAGAGGTGTAGGAACCGTTTGCGGTGTGATTCCAGTTTATGTCGTCCTTTAACCTTGGGAGCTTGTTCACTTGTTGAAGTACATCAAGATGTAGCAATTCATCCAGCTCCTCTATTGTTGTGAACTGACGAAAGGACCCTAGCCAGCTGTTGTCTTTTAGTTTGTGACTAACAGAGTTGTGTTTCGTCTTTGCCAGACTGAATAGACGAGGGGCTACGGTTTTAGGATTAACATTAGTTAGTCAATTGTGATGACAAAAGTTCGTTTCTCCCTGTTCCCCATTGAGATGGTTGTTGCAACATGAAAAAGATTTATGTTCGTCTCATCACATGGCAATACCGATCGAACCTGCCCATGGTTTGTCTTCCGCTTTCTAGTTCAACCAAAGACATCTGAGGCATAGGGCTCTTGAGAATCTTTGGAGGTCGAATAGAACTTGTATCGTTTTCGTCCCTAATATGATATTATAGTCCTGGTGTAGATCGAAATTTCAGTTCAATTCCACCAGCCGTACCTTTTCAAACACTGCTATAGCTACAGCCATGCATATAATGTCATAATTTTATATAAATATTATTTCTTGCAAACATAGGCCTTGTTTAAGATCCCAAAATTTTCTGGCCAAAAATATCACATCAAATGTTTGAACACATGTATGAAGCACTAAATACGAAAAAAAAACCAATTGCACAGTTTGCATGTTTGAACACAGTTTTAAGTCTAATTACGCCATGATTTGACAATGTGGTGCTACAGTAAACATTTGCTAATGACGTATTAATCAGGCTTAATAAATTCGTCTCGCAGTTTACTTGCGGAATCTATAATTTGTTTTGTTATCTACGTTTAGTACTTAAATGTGTGTCTGTATAAATAAAAAGTTGGGCAAAGAACTGTTTACAGGGCCATAGTAACATTGAATCTAGTTCCAGAGGTATATAAATAATCCACAGGTCTTATATATGAATCACCAAGAGGAAGAGGTAAATACTCCACCCGTTACATCAATTAGCAAAGACTATATAGATAAGAAAAAAAAAATTACGGTCAACATTGAAATTGAAATGTACCGTGCAAATGCTTGGCATATGCTCCGCGGCTGCAACAGCCAGCTGCACTTACAAATATACAATCAGCCCTCGAGCCTACATATATATAGTAGGTAAGTACATGTGAAATCTTACATTGGCTTCATAAGTAAATAGATAATAAGCGGTAAATACGCCAAACGCAGTGGGGCAACAGTGTGAGTATGTATACATAGGAAAATATTAGGCTATTAGCTTGATGATTGATCGATCAAGGATGTATGTGTATGTATATCTCGACCTTACATTGTGGCCAGATCTGTGTGAAGAAGAAGGAAATTAAGTAACAGGGGTATTCCTGCCCTAAAAAATGGGGAAAAAAAAATGAAGGGATGGGGAGTGCACGTTAACTCGTAGGCGAGACGGCGCCAAATTTACTGTCGATCGAGTCACGCCGAGGGCGAGCTCGCCGGAGCTAGGCTGAGATGGAGGTCCAACCCCATCGCTGATGCTTCCTCGTCGTCGGCGCCATCATCGGCCGGAGCAGGAGCAGCAGACACCTCGAACGAATGAGCGCTGGTGGCGCTAAGCAGGCGCGTGTCAACGTCGCCACGGTGGCAGGCCGCCTGAACGAACGGCAAGGAGGCCACCGCCGCAGACGGCTGGAGATGGTGGTGCGCGAGGTACACCCACCTGGGCAGAGTGTAGGAGGCGAACACGTGCTCCGGAGGTGGCGGCGGGGGTGCGAAGCCCATGCCCGCTGCCGCTGGCGCCGCGGCGAGATGCAGGCGCGCCCGCTTGAGATGCTGCCGCTCCTTCTTGTGCGCGTTCTGGTGGCCGCCCAGCGCCTGCGAGTTTGCGAACTCTCGGCAACAATACTGGCACTCGAACCTCCTCCCCACCGGCACCGGCACCACCACGTCCGCCGCCGCCGCCTCCCGCCTCGCCGCCGCTACGCCGCCCACCTCGTACCCAAATATCCTCAGCTGCTTGTTGCCGGGCTGCTCACACTGCACAGCTGTCTGCGCGACGCCCGCCATGGATGAGTGTTCGTTCGATCGATCAAGCTAGCTCGGTGTGCTTATTAATTAGGTGGCCGCGCCGTTGAAGCGAAGCGGCGAGGGAAGGCAAAGCTTATGTAGCGCGTTCGGCGAGCGGCAAGTCACAACCGCTTTGAAGAAAATCTTGGGGGCTTTCGCATGTGTGAGTGGCAAGATTTGGGGTTTTTTGTGGGAGGTAGGTGAGAGCATGCATGGGAAGAAATGAAATGGACACACGCAAGCCTCCAACCCAAGTGGCCGTTTCTAGAAATAATTGCGGTCTAGCTAGATAGATGGATATTATGTGCAAGTACATCTATTCTAGCTACCTGTACATACAACAACAACACACCTTTGAAGTTGGGAAGATATGCTCATGCATATGTAAAGCTACTAGGTGCTGTCATTGTCATGTATTGAGACTTTTGTCATTTTGTCCGTTTGAAGTTTTGTGAGTTCACGACATGGATGGAAGCCTTTTTCTTGCATGGATGTGCATGCATATATACTGGAGTTGGATGTGGCATTGTGGCTTACCTGCATGGCTGCATGTGTGTGCCTTTTCCATGATTGTCAATACCAACCAATAATAAGGAATTGCTAGTTTCCACAGTGTCTTGGCCAGCTACGTACGAATTATGTATGTAGTTCACGTCATTTGGGCTAGCTATATTCTCATCATAAAGCTCCTGTATAGTACTGTTCTCTAACCAACTTGATTTGGTTCAGTCTTTATCTTTTCACCCTTCTAGCTGCTAATCAAGTATGCCAGGTCACTTTTTTTTGGCATATTTTTTACGAGCATATATAAGAAGACACCCCGCTACTTAATTCTAAAGGAGATTTCTAAATTTGTAGTAGTAATTAATCGTATTATGTTTTATATCTGATATCTCGTTCTCTTAAGTAATAAATAATCATATGAATGGAAATGGCTCGAACAATATTTTTTACCATTACACTATAATTTTGTTACATTTAATTTGTACGGACAGCTTAATATTTCAGTTAAAAAACTTTCCAAATTTTGATAATGCCAAAATTTGGTGAGTTGATAATGGTGGTGTTTAGTTTACCAACTTACCAAATTTTGGTAGTTAATTTGGTGTTTAGTTCTAGAATTATCAACATTTGGTAGTTATTTTTTAACTTTCCAAAACTTTATCAACTCTAAAATTTAAAATGGTTAAAAATGGCGACAATCTGAATATCCCCGTAATGTCAGTTTTCTAATTTCCTTTTTTTATGGCTCAGTGAAGTGTTAAAAATTCACATTCAATATAGATGATACATGATATTTGATCTTACGTTTCCTCCATCTGTTCCCTATCCAATGGCTAGGGACATCTTCAAATTTCAATTGTTTGCCTAACTGACAAATAAGGGAAATGGTGTGGTAGATTCATGAACTCAGACTGGGTATGTGTGTTCTACTCTGCTGTGTCGTTTGTTCATGGTGTGACAAAAGAGGGGGGATCAATTAAACAACAGACGATGATTTCTCAACAATATTCCCCAAAACAGTGAGAAAATAAGCGTTATTTTCGACCTTGATGGGCTGATGGGATTAATTGGTGTCTGCTTCACTCCAACTAGTCTAGCTTACCGCTGTTTCAATCTTAAAAAAGAAAAAAAAAACTAACTCTCTGTATCAATCTATCTTTTCGGAAGTCACTGATGATTTCTCCTTGGCAGTTTTATACAAGATCATCCCTGCAGGTCCCCTCCTTTGTCTTCCCTACCTATCTTGCTAATTGCGAGTCATATGAGTCCATGCGAACCTTTCGAAGAATGTTGCATACGAATATCATTTGTGGCCCAGACGATTCAGCCCACCCTTTGTATAGTATGCAACATAGTAGCTCTAGGTCCGTATGCAAAAATTATTTGTGACATAGTGGCAGGTTTTCTTGGACGCTAATTAGTCTGCAAGTTTGTGCACATCACATCCAGATCCGGGCACCACGATGGCATCACTAAAGATTAGGTCTTGTGTTTTTTTTCTTCGATTCCTAGTTATGTTTTTAGATAAAAGAATTTTATTAAACTTATTATTTACATCAAGATGACATAACCACATTGACAACACTTTTTTAGCCATGTACTAATTCATTTTATGGATTTGTAGATAGAATATGGATTCACAGGCTTCATGTTGTTGTATTTGGCAACGTATACAGTGGAAACCAACTCTTCATACAAACTATGAAAACTTTTAATCTGAGCCACACGATGTTGATCCAATGGTGCGTTCAGGAGAGGTGGGAGTGATGATTTGCAAAAATTAAGAGAGGTGAGAGGGGTGATTTGCAAATGCGCTTTCAAATTACCCCTCCCACCTCCCTTGAGCGTACCCATGGATCAATATCGTATGGCTCAGATTGAAGTTTTCATAGTTTACACGGAGAGTTAGTTTCCACTAGATATGTTGCCGTTGTATTTTCTCTACTCTTTGGTGGTTGTTAAATATTAGGTTTTACTGAATGTGCTTTACCTTAATCATGCTTTAAAATTAAGTACTCTCTGAGCCTGTCGCTCACCGTCCATCCCAACTATCCCCTTCGTCTAAAAACATAGAAACCTATTACTGTATGGGACATTATTTACTACTATGAATTTGTGCAGAGCATATATCTGAATCCATACCACTAAGAAATGCCTTCTTCAGTTCTAAGTTGCAATATATTTTGAGACGAGTGAGAATAGAGTTTTTACTTTCTTTCCAATCTCCACCACTTGCCTTATCCTTTCAGCTCCCTTCATTTTCTCTCCCGTTATCTCGTTGTCCTCCTGCTCGTCGGCATGCGGCCCCAGCTTGCCGGCATCGCCGTGGTCCGGTGACCACGGTGTGTGGCTGGTTCTCTGGCGTCTCCCCTGTGTGCCGAGGAGCTCATTGAGCATGGCCACCCTCTCCTCTCGATTCCTCGATAGCATAGCATATCCATATCTGCACCTCCCATGCGTGCGCCGCCGTCGCCGGGGTGACCACTTGTCTGTCAAATGCTGCTCGCACTCCATGCAGTTGGGTGGATTTTGGTGCTGATGGTGTGCTGCTTTCGTGCCATTTTTCTGTTGAATCTGCTTGCTTGAATGCTTCTAGACTCATGTTGCACATGCGTTCTTCTTTCCTTTATGTTCAAGGGGTCTATTTGTGAATGTTACGCCGGTGTTCTTCAGATGTTTCAACACATGCTATTGTGATGTTGCAATTTGTATATTGACTTGTTTGAGCATTGGTGTTCGTTTCAGTACAAATTTTTGTATGTGTTGCAGTTCATAAACGGGACTTTTTTAATTTTTCAGAAAGAATGCTACTATGCTTTTGATATTTTGTGTTAGTCTGTTTTAGGGAATGATTCAACTATCGTCAACTGAAACGATTGACCGCCAAATTTATTGGATTAGATTGGGCGCCCGATTTCTTAGTATTCCCTCTATCCTAAAAGATTGTTTCGTTAGTACAAGGGTTTAATCAATAATTTCTCTATTATAAATTTATTTTTATGACATAGAATCAATATTGTTAGATTCGTATTCGTAGGTACTTTCCTACGATTATACTTTCCAATATCATAACTAATATTTTTAATAGAAAAATTGTAGGTCAAATCACTATCCTTACTGAAACTGTGAATGAGAAAACGGATTTGTTAAATCACTATCCTTACTGAAACTGTGAATGAGAAAACGGATTTGTTAAAAAATTGTTGACCTTTTTATCTATTAACAGAGGCCTGCAGGTAAGAAGGCAAAATTTTAGCCCACGCGGACACGGGTATCGAACTCTTGATCTCGCATTTGAGTCGTGCAGCTCCTAGGCAACCCGACACTGATAAAGTTACAGTCTAATTACACTTAAATTAAATTATATTATAGTTACATTTAACTATTTTTATTACGTAGAAATAGTTGAATGTTATATCGGTAGTTTCGAAAGAAAGGAAACCAACTGTTTCGTAAAATCAAGAACAACTGGACAACAATCTAAAAGCGATTTTTAGGGAAGGTAGCATTAGAACTTCCTACCATTTGTTATTGCGGTGGATTTGCATAATCTCGTAGCGTACATGAACTTTTCACAGTAAAACATTGCAAAACCCTATTCATGGGATAAACTGTCGATAATGCCTATTTACAGTAACATAATTGTTACAATATAAATTATTTACCATCAGTAAAAAACAAATCACCCAATAAGTCACAAGTTAACACAAATCATTGTACTGCCAAGGGATGTGGGTCACCAACAACAAATTCAGGGCCTCATGGTTTGCCCCAAAGGGCCAAAATGAAGAATATGCATATACATAATTAAAAAATAATTTGTATAAAACTCTTGCATTGTGTTATTTATGGTTTAAAAGACAAAGTTAAACAAAACTATGATGAAAAATATCCATAATGCAGAATCTGCGTATCCAATTCTTGCTAATGGATTTTCATCCACACCTGAACAATTTCAACACTGCTATGTCACAACAAATTCACACATCCAAGAACATATAACAGCTGCATTGCCTCACCATGTGGATCTTAAGCACACAAGTTATATTTGCATATTGTTTTGTTTGCTGAAATGATTATAAGTATGCATGTGTTTACTTTTAGACTAGATTATAACTATTTTTAAATCTTGAGCATAGGTGTCATACCTATTTGAGTTTTGAGATTGCAAAGCAAAAGCACGGGTACAAATATAACGCTCAAACGAATTACCGTGTTTAAACACCAGAAATAATGCATATTTCTGATGTTCTCGCACTTTATTCTACGGTTTATCTAAAAAAAGGAATCAGATCTCCACCAGTGAATGTTTTTCGTAACAAATCAAAAAGGCTGGCTTCCCTTCAAATAAAATAAAATAAAATAAAAAAGGCTTGCTTGCACCCATGCATACATACATAGCGCCTGCCAGACTGTAACTAACAAATTATGTACAAACAAATTAAACAAAAGTCTTCTTCTAGATCAGGGCTGTCATCCAGCCTGCTCGATCAGTTCGTGGCAAGTTGCGAACGAGCCTGTAGCCTATTGGTTACAAGAGCCTCAGTAGCACCTGAGGTTCTGGGTTCAATTCTTCGTGGAACTGAATTTTCTAGGATTTAACGGCTTTGTGCTTTCAGTGGTATGTGATGTACCCGTCGACAGCAAGACGCCCGTGGTGACTTCGTCAATCTCATAAATTTGCCGGCCTAATCTTCGGAGATGCTCGTAGGGTAGGGTTTGCGTGCGTGTGTTTCTAGGGGTGAGTGTGCGTGTGTTATGAGTAGTGTAATTTAAAAAAAAAATTCATGCCAAGTTTGAACTAGTAGCTACGAATGCAGTTTCCTTTTTCTTTTCTTGAGAAACATACCTTGAGTTTAACCAAAACCCCGGGATATGTGGTTGGTACATGTACAAAACATAGCTAAAGCTTGCGTGTTTGCTTCCTTTCCTGCCTCCCAGGTCCTATTTAGCTTTCTTTGTCCACAAGACAACTATTGTATATGCATGCAAGATGTAGCTACGATTGGAAACTATTAGAAACAACTACAGGAAACTAGCAACCAACCAGATGCTCCATTTTTGGTTCGACTCCTATGAGGCAGTCATTAAGTGGACCCCCTAAACTTGTTCAATCGTGTCAAGTACAACTCACAACAGTATTTTTTTCCTTTTTTTGTTTCTAAGATCATGTGGCTGTATTTGTAATTTTTCATACAACTAGCTAAGTAAAAAAAAATCGAACTGAACTTCAATCTTTTGGCATATCCAAATTCCACCGTTTTTCATTAATTTATTTTGGTGTTTATGGTGAATAGTGTCAAAACTGTGGAAAATATTAATATACTATATTTTGATCTATTCTGATGTGTTTTACACTTACCCTAGTTACATATGAGAGAGACCTTGGAGTAGAAGTCAAGTTAGAGTAGTTTTATTTCTATAGTCTTCTAATTTATCTCTAATACTAGCAAAATGCCCGTACATTGCAACGGAAGAAAAAGACTCATGTAAATGTTTCATATTTTAGCTAATTAAAATATCGAGGTTGTTTCCTTGATCCCTTCGTTCATCTGACCATATACAACCGTCAATCAAACGTCATTTTGTGACGATATCCTTCTGGCGAGCATGATATTGAACAAAAACAATATGCAATCCAAGCCAGAAGTATATATTTTTATCAAAAAACAAAATAAAAATACTAGTATTTTTCATATAATATGGAAAATCCTCGGGACATCTTGCCTTGCACTTAGCTTAGAGGCAAGACCATAAAAAATCAAGCCAAATAGAATTTTAGACCACAACCGTAACCTATTAATAGGTGACGACTGGTGAATCAAAGAGCGTCATCTATAGTAGGTCCCATCTACTGCCAATTGTCGGATGGACAAACTGTGGAACCCACTATAAAGTAGAGACACTTATATTATAGTTGACGGTTCCTTACAAGAACCGCCACATATACCCATGAAGATAGGTGTCAATTTTTTTAAGAACCGCCACCTATATAATAGGTGGTGGTTTATACAGAAAGTCTACTCCATGCCACTGGGTTTGCATTGATTCAACGATCTGCCATTGACTTTGTTGAGTTCTAAGATATACCCTCGGTTTAGCAGTTTTCTCTATAATATACCATTGGATCCTATGCATTTTTAATAAATGTCCAAAATACCCTTTAGACATACAAAATTGACTATTAATTTATCATGTTAGAAGATCGAGAAAATTATAAATTTTTTTGCCTAGCATCCTAACAATCATTATAGTTTGTAAGTATGTTTTAAGATCAAGAAAATATTTTTCCAAAAATTTAAATATGAAAAATAATCTTAAAACATACCCAGAAACTATAATAATTTGTTTGAATGCTAGGAAGTTTTTTTCATAATTTTCTTGATCTTCTAACATGATATATTAATAGTCAATCTTGTATGACTAAAGGGTATTTTGGGCATTTCTTAAGAATACATAGGATCCAATGGCTTATTGTAGAGAAAAATGCTAAACCGAGGGTGTCGGAGTTATGGGCCCGGGGATATCACTTATGCGTGGGCAATAGCCCCCTTAAACCACCGAGGCTGCCCTCTAAGGTTCGGGTCCCGCGCTGAGAGAGATGGCCAAGTTACAAAGGTTGGATTAAAGCCCGTAGAGCCACGTGGCCACCTCGTGAGGGGTCGGGCCCGGAGGCAGTCTGAGGCTTATCTCTACCTGCTGGGGGCGGGTTCACGGCCCGACCCCCAACAGGTGGTGCTTTGTGCACCGCCCCTGCACCGCCAAACCACCTCATTTAATATGGTTGTTAGGGTTTGACAACTGTGCTAGCGCGTTGGTCCTCGCGACGGCCACGCGCGCGCTATCGTCATCGTCGCACTTTTCTCTATGATGGCTGAGGCAACGAGCAGCCTCCCCCCGGTAACCACGCGGTGGTAGGGTCATCATCGCAAGTGATGCCCTATCACACATCAGTCACAGTCGCATTTAATGCGGCTGCGGGCTAGGAAGGCGGAGGGGGTTTCACCCACGTGGGTCCCTGCCTCCTCGCAAACCTTGCCGCTGCCACCCAGCCGCTGGGTTGTAGGCTATGTGGCGGGCTCCCATGATACCGCCACTCCATAGCCCACGGTAAATCTCGTCTTTACTATGGGACTTAAACACATCCCCACAGAATCATGTGACAACGCACGGTTGCATGGGTCCACGCGTCACCACCTTAGGCAGTGGGAGGCTAAAAGGATTTGGAACTCCAGTTCCTTGCTGCAGAAGAATGTATGCATTTTTGGTAGTCCCTTGTACTATAAAAGGAGACCCAAGCCTACATTCGAGAGGGACTTTTGGTAGCTGGAATCCTCAGAAGGCTAAAGAACTAGTCTCCCAAGCTTACTCTGATTGTTGCTAAGGAAAAGCTGTAACTAGCACCTGTGTGCCATTGTATAATTCATTCAGAGAAAAGCCACATACAATAGGAGTAGGGTATTACACATCTCTGCGGCCCGATCCTGTATAAAACCACCTAATGTCATAGGGGGGTCGGGCCCGACCCCTCCCATCTTCTTCCTCCGACCTTTTTCTTCTTCTCCGCAGGCTCATCGAACCTCGCCCCGCGCCCCTGGGCCGAACAACAAAAGGGAAATTCTCGATTTCCCGCTAGACGAGCCTCTCGCTCCGAAAGCTGGCGCACCAGGCAGGGGGCACGTTTTGAGGTTCTTTTGAGGTTCTAGGAGTTTCTCCGAAGCTTTTTCTCACTTTCATCGACATGCCAGAGGGCGAGCAACGACCTCCAGTGATGAAGATCTACCTCCCTCTACCACTGTTGCACTTGATCCATCTGTCTCCAATGAGGACAAAGGACCTACCACACGAGCACGTGCACGAGAAATCAATAGCAAGGTGAATCTGTTCCTACGTACTTCTTATCATGATATTTATGAGAATGGGTTGCTACCTAATAGTTG
>CM002476.1:13289571-13300192 GCA_000325765.3 Leersia perrieri | reverse complement strand
AAAGGTGTGCAACGCTGGTTGCGTGTTGTTCCTCCTCTTTGTTGGCTACTTGGTGTTTCTGGATCCTACGTCGAGAAGGTCGGGCGACCCTCCCGTATCATAGAGGGCCACGAGGCCGGTGGGGAGGAAGGTGACATCATCATCAATCCTCGTCACCCGCTACAGGATCTCCAGATCCTTGCGGGTCTAATTCCAGGCTCCCCCAGGTGGAGGTGGGTCCTTTGGTGAGTGTTGTCCTCAAGGGGTCGTTGCATCCTCAAGGGGCCGTTGCTGTCGGTGTACTTCCATGCCGGTCGAGCGCGCTCTTGTAGGGGTGCGATGCGACGGCGCACCAAGGCATTGTAACTAAGATGCAGTAATATTGATGTGGTGTAGTTCTTATTACTGGCTGGTGATTGTTGTCCTGAATCTCTGCTCTGTGTGAATTACTTTGTAGTTGTTTTCATTCTGTTGCATGCTAATTGACATGCATTTTCTTCTTTATATGAATAATTGCCATAATTGGTTGAGAACGAGTTCTCTAATAGCTATGCATGTAGTACATTGAAGAAAAGGCATGATAAACAGGGTGCAACACTATCATCCTGACATTTAGGCAGGTGAACTTGGCTTTTGAGATTCTTTCTCATAACTTGGTACATTATATATAGGTCCACTTGGATATTTTAATTTCATCAGCACCATGTTGTCCATCTAGGATCAACCTCTGCACACCAGATTGTATACATCATGTAGATAGAGTAATTGTTGTGGAGTCTGGATATATTTATATTCATGAACACATGTTCCAATTGGAAATTTGAAATTTCTTCAGCACCATAATGTCTATCTGGATCAAAATATGCACACCAGATTGTATTTGCATGTAGGTGGAGTAATTGTGGACAGAGTCTACAGTCTGATAAGTGGTAACAGTACGGCACATTGCAAGTTCATCCAGTATTTTCAAAACTTTGTGTTTCTCAGTTCGCGCACAAAGATGCTGATATGTCTGTGCAGAGTGCAGAGTGCTAACATTGCTGTTGCTTCTATAAATTCTATGTTCATTGATCTGCTCTACTGCTTGCTCGATGTTGCTGTAAAATAGAAAATGCATTGCTATCCTCAGTTTGAACCAAACATCATGATTGTCTTTGTTCTCTCATCAAATATAATTTGAATCCGACCCCACAATTTCCTTCCATTCTTCTACCTGCTGAGACAAATGGACCAGAATTCGTAGGCCTGTTGTATACAAGGATACAAGTATGCAAAACAACTTATATTCATGGAAATTAAATTCCCTGATAAAATTTTGAAATGCTTTGCTGCTAACATGGATGAAAATGGAGCAGACAATAGATTCCCAGTCTGATGCAGTTTCTGGGAAAACTTTTGCATGGTTGCTGTTCTTCTATATCAATTTAATTTTGTATCTGGAAAATTGCAGGGATATATATGCTGGGCTGTATCTTCACTAGTTACCAACTGAATCAGTTGAGCATGGCAAAATCAACATTTACTTACACAGAGACAATAAAACATACGGAGGCCATACAAGAGCTGGTAAACATTGCTTGCATAGCAACCAAACATACTAAGGTAAGACGAGTACCACCAATACATTCAGTATGAAATTCACCCACTGTACCAGCAGCTATACATTCTACAAAAGTGGTGGTTGGATTCAAACATCAGCAACCATAATCCTGAATATCCCATATCATTGCATTTGAACTTGCAAGAAATTTGAGCAGCTGAATAACAAGCTTACTATCTTAGAGTTCCATATTATAACTTGAGGCTTCGGTCCTGGCAAACAAGTTTTACAGGCATACAATTAGGAATACATGTACTGCATCATCCTAAACTTGCAATCCCATTTGTATCAGAGGATACATTACATAGAGAGGAATAAGCTGGACTCATCTTATATTCATATAGTTTGAGTTTCCGCCATATATTTACCCACTAGTTTGAACTATTTGATACTTGTTCATCATATTTACATAGGCAGATACAAATCGATACTACTCCAGTAATTAATCGGAGCATCTTGTGTGCATGATCACATCAGTTTCACAGGAACTCACAACAATCCGGGTCGTTTTAGTCCCATTCCCCGACGACGATGCCGCTGAAGTCCATCTTGGCCCACTCCCGCTTGATGAGCGCCTGGAGCTCGGCCTGCTCGGTGAAGTAGCTCAGCTCTCGTCGACCAGGTAACAGCCTCTGTTCATGATGGCATGGCGGACCTCGCGCTGGAACCAAGGTTCGGAGTATCGGAATGACATTTTATATCGGGGGATATTTCGGATGAAATTCAAACAAAATTTGAATTCGAATTTTAAAATTGCAGCCAAAACGAATTGCTGAGAAGTGAGAACGCAAGCTCTCCGGCAAACGAATTGCTGCCATTCCTACAATTGATACCGGGTGCATGTAGATAGTATTTGAAATTTGAATTGGCCATTTGCATGTCCCTGTCACTGGGTGAGAATGCAATCGAGGGAGAACAGTATTAAGGCTGTGTGCTTAACCATAAAGCCATTAGTTTTTATGTTCGAGCTAGTATATACTCGTTTTCCTATTAGTGGTATATACTTTTTAAGATGGAGAACAGTATATTTATAATTTCTTCAGTATGGACAGGAGCAGTATATGAATTTGGAAGTAGTATATATACTCTTTTTCTTAGAAGTGGTATATACCCTCTGTTTCAGATTGCAAGGCGTCTTACTAGAATGTATTCTGAATTTAGTGACAGTATAGATATTAGTAAATATTTTTTTATAAGCAGGAGCAGTAAATGAGTTCGGAAGAGTGCCCCAGTATATTCTTTGTACGTGCTTACTAAAACTAACTTTGAAAATAAAAGGTAGCATTATATACTATTTTTAAGTAGCAATAGTAATTTTCAAAAAGTAGTGGTATATACTACTCTCTGTTTCAGATTGTAAGGCGCCCTACTAGAGAGGTAGGACGCCTTACAATCTGAAACGGAGGGAGTAGTTTCTAAGTATTAGTAGTATATACTAATTTGTCAGATGTGGTTCTAATATATTCTCCTTTTTAAAAAAATTTCTCGTACTATATAGTATCAGTGATTAAAAAGGCAGTACATGACTATATATTAGAAAAGCATTATATGACCATATAGATTGAAAAGAGCAAATAAGCAGTATGTAATCACACTGAGTACTCGGTGAAGGTATTGTCGATTAAAAAGGTGCTACATACTAACATACACGATCAAGAAAGAAGAGTCACAATCATATCATGGAGAAAAACCTTAATCCCCATCGTACCTATCAGAGTTGAAGAAAGTGTCACAAATCCCATTACGACGAATCAACGATAACCTGTGCTAATTGATATTTCCTCCGTTTCATATAAGGCGTTGTTAAACTTAGTACAATATTAAAAACTAATTTCAACATTTAATATCTCATATATTATAATATTTTTTATTATAAAATTATAGTAATATGAAAATAGATTTAAATGTCATTTCAATGATGTTATTTTATCAAATAAAATTTAAATAACAATAGATTAATTACTGCTCAAATACTTAAAGACTTGAATCTTAAAAAGCATGCGCGTCTTCTGTTATGGAACAAAGGAACAAAGGTATACAACTTTATTACATGCTTTTACCCCATGCTTTACTATGACTGTGATTAATTGACAACGCCGGACATGACGCGGAGGCCGATTTGAACGATGGAACGCTAATGAAGATGGAGTCACTGGCTCGCCGCCGGCTGTACCCTGCCCAACTATATGTTCGATCTGCATGTAGCATACACAGAAATTAATTAGGTCATTGACCATCCATGGAATGAAGGTTTGTGAATGATTACCACTTAAGCGGAAGCACCCCAAATAAAAACAAAAGGGGACTCGATCAATTAAAAGCCTGGAAAAATGGCGTACAGCATGAGCATCCATCCAAATAGAAGACAGTCGCCGCCGCCGAAGGGATCCGACGAGCTTCGAGTG
The DNA here is from genome assembly GCA_000325765.3 of Leersia perrieri. Classification (NCBI taxonomy): domain Eukaryota; kingdom Viridiplantae; phylum Streptophyta; class Magnoliopsida; order Poales; family Poaceae; genus Leersia; species Leersia perrieri. Next base: position 13,296,208 of record CM002476.1, on the reverse strand, counting down.
CCACCACCGGCACTGATGTAGACTATGGTTCCCGATCTTCCGAAAAGTTCTGATAACCAACGATTTGGGCGGAGTCGCAACACACGTCGATCCGGCTTCTTGAGCCCCGCAATCGCAGCACCACGTCTCCTCTGGTTACCACCCGTGCCGGAACACAGATGGCCTCGCCGAGAAGGCTAATCCCTGTTTGCGAATCGAAGAACACAAACAGGAACGAGATAGAAAGCAACCAAAATTGCAGATGAATGATTAAGCTCACGAGTTGGGGTCTTACAAACCGAGCAAGCGGCGAAACTGTTCTTGACAGAAATAATCTAAGCAAAACCCCCAACCCTAACCTAGGCGACGGCTACTGATGATTCCCGATGACTCAGGACGAATTTTGACGTGAAACCAAAACCATCTGAAAGTAGACTCCATAAGCTTTCCAACAAGTACTAGTGGGCCTTGAGAACCCTTCTAGATCAACGGCAATGTCCGTTTTAAGTTGATGCTGTCAGGAGGCCCGAATCCGAATCCAAAACGTGTAGAACTTGGTCTCTTGCCTTCAATGGTCCAAATGTGACGTGATGAGGTAGAAGTAGACTTGGAGAAGGTCTTGGTTTGGTCCCCAATCAACTTCTTTGATCATCCATGCATTCCTCAAGCCCGGATTCTTTTTCTTCTCCCAAGCAAGTACCTCTGCAAATGAAAACACACGAAATTCATTGTGTAGCAATATTTGTTCAAATATATAATAAGTAAATCTAACATAGAACATATACACCTTTGGTTGATGAATATATAAGGTAGACATGCTCATATCTAAGCTAGTTATGTCCTCATCAGGCACTACTGATTGGGCGAAACAGTGATTGACCACACAGCCGAAAATTTTCCAATGTACAGTAGTCCTAGCTATAAACTATGGATACTAGGTGTTGTGCAACTTGACCCATGCAGTACTGTAGCTAACACGTTAAACATCCCACCTGGGGAGTATGTTCGCAAGAAATAAAACTCAAAAGAATTGACGGGGACCCACACAAGTGGTGAATCATGTGCTTTAATTCGATGCAAACAGAAGAACCTTACCAGGCTTGACGTGCCGCGAATCCTCTCGGAGGGGTGCCCTCAGGAACACGGACACAGGTGGTGCATAGCTGTCGTCAACTTCGCTCATGCATGCAAGGACAAAATGTTGCACCGTCGAGTGGAAATAGATTCACAAAAATCTATAGATTTTCTATCAATTTTATTTTTACATTTTTCTTTTCATTTTCTATTTACATTTTTCTATTTTCCTTTATTGTTTTCCATTTTTTCCACTAGCTGGGCCCACCTGTCTGTGACCCAGCCAAGGACCTCGCGGCTCCTCCGGCCTACGGCGAGGACGGCGACGGCAGCACGACCATCGGACAGCGATGGTGTACAGGAATGACGACAACGGCGACGACGAAAGGGCGAGAACGTTGGCGTCGACGACGGCGACAATGATGGCTGCCCTCGGCAACAGTGGTGGCGCGAGAGGATGGATCGACGAAGACGACATATGAAGGCGGCGGCATATAGCGACGGTGACAAGGAGGGACGGCGATGACGGCGACGAGCACGAGAGGGCCGGTGACTAAATACCTTGAAGAACGCGCGGCGGCGGCGACGACGAGGGTGAAGGGCGGAGAGAAGGCGATTGGGTTTAGGGAGGGAAAAAATTCTAAATTTTGGGGAAGAGGAAGATGCACCCAGCTATTTATAGATAGCTTTAGTCCCGGTTATTGTTTACAACTGGGACTAAAGATATATGATCTTTAGTCCCGATTGTGCTTAACATTGGTATAGGACGATAGGACGATAAAGAATAAAGATCAATCACAGAGGACACGAGATTTTAATATGGAAAACCCTACCAAGGCAGGAGAGAAAAAACCACGGGTGTCATCCAGCAAAAGTCTTCAATATATTGGGATGAGGTTACAACGCCGATTGGCGGCTTACAAGAAGTATATATACTGTAGCAATTTACTGTAGCCAGTAGCCGGTATTGTTTTTTCCGTTCACAAACAAACGCAGCCTAATAGTGCATCTTATCTTATCTGCTTGATCCCTGATCCCTTCTCTCCTCTCATTTTCATCGACCGGCCCCTAGCCTCCTCAATTCAGTCGCGCCCTTCCCCTCTCCTCCCCCTTGATTGCGGCAGCCCGCGTGGGGGGCGGCAGCAGCGGCCTGTGAAGGGGAAGGAGGAGGGGCGACGGCCCGTGTGGCGGTGGTGACGGGAGACGGGAGGTGGCGCTCATAGGGGGCTGGGCGCGGTGATGGAGATGGGAGGCAGGAGGAGTCCAAAGCCTAGTGGCGGCACACGCAGGGGCCAGGCATGGCGGCCAGCCGGAGGAAAAATTTTGTGTGCAGAAGCAGCTGACTGGCATGTATGGTGGAGAAGGCCTGATGTGATGAAAGTGCTCATGGCGTCGAGGAAGCAAGACCTGCATTAGCTGTGGAGTTTTTAAAAAATTTTGTGAATGATTTGTGGTGAATGTTGTTTTTTTATTTGGAGATGATTTATGGATTGTGGATGGACATTATTGTGGATGATTTTATTGTGTGATTTGTGGTGATTTGCAGAAAAATAATAAAAAAAGAAAAAATAAATGTAGCCGGGATGGGGTGCTACCCCTTTAAGTCCAGGTTGGTAAGACCAACCAGGACTAAAAGTAGGGTTTTAATTCGGATTATTTCAACCGGGCTAAAGGGGACCCCTTTAGTCCCGAATTGATTGTCTCGGTTGGTAAACCGGGATTAAAGTGGTTTTTCCAACCAGGATATATTTTGCATCTGCAGGACGCTTTATCGATGAAGGCAACGATCGACCATCCTCTACGACGACCAACACAGCAACAATGGGTTTAACTTTGTCATCTACAACGACACGTTCTTTGACATCTGCAAGACATCCTCTAACATCTACAATGTACAATATGCTACTATAACATGGCAAAATATTTTTTTGGCCTTCGGAAATATATGGCTATATCGACTACCATGAAAATCACCACTATGGTAACCTCATGCATGATTAATTACATCTATTACTATTAATCATCGACAACTCCAATCAAAGCGTCCATGTCATCGCTACGTCTATGAAACTCCCGATATGATTGCATGAGAGAATAGAGAAGAGTAACAGACGACACCAGAAGACGTGGGAATTAATCATCGACAACTCCAGTCAAAGCGTCCATGTCATCGCTACGTCTATGAAACTCCCGATATGATTGCATGAGAGAATAGATAAGAGTAACAGACGACACCAGAAGAAGATGTGGGAACCGCATTAGGGTGATGGACCATCCATCATAGATATAATCGATGATGACGAGGAGAGAAGATGATGGCAGCATAAAACATGGTTGAATTAGATTTCAAATCCAGTCGGTTACGCAGACCGTGCGATGATTAGTGGTTTGCTCGGCAATTGTCGTAGTTACTTGTGTAACTTGGATTTAAAACATCTAATCTGATTTTCTTGCCCCCTAATCACTATGCGCGTGTCACCTGCAGATCCCACGTTGCGTCCCTGATGTTAGCTTGCAATTTATTATTCGTATCTGGATCGTCCATTTTACTGCATACTGGAACACATACACCCACTAATCAAGTAGGACCTACACCCGGTAATCACGTCAGTAGGATATTTTAAGTTTTGAAGAGATCAATACTTTTCAGTTTGGTTATGATGAGATTCAGTTACAAAGAGAACTAATATTGCCTTATGATACATCAAGATTCAGTTAAAAAGAGAAAACTATATCGTCTTCGGATAGATCCCCAAAACTGGTACGAACTAACACTAGGCCAAAAATCATTTTTCCTGGCGGCGTCATATCATTTTTTTCAGGTGAACGTCTGCAAAAATGGTGTACGGATCGGAACCGTTGTTGTCCGCTCGAAAAAATACATCTCATTTTTACAGACGTGGCACTAGGTGGTCCGCATGTAAAAATCTTATTTTTACGGACAGACCACGTAGTGGCTGCGTGAAAAAATAAAAAAATGAAAAAAAAGGAAGGGAAGGCAAAGAGGCAAAGAAGCAAACACGTAGTGGTCTTATCTGCTCACTCTTTCTCTCAAAGTCTCACTCCTCTCCGGCACTCTCTCTCTCACTCCTCTCCCTCTCTCGGCAGGCTCCCTATAAGTTTGGTTACTGTAATTTTTTAAATTTTCAACTGATGATTGATGTTGACTAGGGTTCCCTATGATCTTCTGATAGGTTCTGATAACCAACAATTTGGGCGGACTCGCAACACATGTCGATCCGGCTTCTTGAGCCCCGCAATCGCAGCACCACGTCTCCTCTGGTTACCACCCATGCCAGAACACAGATGGCCTCGCCAAGAAGGCTAATCCCTATTTACGAATCGAAGAACACAAACAAGAACGAGATAGAAAGCAACCAAAATTGCAGATGAATGATTAAGCTCACGAGTTGGAGTCTTACAAACCGATCAAACGGCGAAACTGTTCTTAACAGAAATAATCTAAGCAAAACTCAACCCTAACCTAGGTGACGGCTACTGATAGATATAGGTTAGGGTCACGCAAGACCCCCGAGACGCGTCCCTATTGGATTCGAACACGATACATAGGCCAAAAGGCCCAAATACGGTGCGCAGCACCAGAACAGATTCTGGATGTCAAATTGTTTAGATGATTCCCGTTGACTCGGAAGGAATTTGGATGTGGGACCGGAACCATTGGAAATATTATCTTCTTAGCTTTCTAATCATATAAAGAACGCCTCAATCCGAGCACGTATGCGACCGGGGCGCCCGTTTTAGTGCAGACTAGTCCTGGACTCCGAACCGTGGCCGAAGTCGAATTGGTTTGGGCCTCCACCTTAACTTGACGTCCTTGATGACCCTCCACGCCTACAAGCATCCCTCCAAATGACTGCATGCCTTCTCCATGGTTCCTAATCATAATACAATCATTAGGTAGCAATCTATTCTCCAAATCATATAAAGAAGAACATAGGAACGAGCTCACCTCTAAATTTAATTGTCGCGCGCGAGCTCTAGTGATTGGACCTTGAATATCCAATGGAGGTGTATTGTGTGCATCGGATAGAGTGATGTCCTCATCATCCTCCCCCTCTCGAGGTGAAGTCGTCCTCGACTCAAACGCGTCCTCTCCCAAGTAAGGCTTCAAATCTGAAATATTAAAAGTAAGACTAACCCCGAACTCAGGAGGCAGCTCATGTTTATATGCATTATCATTAATCTTCTCAATTATTCTAAAAGGACCATCAACCCTAGGCATTAACTTGGACTTTCTCAAATCTGGAAAACACTCCTTTCTCAAGTGCAACCACACTAGATCACCCACTTCAAGTTTTACTTCTCTTTTCCCTTTACTACCAGCAACTCTATACTTTTTAGTCATCTTTTCAATGTTGTGCTTAGTAGTTTCATGCATTTTCAAAATAAACTCAGCACGTTCTTTAGCATCGCTATGAATTCTCTCACTAGTAGGCAAATGTAGAATATCAATACGGGCAGAGGGTTGAAACCATACACTACCTGAAACGGACTAACCTTAGTAGTAGAATGCGTTGCCCGATTATATGCAAACTCCACGTGAAGCAAACATTCTTCCCACATCTTCAAATTCTTCTTCAACACAGCCCGCAACATGGTACCCAAAGTACGGTTCACCACCTCTGTTAGCCCATCGGTTTGTGGATGACAAGTAGTAGAAAACAATAACTTTATACCCAACTTGTTCCACAAAGTACGCCAAAAGTGACTCAAAAATTTTGCATCACGATCTGAAACAATAGTAGACGGCATACCATGCAAACGTACAATCTCTTTAAAAAAGGTCAGCAATAAGAACAGTATCATCACTTTTATGACATGGTATAAAATGAGCCATTTTAGAAAAACGATCCACCACCACAAAAATACTATCCCTCCCCCTCTTAGTCCTAGGCAATCCCAATACGAAATCCATAGAAATACCTGCCCAAGGAACAGAAGGTACAGGTGTAGGATCGAAAACAAGAAGACAAACCAACTAGAGGGGGGTGAATAGTTAAAACACCTGAAACCAGTACCTTTTCACGGAATAAAAATTACCTTGACTCTGTCGCAAGCCGGTCTGACCATAGTGTCTAGGCCGGTCTGACCGCGTAGCCGGTCTGACCGTGCCTACACCTCTGGTCCGACCGCACCGCCGGTCTGACCGCGTCGACGCCGGCGGTCCGACCGTTGGGGCCCTGGAACCGCCGCCAAGCACACGATATCGATGTAGATCAACTTTATTGCTTCTATATGTGTTTACAAAGTGCACCAACAGCACTCCTCTCTCTAAATCCGACCTCAAGCCGAAACCCTAGGGTAAACACTAGATTTTATCTTCTCTCTAAAAAACCGATACATGAGGGACACACCCTTCATATATTTATACCCATAGACATGGCTGTGCAAAGCCACGAATCCTACTTGTATTAGAAGTCCTACTCCCTTAGGAATCCTACTCATATAAGTAAACAACTCATCCTTTCCAAATTTAGACTTCTTCCAAATTTGACTTTAACTTCCATACGCACACAATCCCTCTTGTATGCCATATGGAATCTTCACTTCTACGTGCATTATC
>CM002476.1:13267259-13277400 GCA_000325765.3 Leersia perrieri | reverse complement strand
ATTTATCCCTCTCATCGAAAGATCGGGACACCTGAGAGCATATCACATCTACCGGCTTAAGCCCTTTGATTTGCTGCTCGATGTATTTCTTAAGCAAGAAGCAATCTTTTGCCGAGTGGTTACCATTCGGATGATATGGACACTTTTTGGCTAATACTTGCTCGTAGTTTGAGATCTTGAAACGGCGCTGGTGACTGAAACAATCAGCTGCAGCAACAAGTTCCTCTAGGCGACGCTTCCGCTCTAATGGACGATTAGCTTCCTTCTGGTCCTTAGAAGGTTTTTCCTCCTTTTCTTTCAGCGTAAATGCCGGCTGCTTGTCTCCGCGGACTGCTCGAACGGCTTCGGCTGATGCTGCGTACTTATTAGCCATCTCAAACAGTCGACTGACGGTGTGGGGTGGCTTGCGAATGAATTTGTGGATGAACTCCACATCTCTGACTCCTTTCCTGAATGACGCAATAATGATCTTGTCCTTAACGTCGGGGATCTTGTTCTTGGCTTCCGAGAATCTTTTGATGTAATCTTTAAGGGACTCGGTGGGCCCCTCCTGGAGTTGCAAGAGATCGTATTGATCCCCGGGGCGCTCATAAGTGCCTTGGAAGTTGGCAATGAAGAGCTCCCGTAACTCGGTCCATGATCCGACTGATCTACAGGGTAAACCAGTGAGCCAGTTACGAGCCGAGTCCGATAGCGCTACTGGGAGGTAATTAGCCATCACTCTGCTGTCTCCTCCTGCAGCTCGTATCGCCAGGGTATAAACGGTTAGCCAAGCGCTGGGGTCGGTTTTGCCGTCATATTTCTCGTTCCCAGTGGGCTTGAATCCTGTCGGCCATGTAACTTGTCAGAGATCAGAGGTCAAGGCTAGGACGCCTTCATCAAAATTATCGCGCCTGGGAGGCGAGATGCCGAGTTGTCGATGGTGATATTCGTCCCACCGTTGATCTGACTACTGTCGCTCGCGTCTCTTGATGTTGATGACGTCGCGGAGGTCATGCTGAATGAGATCACGGGTGTCCGAGTGAGGCTGGCGAAGATAACAGACACGGTCTTGTCGTAACCTCTCACATTCCTGATCCAATCGGCGCCAGTCCTCATTGTTCCTTTGTTGTTCTTCTTCGAGTATCCTAAGATTCCTTTCTCGCTCCGCTCTTCGGCTCGGGGTGGTGATTGAATAACTCTGTGATGCAGATGTTCGGCCGAGTGATGATTTAGAAAGCTCTCGGCGCTGCGGGGGTGGAGTTGTCTTTGAGGTTGACTCGACAACTACCTGGTTGTGATGTTGAACCCCGATCGCCGAAACGAGAGCTCGGGTCTTTGTTAGCTGGGGGGTAAGGGATGACGCAGCTGGTACATCTTCCATGAGAGTAGTCAACAGTGTTTGAGCAGCCGCTATGTTCTGTTGGGGAGTAGTGAAGACTTGCTCCCCCTCATGAATCGTGCTGAGTCGTTGCTACACTCACCTACCTGAGCTGGCAAGTCGTCGGGTCGCACCCTCACGGGCGCGTATTTCCTCTTTTTGGAGTCGTTGGGCTTCTGCTTCTTTGAGCTCTTTCTGTCATCGTTCATCCTCAGCCTTTGCCTCTTCCAGCTGTCGCTGCGCTTGCTCGAGGTCGTAGGCTTGTCGTTCGATGTCGGCTGCTCGTTGGGCGAGTTGTTCAGCAGTCTGTGGTACATCTGTGACCTAAGCCATGAAGATCCCATGTACCGGGGAAAAGCTACCGGAACTGCTCTGCTTGAGGTCATCGAACGGAATTGATTCGTTGAGAAAAGCTACTTGGCGTTCCTCTCCTTCTCCGTACGCCACCGAGTTCTCATAATCTGAGTCATCATCACTAGGATTTTGCGCACCCGACCCTTGGTTGCGGTAAGCGTAGAGATCCGCTCTAAAGAACATTGCATCGAGTGATGCTGGTGGCTTCATGTACCAATCCTCCTTGAATTCCACATCTCTGCATCCCCCGAAGAACACGTCCATGGCCTGGTTGTTGGTTATGGCTGGCTTGTCCTCCATGATTGCGTTGAAACGTCGAAGGTAAAGGTGAAAAGGCTCTTCAATTCCTTGGAGCAGTTGGGCCAACTCTTGGTTGGGTGTTAGTACTGGTCGAGGAGTTCTCCGCTTCTGCACCCAAACCTTCTTGCGGAGTGGCGACTGATGTCCTTCACTCGGCGTTAAGGGTTGTTGGTGTTTGGCTTGTTCCCTGCGTTGCTTGTATGCTTCCTTGCGTTCGCGGTTTTCGAGTTCAGCATCCTCCCGCAGACTTCTTTGCATGGAAGCAATGACACTGTCCTCCTTTCTTGGCTCCGAGTACTGAATTCCGGGTGCTCCGTGGATGTTGGCCAGCTGCATCAGGTTTTTGATGCTCTTAGGCGCGTAACAATACCACAGTCGGATCATATCCCGGTTCCTGAGGCCATGATAGAAGATGGATAGGGCCAACTGCTTTGAGATAGGCTCGACTCGATCGAGTGCTTGTAGAAAATGCCGAGTAAATCTGCCGAAAGATTCGCCCGGCTCCTAAGATAACTCGCCATAGAGGCGATACGCCTCAGGGTTGTTGTCAGTGCTGAAGACCAGACTCCAAGGAGTCTGGGTTGGAGTAATCCTGGGAGATTGATTCCGGGTTGATGTGGATCCATGTTGCTGAAGCCGAGTCGGAGTCGACTCTAAACCAGCAGTCAGAGTCGGAGTTGTCTTGGATGTCAGATCCCGAGGTTGAGTCGGAGTCGATTCTGGTTCCAACGTCTCGATCTCCATCGTCTTGCTTCTCGATCCGCACGACGCACGACACCTAGCAGATCGACACTGCTTCTTTGGCGTGGGCTGGTAGCATGCCGTGATCTTGATGGCGCCATCGTCGACTTGAGAAATCATGCAACTCAAAAGGTGAGTCGTTTGCTCAGTGATGTTGGGAAGACCCATTGGGAGGGCGAAGGCATTAGATGAGTTGATCTCCTCCGTCCGAGTCCTAAGTTCAATAAACTATATGGGGCTACGCATGAACTCGAAAGCTAGATGGTGACGGAACACAAGGATTTATATTGGTTCAGGCCCTCCGATGGAGTAATAACCGTAGTCCAGTCCGAAGGAAGTATTCCGCCGAGTTTGTATGATGTATGCTGTAGTATGTTGGTGATTGTTTTCGTACCCCTAGGGGCTCCCTCGACCCCTCCTTATAAAGGGAAAGGGGACCGAGTCATCTAGGAATCCTAACCCTAAATGGCTTAGGGTTTCCCTATCTATTACAATATCTACCCGGCCGATTACCGGGTGATTTATCTCATTACATATATGAACTCCGAGTTACATACGACTCGGGATATGCCTTATCTCTTGGATTGGGCCTCTTTGCCTTCCTTCTATCAATCTTCTAGAACATCCCTTCTTCGTGAGCTAACAATGGTCCGAGTGGATACCCGGTACCCATATTCTCCACACTTTGCTCTTGGCCCGGGCTATTTGATTTTGAAATTAAGCTGGGAAGAACCGCGGGCGAGACTTGCCGGCGAAAAGAGCACGATGGGTCGAGCTCCCTTAGGGCGCGGCTCTCGACCGAGTTTTCCTTTGTGATTTGAATTTGTACATGGCCCGGGAGACAGAATGCAAACACCCAGACAACCGTTCTGAATAAACATAACTAGGAAGGAAAGGTATAACAGGAACACATAAAAAAGTTTTCAAAATGGATTGAAAATTGCAGCAGGATGAGCAAGGAAGACTTATGCTTTCATTGAAGATGCGATGTTGACATTGCACAGTGTTGGGAGCCCCTGGCCAACTATTGTGCACAACAGGGCGCAATTGGTTGGCCTAAGGTTTTTTATACAGGTTTTTTATACAAGGACAGAACTGCGTCTTACGGGTAAAACTTGCGCAGATGTGTGATGTTCCATGGATTTAGCAACGGTGTGCCCTCTTCTGTTGCCAGGCGGATTACACCTGGTCAGGGCGTTCCGATCACTTTAAAGGGCCCTTCCCACATGGGGTAAAGCTTGCTCAATCTTGCTCGAGTTTGAACTCGGCGCAGGACAAGATCATTTAGCTGAAGTGATCGGGCCCAAACATTGAGTTGGTGGTATCCGCGTAGACTTTGCTGAAATCACACCGCGCGGAGAGCCACGCGACGTCGTCGTTCCTCAAGGTAATCCAAGTCATCACACCGGAGCTGATCTTGGTCGACTTGATCATACATCACGGCCCTGGGTGATCCCAATGTAAGCTCAGACGGGAGAACTGCCTCTGCACCGTATAGCATGAAGAAGGAGTTTTTCTAGTAGCACGGCTGGCCCAGTGCACCGCTAGCCGTTCCTCCACCCATGAGCTGCCATGTTTCTTGAGGACATTATATGTTTTGGTCTTGAGGCCCTTCAGAATTTCTGCATTCGCACGCTCGGCTTGGCCATTGCTTTCAGAGTGTGTCGGCGAAGCGAAGCAGAGCTTCATGCCCATATTTTCGCAATAAACGAGGAACAGCTCACTGGTGATTGGATACCATTATCCGTAATAATACGATTTGGTACTACACCAAACCGGCTGTGATCCCCTTGATAAATCTAAGGGCCGAGTTTTTATCAATTTCCCTTTCTGGGTAAGCTCACACCACTTGGTGAACTTATGAATGGCCACAAAAAGGTGCTTATAACCTCTGACTGCTTGCTTAAAAGGACCCAGGATATCAAGCACCCAGACTGCGATGGCCAAGAGAGTGGAATATTCTGAAGTGCTTGCGCAGGTTGGTGAATTTGCTTGGCATGAAACTAGCATGCCCAGCATCGTTGCACCAAATTTTGAGCATCTTGAAGTGCAGTGGGCCAATAGAAACCCTGGCGGAAAGCTTTTCCTACTAGAGTTCGGGAGGTAGAGTGCGAGCCGCACTCGCCTTCATGGATCTCAACTAAGAGCTCGAGTCCTTGATCCCGGGGGATGCATTTCATGAGGACTCCATTGGCACCGCGTCGGTAGAGGGTCCCTTCCACCAACACATACCTCTTGGAGATTCGAGCGACGTGCTCGCTTTTCTCACGCTCCGGGGGCAGGGTCGCATTCTGCAAATATTCCTGAATTACATCGATCCATGCCACTATCCTTGAGTTGCTTGATGCGACATTGTTAAGCTGATTCTTATCGCCTGACACTAAGAGGGCGGGCTCCGAAGCGCGTGGGGGCTCATCGAGTCCTATGTAAGGCTCGGGCCGCGCCGACGGCTCAATCAGAGTTTCCTCAAAAGAGCTAGGGGGGTTGGGGCTCGCGAAGAGGCAAGCCTGGACAACTCATTGGCAAGTGTGTTGTCTTTGCAGGGCACATGTCATACTTCCAACCCATCAAAATGGCACTCCATACGTCAAACTTCTTTGATGTAGGCATCCATTTGAGGATCGGAGCACTGGTACTCCTTGGAGACTTGGTTGACGACCAGCTAGGAGTCACCCAAGACAAGGAGGCGACGAATTCCGATGCCAGCTGCAGCCCTAAGCCCGGCGAGTAGTCCCTCGTACTCTGCCATGTTATTGGTCGCTTGAAAATTGAGACCGACCAAGTATTTGAGGATGTCACTAGATGGTGATGTTAAGACGACTCCTGCGCCAGCCCCCTGCAAGGTCGAGGAGCCATCGAAGTTCATCGTCCAGTGCATGGTCCATTAGCCGCCATTCTCATGATCCCCAGGCCCTGCGGCAGGAGCATTTGAGACTGGATCTGGTTCGGCCAATGGAGTCCATTCTGCTATAAAATCTGCCAAGGCTTAGCTTTTAATTACATGTCGTGGCTCAAAATGGAGATCAAACTCTGAAAGTTCAATCGCCCATTTGACCAGTCGCCCTGTTCCCTCTCGGTTGTGCAAGATCTGCCCAAGAGAGTATGAGGTCACCACTGTCACTCGGTGTGCCTGAAAATAATGGTGCAGATTCCTCTAAGCCACAAGAACTATGTAAAGTAATTTTTGGGCTTGAGGGTAACGGGGTTTTTGCATCTCAGAGGACCTCACTGATGAAGTAGACCGGCCGCTGCACCATTGGGAAGGCCTTGCCTACCATACCAGTGGTACCAGAGGTGAGTGTCTGCGATGAGGAGGGGTCGGGGCCATCGCTAGCCCGACCTCTCCTAGGGATTTCCGCCACAGGGGTCGTGGGTCCTGTTCGTCCCGATTCCTCCGGGGCCACGTGGCCCTCCGAGGGGTCGGGGTCATTCAGAACCTCCATGGAAGGGGGTGAAACGCCATTCAAAGAGCAAGGAGGCTTTGGGCCACCACCTCTCCAGGTGCATTCTCCGCCAACACCATCCTCGGCTCAATCTCAGTCAACGTCGGGGGCGTTAGGGCTGGTCGGGCCCCTTCGCGCTCCACAGCTAACGCCGCACTAATGACTTGGGGGGTTGCTTCCAAGTAGAGGAGAAGATTTTCTCCAAGGGTCGGGGCGACTAAGATAGGAGGGGAGGAGAGGTAACACTTGAGTCCCCCCAAGGCTTGCTCTACTTCCGCTGTCCATTCAAAAGGCCTAGTGCATTTCAGGAGCTTGAACAAAGGGACCGCCCGCTCACCTAGTCTGGATATAAAATGACTCAGGGCAGCCATGCATCCGGTGACACACTACACATCCCTGAGCCTGCTAGGGGGCACATGCGTTCAATAGCTCTAATCTTCTCGGGATTGGCCTCAATGCCCCGGGCAGTGACCAAAAACCCAAGGAGCTTCTCCGCTGGCACCCCAAAGACGCACTTTTCAGGGTTCAGTTTCATGTGCGTGGATCAGAGATTGTCGAAAGTTTCCGACAAATCCGAGAGCAAAATTGCCCAATCGCGCGATTTGGCAACACGGTCATCCACATAAGCTTCTACATTATGCCCTATCTGATCTTTTAATGTAATGCATGTAGAATGCTGAAAAGTAGGGCATGCATTCTTTAAAACAAAAGGCATAGATACATAGCAAAAGGTGCCCATCCTCTCTAGCCATACGTATTTGATGATAACCAGAATATGCATATAAGAAACATAAAAGGTCGCACCCTGCAGTAGAGTCAACAATCTGGTCTATACGTGGCAAGGGGTAAGGGTCTTTGGGACATGCCTTGTTGAGGTCGGTGTAGTCAATGCACATGCGTAGCTTCCTGTTAGCCTTGAGGACGACCACCGGGTTCGCGAGCCACTCCGGGTGCACCACCTCTCGAATGAAACCAGCCTCCTGGAGACGCGCCACCTCCTCGCGAATGAATGCTTGGCGCTCCGGGGCTTTCCGCCGTAACTTTTGCCGAATGGGTCTTGCGTCCGGCCGCACGGCTAGACGATGCTCGATCACCTCCCTGGGGGCCCCGGGCATATCCGATGGCTTCCAGGCGAAGACATCGGCGTTTGCCCGCAGAAAGAACACGAGTGCGTCTTCCTATTTGCTGCCCAAGCCCCCACCAATCTTGGCGGTCTTGGACGGATCCCACCGAGCTGGACCAGCTTGACGGGAACGCCCTTGAAAGTGCACTAATAGACCCCTAGTGGGTTTTGGTGATAATTGACAACATTATTTAGGGACTAATGTTTGTTAATGAGTTGTGAAGCTTTCCAAGAAGACAAATGACCCCCCCAATTATTCTTGAATCTAAACGAAGATGATTAGGATGGCGGAGCGGCTCAAAGAATTAGAAATAGGAATATATTTATTTTTTAGTCGTAGGAAAAGCCGTACTATCAACGGAGATCGGCTAGTTAGAACTTGGATCAACCTCTGAATGCTCTAAAGGATCAAGTCTACACTAGCGTCTGAGAGACACACTTGTAATCCACAGCACTTGCACGTTTTGGTTCAGTATAGTGAGTCCAGAGTGTCCGGACATGGGCTGTCCGGAGCCTCCGGCTATTTTTGCCGGATTGTCTGGACAGGAGGACCACCGTTCAAACGGCTAGTGGACATACCGTTACACGTCACGTTGTAATGGCTAGGAGGTCCGGAGTGTCCAGACAAAGTGTCCGGACACCCTGTTTCCAACAGCTAGTGGGTAGGTGCGTGGACTATTTAAGCCCATCCTCTCCCACTGAGCTAGGTTGGCTGCCACATTCACTTCCTACCACTCCTAGGGTTCTAAAGCACTTATTTCTCCTCACTTAGACTTAGTTTGATCTAGGGATTAGGTGAGAAGAGGACGTGAGTTGTGAAAGTGTGTGGATTTGATCCTTGAAGAGCACTTGGAGCTTGGGCAAGATCTAGCTGGTTGGATTTGTTACTCTTGGAGATCTTATCTCATAGAGGGCTAGGTGTCGCCAAAGCGCCAATCGACTTGTGGTTGCCCGGGACAAGTTTAAACTCAGCTATCACATAGAAGTAGGGACCGACTTGTGTGTGGAATGTTGCGCTTACAGGGGTCGACTTGTCAAATGATGATGCTCCACCAACGCCCGAGGAGGTCAAGCTTATTTACCTCAACGCCCAAGCAGCGAATGTGCTTCTTGGTGCTCTTAGCACGGAGGAGCGTAACAAGGTGGATGGGCTTGAGGAAGCGAAGGCGATTTGGGACACTTTACGTGTTGCCCATGAGGGTACTTCACGTGTAAGGGAGTCCCGGATCGAGCTCTTGGAGGGGGCAACTTGGTCGCTTCGTGATGGAAGAAGGAGAAACCGCCCAAGAGATGTACAATTGCATGATGGTGCTTGTGAACAAGATCCGCGGGCTTGGAAGTGTAAAGAGATGATGGATCACTTCATCGTGAAGAGACTTCTTCGCGCTTACGCCCCCGTCAACCATCATCTCGTCTCTCTCATCCGTGAGCGGCGGGACTTCAAGAAGCTCACTCCTTCGGATGTGCTTGGTCGGATCATTTCCGATGAGCTCATGTTCGAGGAGTACAAGGAGGTCAAGAAGATCACCATGGCCAACGCCGTCGCCAAGAACAAGGGCGTGGCGCTCAAGGCCAAGTCCAAGAAGAAGAAGCCCATTGAAGACGATGATGATGAGAGTGATGATGAAGATGAAGACAAGGGGAGCGACGACTTTGCTCTCTTTGTGAAAAACTTCCGCAAGTTCATCAAGAGCAGCTTTGGAAAGGATCAAAAGCGGCAATCCAAGAAGGCTTGCTTTCATTGTGGTGACCCGGCCACTTCATTGCGGATTGCCCCAAGAAGAGCAAGACCAAGAAAGTGACCAAGAAGAAGCCTCACTTTCGCAAGAGAGTTGGAGAGGCTCACATTGGAGATGTTTGGGAGTCAAGTGATGATGAAGAAAGTGATGATGATGAGAGCGACTCTGACAAGAGTGTCGGTGTTTTGTCCCGGCTGTAAACTATATGGGGCTACACACGGACTCGAAAGCTAGATGGTGATGGAACACAAGAATTTATACTGGTTCAGGCCCTCCGATGGAGTAATAACCGTAATCCAGTCCGGAGGAGGTGTTCCGCCGAGTTTGTATGATTGCTTATACTTGTGGATATGTGTGTTGATCGCTCTTGGTGATCGCTCGTCTTGTGTCCTTTTTGACGTCCTCGGCCTCTCTTTATATAGGGAGAGGGGACCGAGTCATCTAGGAGTCCTAGCCCTAGACGGCTTAGGGTTTCCTTATTTGTTACAATATCTACCCGACCGACTGCCGTGGGACACAAGGCAAGGCCCAACCGGGTGATTTATCTCTTTACATATATGAAATCCGAGTACATCTATAACTCGGGATATGCCTTATCTCATGGATTGCGCCATGGGAAACAAGGTACTGATGGGCCGAGCCTCTTTGTCTTCCTCCTATGGATCTTCCAGAACATCCCTTCTTCGTGGGCTAACAATGGTCCGAGTGGATACCCGGTACCCATATTCTCCACAGTAGCCCCCGAGTCATTCACAATCGAAGTTGCTTCTTCTTCTTTTGCAATCTTCAAGTCTTCAATCTTCCTTCATCCTTTCCAATCATCTTGCAAAGAGGCTGTGAAGGGCTCCACCATTAAATCCAAAGAAATAATTGGGGCGCCGAGTGGCGCACCTATTAGGTGTAGCCCCCGACTCTAGAATTAGTTGAGAAAACAACTAAACTAGAGTCTATTTGAGGCAGATAAAACCCTTGGAGCTTAGCATCAATCATTTCAAATGATAGGCCAGAGGCTGTAATATGATACGCATAGCTATTACCAAATGCGAATTTTCCAGTCGGATATGCATGTACCCTCATCTTG
>CM002476.1:13206758-13252716 GCA_000325765.3 Leersia perrieri | reverse complement strand
TTAGTGACAGCAGGAGGCAAAGATCTAGCAATATCATCAAGTAAAAACAAGGTTTGTTTGCATATCAAAGCATAACATGCATCATTTTCAGAAATTTCAGCAATATCACATTTTGTTGCAAGCATAACTCCCCCCTTCAATTTAATTCCCTCAGTCTTAGAAGTAGGTGATGACTTATCCTTTTTAGGTGGGAAAATAGACTTAGCAACTTGTTGATTTTCAGATTCAGTATTTTTCAAACTAGCAGCGCGTTCTTTATCAGCTTCTATAATTTCAACGGGGATCAAAGGTAGGAAAGTAATTTTCTTTCCATTATACAAAGTTCAATGCAAGTCATGTCTCCCATCTTTCCCTATTGAATCAGCCACCTGGTTGAAAACGGCCATAACTTTCGCATTTGGTGTCCGTTTGGGACAATCTTGAACTTTTCATAAAGCTATCCATAGGATGAATCCGAAAAGACACAAGCCCAACTCAAATAGCTTAAACGTTGCTTACAAAGTTCAATGCATGTCATGTCTCCCTTCTTTTCCTATTGAATCAACCATCTGCTTGAAAACGGCCATAACTTTCGCATTTGGTGTCCATTTGGGACATTCTACGACTTTTCATAAAGCTATCGAAAGGATGAACCTGAAAAGACACAAGCCCAACTTCAAGAGCTTAAACGTCGCTTACAAAGTTCAATGCATGTTATGTCTCCCTTCTTTTCCCTATTAAATCAGCCACCCTGTTGAAAACAGCCATAACTTTCGCATTTGGTGTCCGTTTGGGACATTCTAAGACGTTTCATAAAGCTATCGAAAGGATCAATCCAAAAAGACACAAGCCCAACTCCAATAGCTTAAGCGTCGCTTACAATGTTCAATGCATGTCATGTCTCCATTGTTTTCCATATTGAATCGGTCACGTGGTTGAAAATGGCCATAACTTTCGCATTTGGTGTCCGTTTGGGACATTCTAGAACTTTTTAGAAAGCTATTAAAAGGATGAATCCGAAAATACACAAGCCCAACTCTAATAGCTTAAGCGTCGCTTACAAACTTTAATGAAAGGTCATGTCTCCCTTCTTTTCCCTATTGAATTAGCCATCTTCTTGAAAACGGCCATAACTTGCATTTGGTGTCCGTTTGGGACATTCTTCAACTTTTCATAAAGTTATCGAAAGGATAAATCCGAAAAGACACAAGCCGAACTACAATAGCTTGAAAGTAGCTTACAAAGTTCAATGCAAGTCATGTCTCCCATCTTTCCCTATTGAATCAACCACCTGCTTGAAAACGGCCATAACTTTCGCATTTGGTATCCGTTTGGGACATTCTTAAACTTTTCATAAAGCTATCGAAAGGATGAATCCGAAAAGACACAAGCCCAACTCCAATAGCTTAAACGTCGCCTACAATATTCAATGCATGTCATGTCTCCTTTATTTTCCGTATTGAATCATCCACCTGGTTGAAAACAGCCATAACTTTCGTATTTGGTGTTCTTTTCAGACATTCTAAGACTTTTCATAAAGTTATCGAAAGCATGAATCCGAAAAGACACAAGCCCAACTCCAATAGCTTTAGCGCCGCTAACAAAGTTCAATGCAAGTCATGTCTCCCATCTTTTCCCAATTGAATCAGCCACCTACTTGAAAACATTCATAACTTTCGCTTTTGGTGTCCGCTTGGGACATTCTTGAACTTTTCATAAAGCTATCGAAAGGATGAATCCGAAAAGACACAAGCCCAACTCCAATAGCTTAAACGTCGCTTACAATGTTCAATGCATGTCATATCTCCCTTCTTTTCCCTATTGAATCAACCACCTGGTTGAATACAGCCATAACTTTCGCGTTTGGTGTTCTTTTGGGACATTCTAAGACTTTTTATAAAGCTATCGAAAGGATGAATCCGAAAAGACACATGCCCAACTCCAATAGCGTAAACGTCGCTTACAATGTTCAATGCAAGTCATGTCTCCCTTCTTTTCCTTATTGAATCAGTCACCTGGTTGAAAACAGCCATAACTTTCGTATTTGGTGTTTTTTTGGGACATTCTAAGTCTTTTCATAAAGCTATCGAAAGGATGAATCCGAAAAGACAAAGCTCAACTCAAATAGCTTAAACGTCGCTTACAAAGTTCAATTCATGTCTTCTCTCCCTTCTTTTCCTATTGAATCAACCACCTGGTTGAAAACGGCCATAACTTTCGCAATTGGTGTTCTTTTGGACATTCTAAGACTTTTTATAAAGCTATCGAAAGGATGAATCCGAAAAGACACAAGCCCAACACCAATAGCTTAAATGTCGCTTATAAAGTTCAATGCAAGTCATGTCTCCCTTCTTTTCCCTATTGAATCAGCTATCTGCTTGAAAACGGCCATAAATTTCGCATTTGGTGTTCGTTTGAGACATTCTTGAACTTTTCATAAAGCTATCGAAAGGATGAATCCGAAAAGACACAAGCCAAACTCCAGTAGCTTAAACGTTGCTTACAAAGTTCAATGCATGTCATGTCTCCCTTCTTTCCCTATTGAATCAGCCACCTGCTTGTAAACGGTCATAACTTTCGTATTTGGTGTCCATTTGGGACATTCTAGGACTTTTTAGAAAGCTATCGAAAGGATGAATCCGAAAAGACACAAGCCCAACTCTAATAGCTTAAGCGTCGCTTACAAAGTTCAGCGCAACAAATATAAAGGAGAAGATTTTTATATTGGTTCAGTCCCCCATTAGAATAATAGCCTTTACTTTAGTTGGTCGTGAGGCCTGTTTTTTATCAGGTGAGGTCGCGGAGTACAATGAGTCATCGGAGAAGGCTAGTCTGAACACTTCGACTGGTATATAGGGTTGTATAGTTGTATATGTTTATATGTGGGGCTAGTCGAATAGGCGAAATTATCGATGATGTGCTTCCGAGGTCTTCGATCGTCGCCACCGAATGCCGTCGGCATCGTCATGGCCGCCGGAGCTACCCCTTCATCAAATCCAGTCACCCCTCCGCTGGATTCACTACCAGCGCACCCCCGCCACCACATCCACCCGCCTTGTCGCCAGATCTGCTGCGCTGAGCCCCCTCCCCCCGCCCGCCGCAGGGCCTATCTCTCGCCGCCGAGTCCCGCGCGCTTCCCGGTCGCCCTGCCGGCTCCGCTTGTTGTCGCCAAGGTAGGCATAGCTTGGGAAGCCGCCATCGCCAAACCGTCGTTGTCGTCATGTTGAAGAGGGCAGGAGGTTGGTGCGGCACTGAGGGAGAAGGAGGTGGAAGAGGAGAGGATAGGTTTATATACCTTGGGTTAGGGTTGGGGTATATCTGGACAGGGACAGTAGATTTTAATCCAACAGTGTGGAATTAATGGGCCTTTGTCTATTTGCATACATGCCACCTAACATGTCTGTATGCGGAAATGGCTTATTTCGCATACGGGTATATTAAGTGACCATATGCAAAAATAGATTTTAACATACGAGACAAGACATCTTCCCAATTATGGACTTTTATATTTAGAGTTGTCTGCAGTTTAAAGGGGTATATATAGGAAAATCGTTTTTGGCGTAGTGGACACCGTTAGGGGCGGGTCGAGTACTAGTTATCTTGTCTGTTGCACACCCTTTTCAGCGAGTAGTTTTCCCCCTTTTAGAGAAAAGAAAAAGGATTACTCAAAAAAACAGAGAAAAGAAAAAGGAAAAAAATAAACCGATAAAACATAACTGCATATAGCGAATTAAGGATGATATGTTGGCATGTGGTAGCCGAACAATCCCAATCCCAAGCCATCCGATTTGTGGCCACACTCTCTGCCTTCCTTCCTTCCATTTCCACCTGGCCTGCCACTGCCATTGTTCGCTTCTCTTCCGGTCCTCCCGTCCCAGCCACTGTCACTGCCACTGCTCACCTCACCTTACTCACTCTGGCCAAAGAAGAAGAGAATAGAAGCGAAGCTATGGCAGCGACCTCCCCTTGCATGATTGCCGTGCTACGCAGCACCCATCATCGCTGGCGCCTTTCGCCCTCCGCCACCGCCACGTCTCCGCCCCGCCTCCGCACGCTTCCTCCTTGCCCCCGATGCCGACTCAACTCCTCCTCCCACCGCCATTCCTCCTCCATCTCCATGGCTCCCTCCAATCTCCGCCACCGCCTCCTCCTCGCCCCCAGCCTCGCCGCCGCCGCTGCCGGAGGAGACGCCGCCACCGCCCCCTCCGGCCTACCCAGCGTGAGTAATACAATCAATGCGCGCAAAATTGATCGAAATTGACTGGCATGAGTGAGCTAGGATGTATTTGTGCGTTTGTAGCTGCTCGGGATCGCGCACCTGCTGGTGTCGCTGGGGATCGTGCTGGCGTCAGACAAGTTCCTGAAGCAGGCGTTCGCGGCGGCGTCGATCAAGTTCCCAAGCGCGCTCTTCGGCATGTTCTGCGTCTTCTCCGTGCTCGTCGTCCTCGACGCCTTCGCGCCGGCGCTCGCCAAAGGGTTCATGGACTTCTTCGAGCCCGCTACGCTCTTCATCCAGAGGTGGCTCCCGCTCTTCTACGTCCCCTCACTCGTCGTCCTCCCGCTCGCCGTCAGGGACGTCCCCGCTGCTTCTGGCCTCAAGATCTTCCTCATCACTTGTATGAATGCATATGCTCTCTGCTCTCTTTTTTTTCTTATCTTTTTTTCGGGGGATTGCCCTTCTGCTTATTACTTGCATTTTACATTCTACTAGTATTTGATACTAGTGAAATTGGAACTAATCATAATAATAACGTATACTGAATTACTTATCGATCGATTGCAGTAAAATTACCAGGCGAACTTGCAATGTTGATGCTCTCATTCACAATAATTTACTTTGTTTCAGTCTGAAATAGCTGAAATATGGTTTGCATTTCCTAGTTGGTGGCTGGTTTGCTTCACTCATGGTGGCTGGATACACGGCACTTGCTGTGAGAAAGATCGTCAACACGCAGCTTATACCAGCTGAGCCCATGAGCAAGCCGTCTCCTTTCGCGACTTTTGAGTTCTGGGCCTGGGGTGCTGTATTTGTTGCATCCTTTGCTGTTGCATACGTTAACCCCACAGCGCTTGGTACCACGGCAAGAACATGCCTTCCTTTCCTCCTCGCTTCCACTGTACTGGGATACATGGTTGGTTCTGGGTAAATATGCATGCTTGTGGACACTTTCTGTACGATGTGAAGCACCTGCCCTGTTTACTCCATTTCACTAGCAAATAATTTGGGTGTTATTGATTTACTTCACAGGTTACCATCTGGTGTCAAGACAGTGCTGCACCCAATCATCTGCTGTGCACTCTCTGCAGATTTGGCAGCAATAGCATACGGGTATCTCTCCCGGTCAGGAGTTGATGCAGTGCTAGGTTGTAAGCTAAACCTTGATCAATTGTCTTGTAATCAAATTGTGAGTTCTGAAACAAATTGGTTTTAATTTCCAGGTGATTACCTCACAAAGGCGCCATCTAATCCTGGAGCTGGTGACGTCCTGATGGGATTTCTTGGGTCTGTCATCATATCGTTTGCATTCTCAATGTTCAAGCAGAGAAAGGTAGTGCTTGCTGGTATTTCTGCAGAATTCTCATGAGTGGTTTATGTGTGGTATAACATATACGATTCGTATCTTGAGGCTCTATGTTTGTTCCCATTGTGTGTTGGCTAATTGATCAATGTGTTTAATCTGTCCTGGATTTCAGCTTGTGAAGAGGCATGCGGCCGAAATTTTCACATCAATTGCCATCGCATCAACATTCTCGTTGTACTCAACTGCTATCCTAGGACGGGTAATAGGGCTAGAACCAACATTGACCATATCAATATTACCGAGGTGTATAACCGTGGCTCTGGCTCTGAGCATAGTGTCTTTCTTTGAAGGTACATAGAAGTCAATATGATCTCATATATTGCTGTTTGCATCGTTCATTCTAGAAGTCAATATATATTGTTTTTGTTTATAGTACTCTATCCGTTTCATAATGTAAAAAGTTATTTTTTTTTACAATGTTTGATCATTTGCCTTATTTAAAAAAACTATGAAAGTATCATTTATTTTGTTTGTGATACTTTATTATAAAAAGTCTTTAAGCATGACTTATATTTTTTATATTTGTACTAAATATTTGACTAAGCTGAATGGTTAAATATTATAAGAAAAAATCAAAACGTCTTATATTATAAAACGAAGGAAATATTTTTGGGAATTCATTACTGATCGATCAACTAGATGTATATAGCTAGCTTATTTTTTTAATAATGGAAGCGTTTCCTGCCTTTGCATATAATGAGCTTATTATGGTATTGTTTGTGTGTCCCGTGCGTGCAGGTGTAAATTCTTCGCTAACCGCTGCAGTCGTCGTCCTCACTGGGTTGATCGGTGCAAATTTTGTGCAAGCGGCCATGGACAAACTTGGCCTCAATGACCCCATCGCACGAGGAATAGGAACAGCTTCTAGGTACCTTATATACTGCCCCTCCGGTCATAAACATTTTAAGTTCTGGATAAAATCCGGTCAATCGTATTTGGACCATCAATTTATATCGAGATCAGTATAATAGTGCTTTTCAAGGCAAACTTACCAACACACTTGATTTTAAACTAAGCATTTAAAAAGTCCTTGATGAATTTGTCTGAATCTTTTGTTTGAATATTTTGACTTGAGCGAGTGAGTTTATAAATGTTACATTTGAATTTGTTATGGGATGTATGTGAACTAACGCATATATGCATACAGTGCCCATGGACTGGGAACAGCAGCTCTGTCGGCCAAAGAACCTGAAGCGCTGCCCTTCTGCGCCATCGCTTACGGTTTGACGGGGATCTTCGGCTCGCTCATTTGCTCAGTTCCTGCGGTCAGGCAGAGCTTAGTTTTCATAGCTGGCTGACCGTAGACAATTTTTTTTTATCACATTTCTTTCATTTGGTGTCACCATACATGTATAGGGGGATGCTCGCAAGAATACATGTATACAAACACATATTTTTAAATGGCAAAATAATGTGTACCGCTGTAATAAGAAGCTAGTAGAGAGTAAATTTGTACCTAGTACAATGCTCCATGATGTTGCAGCAACAGCAGAGAGCAGTCACACGGACGACAGTCTTGTGCCGCTACAACTTGCGTATGTGACCAACGCGAATAACTGTGATAATGTCTTAAGTAAAACATAATATGGCACATTTTTGCGTAAAAAAAATCTTTGTAGTAGCAAATATCTAGTTTTCTGAGTACAAATAAATTAATCTTTATACCAAAAGCTGAAATTCATCGACATGATATTGACGACTGCTCCTGTCTCCTAAATGAATTGCAATCTTGCTCTTGTAACAAACGAAATGGTACATTCTTGCGGGACGTATGCGAAAATAATACCTGATCTTTTTTCCTTATAACATAACAATCCACGTTAATACGGGAAATTTGAGAATTTGCCCATGCTTTTGCGAGTCCTTTGGCATCTCTAGTACCCTACAAGAATAGTTGATTTGTCCCAAGCAATATTCTTGTACTCCCTCCGTTTTATAAATTATACCATAAGAACGTTTTGATTTTTTTTCCTAAATCAAATCTGTTTAAGTTTGACCGGATTTATATAAAAACATAACAATATCAAATTGATTTAATTAAATACTACACTGAATATATTTAATATTATATTCATTTTGTGTCGTAAATCAAGTTCAAAGAAGTTTGATTAAAAGAACAAGCATGCATTTTTTGGAAAAATCTTCTATATAAAAGTTGTTTTAAAAAATCAAATTAATCTATTTTTCAGTTTAAAATAGTTAATACTCATTTAATAAGTGCTAATAACGTTTCTTGTTTTATGTACAATACTATTCCAATATCTAATCCTCTAAAGTCCAAACCAAAGTTCAAAATGTTACAAAACTGGGGCCCTTAACCTGAAATCAAGGATAAAAAATTGACTCTCTTACCCTCTTCTTCGCCGTCTTCATCTTTCTTACTTCTTCTGCAAGTTGAGCCCAGCCCGGCCCAGCCCAGCACGCGAAGCATCCTTTCCTTCTTCCTCCGGCTCTGCTCCGCCTCCGCCTGCCCTGCAGAATTCCAGATCCCCTCCCCTCTCCAGCCGGCGCGGCAGCAACAACCTCGAGGTTTTCCATGGCGCTGCAGTACGTGGAGGCGCAGCGCCAGGCGCGCCCCGACCTCGCCGACTCCTACGCCGAACTCGCCGACCTCTACCAGCGCAAGCTCTGGCACCAGCTCACCCTCAAGCTCGACCACTTCCTCCAACTCCCCGCCGCCCAGGTCTGCGCTTTTCGTCCTACCCTTCCTCTTAGATTCGCCTTCTAGGTTAGCTAATTTTCCCGTACGGATCTCGCCGCAAACCCTACCCGCCGGCCGTTTGTACTTTGTCCCACCAGTTCGATCTCAACCCTAGTTTGAGTACTTAGTTGCCCGGTCCTTGTTCGGCCTAAATTAGATACTGATCCGACCGCCGCCGCAGGAAAGAAAGAGGCACCGCTTCTTCTGTGTAGAATTAGCCGGGGTTTCAACTTTTTTTTTTTCCAGGAATAGCCATTTATTACTTTAACTATGCTTAGGGTTTTATATGTTGTGCAATCCTGCGTTTTGCAATTCTAACTGTACTCATTGCCCTACAGACCGGCGACACCATCATACAGCTCTACAACAATTTCATCTCTGATTTCGAGACAAAGATCAATCTCCTGAAACTTGCTCACTTCACGGTCATTGGGTCACGCGAGTACCCCGACAAGGATGCTGCGATTAGTTTCCTTGAGGGGGTAATCACAAAATTGCGGGAAACAAAGGAACGACGCATCGATGAACCTGTTCTCTATGTCAAGATGCAAATCGCTGCAATTAACCTCGAGAAGGGAAGTCAAAAGGAGTGCAAGAAGCTTTTGGACGAAGGGAAATCCACTCTTGATAGTATGACTGATGTTGATCCCACAGTCCATGCTAGCTTCTACTGGATATCATCCCAGTACCATAAGGCTCGTCAAGAGTTTGCTGAGTTCTATAAGAATGCCCTTCTCTATCTGGCCTACACTACTGTGGAATCACTCTCTGAGTCATTCAAGCTGGTAAGTACATTATCAACAATGCCAAGTACATGACAGAAAAGAATATTTTCTCCTGTCACTAGTTTAATTATGTACCCTGCTTATTGTTTGCAATTTTGCATCAATATTTACCCTTTGTTCTAAAACAGAACTGTTTACCCTTTGATGTTGTCATGTATCAGGATCTGGCATTTGATCTCTCCCTTGCAGCCCTGCTTGGTGATAACATATACAACTTTGGGGAATTATTAGCTCACCCGATTGTAAGTTGGACTTTGCTTGTTCCCACTGCCCACCTTTGGTTTATTCATATTGTTTGTGTTTGTTGATTTACTTTGACTATGGCATTAACTCCACTCACTTCTGTAGACATTATGTGCGGCTTGTTCTCATATTCACAAATAATTTGTTTTTTCGTTTCCAAACTATGCTTTCTAATGTGAACTGAAAGGTTCGGAAGGTAGTTGTGAATGTTTGCTATGTAAAAATCTCAAAATAATGAAAAATCATGTGATAACTCTGCTCATTTTTTGCTGAATGTTGTATAATGTAATTGTGAACTACTGAATTGTTGTTGTAGAGACTTTGTATTATATGAATTATGAATTATGAATGGAAAGAGCATAAAATTAATGGCAAGCCATCCTTATTTTAATAAGTAGCTTAGGTGGACTAATTTTTTTGCTTGGAAAATTGATATTGATCTGTGGAAGCCTTCAATCCCAAACAAATATATTCCACAAATGCATAGAAGATGTTCTTTTTTAAAAAAAAATGAATGGCCCCTACATCTATATCAGCATATTGTCATCAATTTGATGCATCTCTGTTCTGATTGCTAATTTCTATACCTTAGATCAACAGTCTTATCGGAACCAAGGTAGAATGGGTGTATCATATGTTGCAAGCATTCAACACTGGCAACCTAGCTCTCTATCAAGAACTTTGCAGGGTTCATAATGCTGCTCTTAGTGCACAGCCTGCTTTGGTGCAAAATGAACAGAAACTGCTGGAGAAGATCAACATTCTATGTCTGATGGAGATAATCTTCAGGTATGTCTTTGCTATTTGCTTTTGTGTGCCACCACAAATGACCTATTGCATCCCTTTTCTTTCTTC
Organism: Leersia perrieri; assembly: GCA_000325765.3. Taxonomy (NCBI): domain Eukaryota; kingdom Viridiplantae; phylum Streptophyta; class Magnoliopsida; order Poales; family Poaceae; genus Leersia; species Leersia perrieri. Next base: position 13,242,571 of record CM002476.1, on the reverse strand, counting down.
TAAGCCTTGTATTCTTTCTTCATATTGTAGCCGGCCATCAGAAGACAGAACTATCCCATTAAGTGTTATAGCTGAACGCACTAAACTTTCTATCAGTGATGTGGAATATCTTCTTATGAAGAGTCTCTCGGTAATTGCATCTCCCGCATTCTATACTTCTACATTTTTCATGAGAAGTCATTGTTGTTATCCATAAATTGTTTTTAAGCTTGGGCATCAGAACGTAGCTGTCAGTTTGTGGCAGCTGGGTATGGAATAGTGATTGCTGATAACTTGTGATGCATTATTACTGCCTTTAATTTCTCACCTTCTTAGCTTGTAATTTCTTGCCTCTTTATGTTGTTTTTTGTGAACCTTTAGTGGTGAATAATGACTTATGATTGTGCATTGTCTGTTCAACTGTGATTCATGTATCTGTATGGATCATTCCAGTGTTTCTTTTCTTGTACTATTGTTTCTTCCTTAATACTATTTCAGTGTTCATCCAATGCATCATCCATTATTCCTAGTGCTATTATTTCCATTTTTTTAAGACTTAAATTGCAGGTTTTTCTACATATAATTCTGAATTTGAAAGACAGAGTATCTAGGTATTCAAAATAGTGTTTCTGTTATCAACTTCTTATATAAGATCCATGTTATCAACTGTGAATGCCCTTGTTATACGGTCAACAGTGCATCTGGAAAATTAATGATTTTTCTCCATTGCAGGTTCATCTTATAGAAGGGATAATTGATGAGGTGGACAGCACAGTGCATGTGTCATGGGTCCAGCCTAGAGTACTTGGAATTCCACAGGTGAAGGCCTTGCGTGAGCGGCTGGACGCATGGGTTGGAAAAGTTCACACTACACTGCTGTCGGTTGAAGCAGAGACCCCTGATCTTGTGGCTGCATAACTTGTCCTTCTGCATATTAGCTTGGTCAGCAAGGCTGCGGTGCTTAATGAGAGAATGGTCTGGCTGGCTCTTGTAGTGTTTTCTGGATAATGAAAACATATTGCCTTGGAGGCTTTGACGTTTCCTGCATTCTACTGATAGGGACCTGTAATTTCCTCCTCTGTTATCATCTGGACGTTGAGGCCTGGAGATCGATGATCTACACAAGAGACGCAGATGGGTCAAAAGTTTCTTATTAGCAAGCTGTCATTGTAATTTTTCAGTCAAATTTAGATTGCAATTCAGCGGATACTGGACACGGATGCATCAAACTTAAGCTAATTTTCGTTTTGTTGAAAAGGCTGGTGCCTGACATTTGCACTGGCAAAAAGCGAGCGTTTGTGTTTTTTGCGTAATGCTTGATTTCCGTACTTTCTTTTTAGCAATTATATTAATTTGACAAAATAGGACCGAGTTCAATTCACTCTAATAAGAGTAAACTTCACAATGGACTACCTTTTCTTACCATATTTTCACATTGGATTAGAGCAAAGTTAAGATTTTCACTTAACACCACACCATGTATCTTTACCTAGAATTGCACTTTGGGCTAGGTTCCAAACTTCTGTGCATATCCATGTGAGCAGTCTTCTGCTGGGCATGGACGAACTACTACTGCAGATGTTGCTGGTAACTGTGAAGTCGACCCATGGCGGCAGAAAATATGTCCGGGCACGGCGGCAGTGACGGCGAAGCCGCTAGAGGTGGGCTGGTGAATTTGCAGGGCATGTTCCTTGACAACCAGCCGATGCACTCCTCACCCATGTGTCCCTCATCCTGTTCGCTTTGTCACCAGGCCACATGCTCCTCAGCATCTCCGCGGCGCACTCTTCTCCGATCACGGGACCTCTCACCATTCTTAATCAGATCATGCCGTGGTGTTGCCATGGTGGGGACAACAAAGGAGCATCCCATGGCAGCGTTGTTCAAGGGCTCGCGGCCTCGTTGCGGTGGACCGTGGACTTAGTCCGACTCAATCATGCTGACATGCGCCATCTCGCCGATGGCCACCGTCGAGGCGTCAACTACCTACCAGCTACCTCTGGCCGCTTTGTGGGGCAGTGGGGGCTGTGTTGCAAGGTGCTGGCCTGTAGGAGTACAACAGCTAGCTGACATCCTCCTTGCTTCACTATCCAACTCCTAATTCCATTGACACGTGAACCACCGGTCCAAACTGAAATATGTTTGGTATGAAAGCCTGGCCTAAAGTGAAAGCATGCTCTAGAGGGTGGTTCATGATGAAACTATGGTAAAAACAACTAGACCAATATACAGTTCACTCTAATAAGAGGTAGCATAAAACCAGTAGCCCGGTGGCTGAGTGGCTGACAAAGGAAGTTTGTTGATATTATGTGCATCCTAAATTATAGCTACCTTTAAAAAAAAATTGATATATCTTCTTCTCCATCTATTCCATAAAAAATCAACTTATGGAAGAATGAAACATCTTTAGACATACTCTTGTCCACATAGACACATTGTTTAGGATATATTAAATTCTTGTAAATGTGGAACCGAGATGATGAGAACATCGCCACCACAGATATAACCACAACGATGTTTTATATAATAGAACTAAAGGTGCAAGTTTCTCATGTTCTATTTATATTTTATATATTTGAGCAAAAGATATTACACCATGAGTTGTGTGTGTTTTTATTTATAGAAGTGCTATCATAGATAAAAGGAAGGATCGCAGGCTCAAGAATCATATGGATGATGAATGAAGTTGATTGGGGACCAAGTGAAGAACTTCTCCAAGTGATTGCAAGGAATCCGGTTCGGCCTGCCGAGACATCACTGAATTCAAACGGTTGCCAATTCTTCATACGACATCCGTTTTTGACCCGTGAGTACTTGATGGAAAGGTTTCGGAGTCCTCTTTCCAACGGATCCAGCCTTGTAGCTAAATTCCATTCGAGTCAACGGGAATTACGAAAGCAAGACGCTGCATCACCAGTAATGAGCCTATGGGCCTGTAACTTCGTCTGGGACTCTGGTCCAAAAGGGGCCTAAGTGGGGTGCGCCCCAACCAGGTGGAGCACGATCCTACGACGTCCTCCCACTTCTTTAAATAGTTAGCAACCCCTTCAGGGTTAATTGGGTTTTGATTAATTGTATGTTTAGCTATTGCTACTTCGCTTGCAGCGCGCGTATCGGCTAGACCGTCCGTCTGCTTGTTCGGAACCCCAATTTATCGTGTATCGATCAATATTTGTGCATCTTGTTTATCTAGCAATTCAGTTGCTTTTATCTTGTTCTTGCTTATTCTCGATTGCTTGCAGGAATAGGGTTTAGGGTTGATCTGTACCGGCAAGATCAACAACCCCTAGAGAGGTGTATCGATCGCTAAGGCGCAACACAATAACGTCTCATACAGTTGTTGTCGGATTGTCAACGTTTCTCTTAAATCGTAGTTATCATCAACTCACCGAAAGATCAGACCACCCTCGTCCACATCACAAGAGCAAGCATTACTGACCTGTGTCAAATCAACAATTCAATTAGGCTCTCATCGGTTTGTTGTTTGGGGAGCGGCTGTTCAGCGGAAGCCCATGGCTGATTACATTGAGTTAGAGTTTATTACTACTAGGCTGATCAACAACAACTCTATCAGGCTGATCAGACAAAGGTGAACCGATCGCAGCCTTACCAACAAGGCTTCTCATGGGTTTTAAAATTTTGAGGTCTAACATTTCTAATATTCCAGTTATATAATTTTAAGAATTTTGAGGTCCAACATTTCTAATAATTCGGTTAAGGTTCGATTTTAAGAGACAGCGTCAACAAGAGGCCCCAAAGTGAACTTATTCCTTACTATCCCATCACACCCCCCCGCCTCCTCTCTCTCAAGAGATTCTTTAAAAGGTCGAAAAAATGGCATCCCAGATTTGCATCACCCTTCCGTGAAAGCTGAGGCCCATAAAAATCGGCCTGCTTAGCAACCTTCCTTCTCCCTACGACCGGACCCCATCCCCAGCTCCCAACCCTAACCCAAGCAGAGCGCCTCCTCCCGCCAAAACCTCCGCTGTTTCCCGCCAAACCTCGTCCTCCCTCACCCTCTTCCCGCCATTTCTCCGGCTCCTTCGCCCCCATTCCCCGCCGCCCGCCCGCCCGCACACCCATCCTATTCTCTCTCTCTCTCTCTCTCTCTGCACATCCGCATCGCCGCCCACCGCCGCCGCAGCAATGTCGGGTTGGGACGAGGGCGCCGTGTTCTACAGCGACCAGGCGCAGTTCCCGCGCGGGGGCCCCGGCGGCGACCCCTCCGCCGACCTCACGCGCCACTCCGCCCTCCGCAAGTTCAAGGAGTTCCTCCGCGGATTCACCGCCCCCACCGGCGACTTCCCCTATCGGTAATCAATCCCCCAATCCAACGCTCCATTCCCTCTCCCCTCACATAGATCATAGATCTGACGCTTTTTGGTTGGTTGCAGCGAGAGCCTTGTGCACAACCGTGACCATGTCACCGTCACCATCGAGGACCTCGACGCCTTCGACGCCGAGCTGTCCGACAAGATCCGCAAATCGCCCGCTGATTACCTACCGTTGGTGCGTTCATCGTTTTTTTTCTGAATTTTTATTTTTATTTTGTTTGATCTGTATTGTGGTATTTAAATTTAGAGTAAAATGCACAAAACCCTATGTTTTGTGGTCAAAGTTCACAAAACCATAGATATTTTAGCATGTGTCAGATAACCCCTAGTATTCTGGTACTAGTATTTCACAAAACCACAAAATTAACAAATTCTACCGAAATTTGATACGTGGATTAAAAAAACTTATAGTATAATATGGTATGGAAAATAAAACTCTTATATGCGTGCATGAATATGATGGATCAAGGAATATTTTACATACGTATCATATTTGGGTGGAGTTTTTTATTGTGTGGTTTTGTGAAACACTAATACCAAAATACATGGGGTTATATGCCATGTGTCAAAACTACCGTCGTTTTGTGAAACTTACCATAAAACCTGGGATTTTGTGCAATTTACTCTTAAATTTACTGCTGTTTTTTTTTTTGGTGTAGTTTGAGACGGCAGCGTCTGAGGTCCTTGCGAGCCTCCGGTCCAAGGTCGCCGGTGAAACCGGCGAGATGGAGGAGCCAGTCACTGGGGATGTGCAGATCTTCTTGTCATCAAAGGAGAACTGCCTATCCATGAGGTCCATTGGGGTCAGTTCTCAAAACGATGTTATCAGTGGCCGATTTTAGAGCCTTGTCCAACTGCCACTTTTGACAATTCTGTTCCAAATTTCAGGCGGATTTCATGTCCAAGTTGGTGAAGATTGCGGGGATCACAATCGCTGCGTCAAGGGTGAAAGCTAAGGCCACCCATGTGACGCTTCTCTGCAAGAACTGCAGGAGTGTGAAGACAGTGCCGTGTAGGCCTGGCCTCGGTGGAGCTATTGTCCCACGATCGTGTGACCATGTCCCTCAGGTCTACCTCTCTCGCTAAACATATTCGATTGCTGTCTTGTCAATTTCATTCTGATGTATTTATATGTTTGAATTTGCTTTCCCCTTTTTAGCCTGGAGAAGAGCCTTGTCCCCTGGACCCCTGGATTGCAGTCCCAGACAAGAGCAAGTATGTGGATCTCCAGACCCTCAAATTGCAGGAAAATCCTGAGGTTTGTTACAGCATTATATGTCCTGTGATGCAGTGGCTGTTTAGTAATCCCCTGATTTATTGGTTGGATATAGAAGGATTTAGTGATCACCAGGCTTTCTTAATTTTGGTTTCCAGGATGTTCCAACTGGTGAGCTCCCGAGGAATATGCTGCTGTCTGTAGACAGGCATCTTGTTCAGACCATTGTCCCTGGAACTAGATTAACTGTACTTGGTATCTACAGTGTTTACCAGACATCTGCAAAGTATGTTGGATCTAAACATCTGCTGATTCTTTTTTTTTTCCTTTTTGTTGAGCTAGAGTTCTTAAATGGCTGATGATAATTAAATTTTCATTTTACAGCCAAAAGGGTGCTGTTGGAGTTAAACAGCCTTACATTAGAGTTGTGGGGTTGGAACAGTCTCGAGATACCAACTCGAATGGTCCCTCAAATTTTACCCTTGATGAGGTAGCCTGCTTTCCAAAATTCCTAGTTTCTCATTGATTTTCTATAAGGTTACATTTTATGTATAAGGCTAATTTCTTGTTGGTTTGTAGGAAATGGAATTCAAAGAATTTGCACAGAGGCCAGATGCATATGCCAAGATTTGCTCAATGATTGGCCCTTCAATTTATGGTCATTCTGATGTCAAGAAAGCTATTGCTTGCTTGCTGTTTGGTGGCTCAAAGAAGGTATATATATGGTCTTATATAGAAATTTTGTTGGATAGTTGCTAGTTGGCATGACTCTCACTGTAACCATAATTAAACTTTCTTCTACTACAGAGGCTACCAGATGGTGTCCGTTTGAGAGGGGACATTCATGTCTTGCTATTGGGTGATCCATCAACAGCAAAATCACAGGCAAGTGTTTTTAAAGTTCACTGTATTTAGTTATATGGCAATACAGTAAGTACTACAAGAAAGCTCAGGTTAATCTCATTTAAGCATGCACTCTAGGATATCATGAATTCTATGTTCTACTTCATGTCTGTAGTTGGAGAAATTCATTGTGCACGGACTTTTTGCACTATTAGAAATAAATTCTCTAGTCCAGTGACATGGAGTTCTACATTTCAACAGTTCCTTAAGTTTGTAGAGAAGACGGCACCAATTGCTGTCTATACATCTGGGAAAGGTTCATCAGCAGCTGGTCTTACAGCATCTGTGATTCGGGATGGTAGCTCAGTAAGTTTGCCTTCCCTGCAAGGATTGTTTGTGTTTACTCAAACTTCTGCTTCCTAAAACTACAGAACGTATTTCATCCTGTGCAGCGTGAGTTTTATTTGGAAGGAGGGGCCATGGTTTTGGCTGACGGTGGAGTTGTTTGTATTGATGAGTTTGACAAAATGAGGCCTGAGGACCGGTAAACATCAACTTAGTCTTATTGGTCAAAACTATAACGATTGCTCACCTAGTCTTACCTTACTTTTGAAAGTTGAAAACATATTGAGCCAATCAACCTTTCTTCTGTGATCCCAGCGTTGCAATTCATGAAGCCATGGAGCAGCAAACCATATCTATTGCCAAAGCTGGCATTACAACAGTACTCAATTCAAGGACATCAGTACTAGCAGCTGCCAATCCAATTGCAGGGCGCTATGATGATCTTAAGGTCTGTCAAAGTTCTCATTTCTTACCTGCCTATTGTTTACGTATTTTCGAAATGTTTTAACTGATCTGGCCTTGTATCTAACAATTGATTCGATGCATTTTTCTTTGCTGCTTATCAGACTGCACAAGATAACATTGACCTGCAGACAACCATCCTCTCTAGATTTGATCTAATCTTTATTGTTAAAGATGTCAGAATGTATGATCAAGATAAGGTATTACGCATTGTTCTCTTTCCAGCTCATTCTGTACTTAGTTCAGAGATTAAACAAACTTCCAAATGTAGCGAATTGCAAGCCACATCATCAAGGTGCATGCCAGTGGTGCTGCTGCTTCATCCAAGAATGCAGATGCTAGCGAAGGAGAGAATTGGCTAAAAAGGTGTGGTTGACCTTGCATTTTCTTTTATACATACCGTGCAGATTTGGCATGATGTTCTTGGATTCTAATGCATAAAGCTTCAAATGTTAGGTACATTGAGTACTGTCGTGTTAGTTGTAAACCACGACTCTCGGAAAAGGCAGCTGAGATGCTGCAGAACAAATATGTGGAGATTAGACAGGTACCACTTAAGTTCACTTATTTAACCTGTTATTCAGATTGTTATACTTATTTGTAATTTTTATTGTGCAGAAAATGAGACAACAGGCTAATGAAACAGGGAGGGCTTCAGCTATACCCATCACTGTGCGGCAGCTTGAAGCCATCATACGTTTGAGTGAATCTCTTGCCAAGATGAGATTGTGAGTATACACACACTAAACATTTCAGCAAAATTGTTTGCTAGTAGCTTAACTAGCAGTACATCTTGATCTTATATATTCCATATATTGGCTGTTATTTTCTGTGGATCCTAACTTGCATGTTTCATGACATTCCTAACTGGTATTAATAATTATTAGGACAAGTGTGGCTACACCGGAGCATGTTGAAGAGGCATTTAGACTGTTCAATGTCTCCACCGTTGATGCCGCCAGGTCTGGAATCAATGAGCATTTGAACTTATCACCAGATATTGCAAATGAAATCAAGGTTAGTCTTTACATCTGTAGTGAAATACCAACTTGTCAATTTACGTTTGATCATTATTTCTGAATCATGTTCTCGATTCTGTTCTGGCAGCAAACTGAGGCACAAATAAAGAGAAGGATGGGAATTGGAAGCCACATATCTGAGCGGCGTCTGATCGATGAACTAAATAGGATGGGAATGAACGAATCCATTGTGAGAAACCTGCCATACAATATTTATTGCAAATATCTAAATGTTAACTTTCTTTGTCTTACGGTCTTTCCACTGCTTCAGGTGCGAAGAGCCCTTCTGATCATGCACCAAAGGGACGAATTGGAGTACAAGAGAGAGCGCCACGTCATTGTCCGGAAGGCTTGAGGTGGACCTTTTAGAAACCTGAGGAAAACTTTTATTCAGACAGTATAAGGTCACTGACACAAACATTTGGGAGAAAAGAAGTTTCGGTTGACCCTCACATGATGACCATTGTGATTTGTAATGTGCAAGGTGGGAAGCCATCTACTAGAATCCATCCTTGAAATGAAGCTGTAGTTGAACTAGAGTAAGCTGTAAGCCTGTAACTGTAATCATGTACTATGTTGATAGCACTAATGAAACTTTGTAACTAAGGTTCTGAAGGTGTGTATTCATATATTACAGTAGGTTAATTCATGATAATATGAAAGGCTGTATTCTGCAGTGCCTTTGTAAGAGTTTTAGAAGGGGCAGAATTTAGCAGACTAACCTGAGCATGTTTACGGTTTAGCATGCGTGGTGTATTCAAACTGAAAAGAGAAAATTGAGAAAAAAATTGTAAAATGTAGTAAAAATAGTAGAAAACTGTAGATATCACATAACCTTAAGTATACTTTTTAAGTAGAAGTCATCACAACTAATTTCTTGTTTAGTTTTTTGTTTAAATTTTGATGGAACCTCAATATAAAGTAAACATTATATGTTCATAAACCTCAAAATGGAAATTGAATACTAGCAGAAAGTTATTGGATTTTTAACCATTTTTAAAATGTTGAATTTAGATAAAATTGAAATACTAGCACTTTTTTTTTTAAAAAAAGAACTTGCATATGAAAACTTTCTTCCACAGAACTTTCATATAACAAACATTCATAAATATGTTTTTGAATGTTCTCATCTTGAAAATGTACGTTGACATCGTATATGCGCTAATTAGCATTTAGCTTTTCTGGTTTGGTGCGTTCATCCTTAAAATCTGACAAAAACTAATGCTCCCTCCGGAAAAAAAAAATAGGGCCCTCTTGTTTATAAGTAGTCAACATATGAAAATTTTCAATAAATATTGAACTGGCAATACACGTGTTTATATTAGCTTTATATTTGAAAGTATTTTTTTTAAAAAAATCGAATCATAGCTACATTTGACTACAAGGCTACATTTGTACTGGTTGTATAAGTTGAGGGATGCCATCATGCGATATACTCGATTTTGTGGCTGAAGGACGAGTAAAAAATTCGAATCATAGCTAAAGAACGTAAGTAAACTTTTTTCCTGTTTAAAAAGCCAATCATGCCCCCACCCCCAAAGTCAACCCAATTTGACTATTTCGGCCCACCAAATGGGTTAGCCCTAGACTTGCTCTGCAGGTTGTGGCGCAAACTCCACCACCGTTCGCGTCCACTCCTCTTCCCCTTTCCGACGCCACCACTCACCAGCCATATCGTGCTGCCGCACAAGGCGCGCCCCACTATCGCCAGCATCCTTGCCGTTCGTGTGATTTCCGCCTTGGGGCTCTGCTGCTCTTGGCCCTCTATACTCTAGGTGGAAATCACGCTACACACTAATGGGTTTGCCTTGCCGCCCGCCTGAGCCAATCTCATCCATCCTGAGAGCAGCGGCGTCAGCGTTCCTCTTCTGCTTCTCATCTCTTGCTCCACCAGTGAGCATTTCTCATTTCTCTCTCTACCAACCCACATTTATTTCTCAAATTTGTGTTAGCCCTAGCTTTCTTTTGGATATGAAGTTGCTTTTTTTTCTTAATTTTCCTTAACCTATGGTACTAATAATTTGTAGTTTTTTTCCTCTGTGCTTGACCTTAGTATTGATTATTGTTGTGTCGGATTATAACACAACTTGACCTCGTGTTCTTTGTAACGTAGCAAGTCGTGCTCTTTTACATATTCATATTGCATTAGCAATTTTCATGATTAGTCATCTATAGTTTTTTCACCTTTTGGTGCTTTATGGTACACAGAGGTAGAAATGTAATATTGTTGTTTATTGATTGTGCAGTTAGTTAATTCACTGCATTTTTTTTTACAGATTTTATATTTCCATTAGCTGTAATTATACTTTCCAATATCACAACTGATATATTGATAAAAGAATTCTTTAAAAAAAGGATGGAGTTAGTACGATCATGCACGGATACAACAGTTCGCCGTCGTACGCATATCCGATACGTGTGGGATACAACAATATGCGTATCAACGAAGTATCGAGTATTAAAGTTTAAAAACAATAAAAATAATCTTTAATACGTCGTAGGAGATACGTGGCCAGTAACATTCGCTGAAAAGCCCAATTAACATACAAGGCCCAACAGATATACACCAGCGAAGAAACCCTAACTCATTCCTCGCCGCAGCCGCAACTCTTCCTCCATCGCGTTGCTGCTTCGTCGCGGACCCGCGGTCGCGCCGACCGCCGCCGGCGACCGCGGACGGCTCGTCGCGCCGACGCCGACGCCAACCGCTGCCTCCCTGTCGNAGCCACGCTACCGCCGCCGAGCCGCGCCGCAGCCTCCGCCTGGCATCCCCGCCGTGCCGCGCCGCCGCCGCCTGCTCCCGGCGTCGTCTCCTAGCTCCTCCCTGCGTCGCATCGAGACCCCGACGTCGTCACTAGCCCGCTACAGCCCCGTGCTCTCCTGGCTGGCTGACTCAACTCCGACGGTGAGTACAAGTTCTCAGTATTTCATCCACTGTAAATCCACTTCCCTTCATTGTCCGAGCCTCAGAATTTCAATCCACACTGCGAAGCTTCTTCTTAGCACAAGTTCTATTTTTTTTCTTAGATCCAATGGATCTCAGAAGTGGAAGCTCAAATGCTAGTGGTAGTGACAGCAATCATAGTGGTAATTTTGCTAATTCATCAAGAACAACTAGTGGTATTGGGTTAGCAATGGCAGGGCAGGGGCAGGAAGGCAACATATTGAATGTTTGAACCATTCTACGAATCTGCTTGTGAATTTATGAATCTGCTTGTGAACTTGTGATGTACTGATGTGTGAACCATTATGGTTGAAAGAACATGTTATGTATGGTTGATTGAAGAGCCATTTTCAGTTATCCACTGTCTGTGTGCTTGCACTGATTTTGCCCTCCATTATTTCTGCTTTGGTAACTTACTAAGAGTCTAAGATTGGTGATATATTGTCTAATATGCTGAAAATTAGATTTGATGGTCGATGCTATTTTTATACTGTACATTTGAATTTCTATAATTTCATAATTATATATATACATATGTATCCCAGTATCCTCATTTTTGGGAAGATGGCGTATCGCGGTATCGCGTATCCGTATCCGTATCAGCGTATCCAGGTAACGTAGCTCCTGACTCCTGTTTCCTTCCCAAACCTACCTCCTGTGCCGTCTCTGGCCCGCCGCTGCCCTCCGGGGTCCGGGCTTTGGCTGCTGTGGGGTTGGTTCTGCCCTCCTGCTGCTGCGCGCCGCCGCTGCCATCCAGAAGTTAGCCTGCTGGTGCGCGCCTACTTTTGTTGGCTGCTGCGTCGACGCCGTCCGCTCGCTGCTGTGCCGGCGCCTCAACCTGACCACGAATGCACACGCAGTGACCGTGTTAAGAACCCTATCGCTAGCACCACAAGCCGTCACACACCATCGTGAGCCCGTACATCTGTTTGCTGTTGTCTTGTTTGGCATCACTAGCCTACGTTTCCCTCTTTTTTTGAATCATGTCTACATGATTAGCCCCTATTGGTTGCAGCAGCAGAAGATTTCGTGTTTTGGAGTGCATATTCCCTAATACGGTCTTTGCTTTTGAGATTTGTTTGTCTAATTTTGGTTGTTATTGTCATGAGCTCAAATACTCAATCAATGGTCTGGCGTTCGTGTGAGATACAGTTAGTAGTTGGAGATCATTTTTATGATGCTTGGTTCATTCGTACAGATAAGGGGCATGGTTTTGCGGTTTAGATTGTTCACCCTCGCCTCAAAAGTTGTCTTTCGTAATGTTTGGACAAACCTTGATTTGAGAATCCTTGCCAAGCTACCGCTTAATCCAAGCCAGATTCCACTGATATATGGCCAAAATCATACACATGTTCAAATCTTGACCCACCTATATTTTTTGGCATGCTCAGCCACTGCCTGCTGTATCGCTGTATTGATGATTTTGAGATTTCCCGTATCTCCGTATCACTGTACCTGTATCGCGTATTGGTGCAACATATGTTATTAGTCTTTTGTAGTTCTGTGTTATTCCAGGAACCAGTGTTATTGCAGAAAACTCGAGGGTTAAATGATTCTTTTGCCTGTTCCTTTTTGTGACATTTTTAGAGTTAAAAATATCTTTAATATTTAGTATTTTTTAAAGGGGCCATATCACATGTCTTGAAAAATCACAGTTTCACTAACAAAGACAAGCAAAGGATAAATTTATTTACACATGGCGATTTATGCAGCTTAGGTGGTTCAATGGCTTTAAGGTCATCCAGTAGCATGTCTCGGCGTCTTTTCAAGGCTCTCGCTATCAACCCGGCATTGGCATCTGGGATGACCTGCCAACATCATCAGCTTCAACAGCGTGCGCCAGTGAGTGGCACAGCCAAGGGTAAGGCTAAACTCAAGTCCGGCCAACAATTGAAGCGTAACACCATTGGAGCAAAGAAGGGTAGTGAACCTTCCACTGGTGGGGGTGGTGGCGGTGGTCGTGGTCGCCGTGAGGCTATTGAGCGTATTACTCAGATTGCAGAGTCATGTCTCAATGCCCCAACTCCCCTACGTCATCTGTCCCCCAAGGAGCGTCTTCGTGAGGCCAAACGTGAGGAGCTCGGGCTCATCTCCAAGGATCGGCAACGTGAACTTGATTTGGCCAAGGCTAAAGCCAAGTCCAAAGGTACCAGTGGAGGTGATGGTGATCGTGTGCTGATGGGTCCACCAGGTCTTGATTACATCAGTCTTGGATTGGTTGATGAGGATGCAATCCCTAAATATGAGCTGACAGTCGAAGATGGCCGGCGACTTGCCAAACAATACAGTCAGGTGCTAATGCGACGGCACCGTGCACGGCAAACTGCAGAATCATCTCTTCTGCAGCTCAAGAAGGAGGCCATTGCAGCACTCCCTGAGAACTTACGAGCTGCTGCTATGGTTCCTGATATGGCGCCATTCCCTGCTAACCGTTACATGGCAACACTGACACCACCAATTGAAGGGTATATTGATAAGGTGCGGGATGCTGCCAAGAAGTATTCTGTGAAGGAGAAGCTTCGCTGAGTTTACTTCAAGGGAGGAAAGGTTCTCTGGAGGTAAGGGCAAGTTCTTTAAGTTCCGCTTTTGGCCTTATATAGTCATATTATGTGCAAGGCTTGCTAATATTTTTCATTTACTGAAATAATGTGATGCATATAGTTCACCATCCGATTTCCATTATTTACTGCTAGTAGCATATTAGTAATGTTTGTAAGGTCTCTTGGAAGTTAAACTTAAATGAAGTTTAATTTAATTTGTAGAAAACTGTACATATAATGTGTGCTGGTTTCCAGTAGTACCAGAAATTAGCTTGAGAACATGAGTTGAGAATAGTTTGCCCTTGGCAAATTCGTTGGGAAGTTTGACTTCAAGCAAACTGTGTTGATGTTTGTTCACTTCCTTTAGACAAACTAGTTCGTAACACTGACCTCAAGCAATTATGAAGGGGCAAAGCTGCACAGGCTATTCTTTTTTGTTCATTGCCCTAAAGCCCTGATCAGGAGTAGAACTAATTTATTTCCTGTGCTTCCTGTCAATGTTCTTTAATCTAGTATATGTTTCAGTAGTCTAGAAACCGAGCTTTAAACCCAAATATAGCAGTGCTAACTGCTAACCATTGATTCTTGCATACGTATGTGCCTTTTTTCTTTCTCTCGTATTCTTCATCCACTGATGCCTCGTGGGTTTCCTCTGTCTTCTAACTTAGCTCTGTTTTTTCTGTTACATATGTAGTAAGTACACTGGAATGCCAGGCTATCAGCTGTGAGAAAAGATCATACTTTGTGGACTGCTTCGGAAGCTTGCTGAATTTTTGATATGTTTCTTTTGACATTTTCTTCTGGCTGGGATGCTGCATGAATGTCATTTTCTGGAGTTCGATGTGCATTCGCTTTGTTTGTTTGTTAGAAATGTTATTAGACAGCCACTTGTAATAAGTGCTCGGCAGTCAGATTTACATCTGCCATTTAGATTGCCAAAATGGCTGTAGCAAAGCAATGTAGCAATGCTCACTGAGGATTTTGATAATGGCTCGTGTGTTTCTCTCGGCAAATTACTACCGCACCTGCCTTGTTATGGTATGTGTTTTTGGGCTTTTTGTTAGCACAGATTGCAGAGGGTGTGACCGTGTGAGTGCAGCAGTCTGGTTTCAGTATTTCATTGTCAAGGATCGAACAAAAGATAGCAGGTTATTTGTTTTTGGGCTTTTTATGTGAATTATCTTAAACAACGTGGCACTTGACAATCACTCAATCATCAGCAGCAGATGCCCTTATCTCCATCTGCCGCTGACGATGAGCCATCCCAGCCAGCTGTACGTACCATTGCCATCTTTTAGTTTTTTGGCACGCAAAAGCTTGAGTGCCACGTGGCTACGCAGCGAGTTGTCGCGCATCTGTCCACTTCGGGAAGCTCAGAGCCGCTTAACCAAAGCGAAAGCCAAATTTAATACGACGGAGAAGCACTCGTGATTTGGTCACAAGAACACCAAGTCACCATCAATATCGAACAAAGCAGAGATCGATTAAGCAAGCGTTCGCGCAAGCAACCGAGCCGAAACCGACCTGCTCGTAGCAAGTTTGCAACAAGAATGGCATCGCCGGCGGCGCCGCAGCCGAAGCTGCAGAAGGTGATGGTGGCAGTGGACGAGAGCGAATGCAGCCACCACGCGCTGGAGTGGGCGCTGCGCAACCTCGCGGCGTCCATCGCGCCGCCGCTGCTCGTGATCACCGTGCAGCCGCTCCTCCCCCTCGGCTACGTCTCCGCTGCCTCCTTCGGCTCCCCTCGTACGTCCGTCCTTGGGTTCAGTTCCTCCGGCCTCCAGTTAATTCATTCCCCATCCTGATTTGTTGCGTTGGTGCTTTCATGTATGTGTGTTTAGTGGGTATTCCCGTCGTAGCTCCGGAGCTGATCAAGTCGATGCAGGAGCAGCAGCAACAGCTCTCGCAGGCGCTCATTGACAAGGCCAACCAAATCTGCGCGCAGCATGGGGTATGTGCTTGTTTCTCCTCAATAAAGCCGTCAAAAGTTGAAATATTAAGCAGGATGTACATTCGTCACTCAATCAATATGAATGGCCTTTTGTTTTGGTCCCAACTGAATTGCTCGACACGTTCTAGTGAGTTCGAATTGCAATATTTTTATATTGTTGTTTGGCCATATCCCCGAGGGAAAAATGTCATATTGCCGTTGCTAAGTGTCTGTCTGGTTTCGTATGTTTGCAACTGCAATTGGCCAACTGGCTAGACGGTTTTTTATCAAGTTAGCTCGTGTGTGTCACTGTCATCAGGCTATCTCGGTATCTCCTAATAATCAGGAACACATGATCGAGTTATATACCAACCCTGCTCTGAACAGCATGGACTGGTTTTGAATTTTAGGATCGACAACTCAAAGGTTGTACAATTGTGATATTGCTCGAATTGTTGTACATTTATCTGTTATTTTATAGCGAGTTGTGACATAGGACCAATTGTAGTTATGAGTAGGTATCAACCAACATGAAGAAATTAGAGTGTGGTGATGTGGAGCGGCAGAACGTAGGCGATCTTCAGCTTATTCGGCGGCAACATTGTGTTATGTGGATGAATAGGTGTTTAATGATTATAATCCCTCAAACCATACAAATAGAATTTATAGCATTACCATCCTTTATCTATAATCCAGGTAGCTGTGGAGACAATGATCAAAACAGGAGACCCTAAGGAGATGATATGTGAAGCAGCTGAGGAATCAAGGGTTGATTTACTCATCGTTGGGAGTCATAGCCGTGGACCTGTGCAAAGGTATAAATTGAAATGTCACAATTTCTTGATATATGTTCTTAGTTGATACTTGATTTTCTGCATGAAGAATCAAAATAACAGCGTATGTATTCTTACCTAAGTTTAGTGTACTTACTACTTAGTACATTATGAAGGTAGGAAGTGATGTTTTTTTAATTATAGGTGAAGGTAAAGCAATATTGTTATTGTACCACTCAGTTATGTAAATACGGTGATTATCGATTTTTAATCAGTTTCAGTAGCTTTCCATCTCTCTCTCTCCTTCCTCAAACGCAATACAATATTGGCACCAAGTCTTGCCATTCGACTATCCACTCCTAAACAATTGGTTTATCTTTAAGTGAAGAAATAACACTGATTTCCCTGCAAAAAAAAAAAACTCCGATCACATCAGGCAACTATTAATAATGCTTTTGTTTTTTCCAGCTGGTTCCATATATGCAAAAAGAACAAGTGCTTGGTGCCCTATTTGTTTTCAGTTTATACATGCTTATTGTGGATTATCTCACCGTTGCTTATTATTGCTGCAGGTTGTTTCTTGGAAGTGTCAGCAATTACTGTATGCATCATTGCAAGTGCCCAGTTCTTGTTGTGAAGAAACAGGTGTGAATAATCCTTCCAAGTTTCAGTAAAACTCTTTGTGTGGTGGGCTGTATTATACACAATAATGCAATGAACAGGGCCGTATTGGATGGTATTCAGATAACTGAATGTTGTGTAGTGTATATACACAAGATTATCTTGTGAATAAACAGCCGGCTTCTAGAGTCTGTAAAATAAGGACTTCTCCTTAGGAGTGTCATGCAACTGGCATCTGTTACTGAACAAGATGGACACCCAATTTGAGTATATATGTGTGATATGTTAGTACCGGGTTCATAATGTGGTCGGTCCGTTCATTTTGAAAGTCCATTGCCGCGTACTGGCTGGTTGGTTGTTCTTGTATTCTCTTTGGCCACAAGAGAGTCTTTTCTCTTTAGATGTACGACAACTAAAATCTAAGGTTGTGTTGGTTTTGCGCAGCCTTTTCCTTCTATTTATGTAACGATGCGAATATCATTCTTGTCATTACAGAAGAAAAGGTTAATCAATGAAACAACTTTTAATTCTTACGATCTTTTAGAAGATTTCAAAAATAAGAATAATGCAGAAATAAAATTAAACCCCAAGGATTCAATAAAGCCATGATATTCCAATCAGAAAAACTATGGAATAGACGGACGTGGCTTTGTCCTCGAGCTCGTCTTCCACCTTCTTTCTGCATTGCCCCCTCCATTTCTAAGAGCTCACGTGTCTCCCTATGCCCACGTGCTTGTCGTCGTGTCATCTCTCCTACTAGCGTTCTAGCCAGAGTTGAGGGAGGACGGATGCAGTATGAGAGGACGATATCGACGACCATGGCGAGAAAGAGACGGAAAATGTCTCAAAAGGGTAAGATCCGCCACCACCGCCCTTAAAGACGACAGACCTGGTTGCGGCAAGGATGCACGGCTTCGAAGAGTTAAGCAACTTTGACGAGGCATGTGGAGTCCGATGAGGTATCAATGACAATACCTAAGGAATTATGTCTAATACCTCTGAGATGTGCTTCTCCAACAATGCGTGTGGCAACGGCGAGGTACCGAGGGGCAGTCCAGTGAGGTTTTACAGACCTGATACCCTGGGTACAATGTATGCTACCTATGGGTATCAAATCTGTTAACCTGGTATCAGATGTACCTGTGTATCAGATCTGATACCTTCTCATATGACATCGATGAAGAGAAAGATGGCGGCATCAACAGGCATCACAAGTAGGTGCACCGGATCTGAAAAATATGGATAGGCACTTTGGCATCGCTCCTTGTCGTCCCCTCCAACGAGCCCCTTGGCGTCCTCTCTAGCAAGTCCTCCGACGAGCAACTGCTAGCCGGACTGCCTAACCGGTTGGGGTCACCGTTTGGCTACACGGGAGCGGTGTAGTGGTGACCTACAACAGTGACTTCATATCGCAGCATGTGGGAGGAGGAAGACGTCGTTTGAATGGATGTCCATTTTTTAGTCGGGCTCTCTTCACCGTCATAGACAAAATTTAGACAATGCAATGTCGGGTGTTGAATTTTACGGAGTTGGATCCACCACACACTAGGAATGTGATAAGTCAAGACATATTCGAATGTCTAGTTGAATGAAAAATTGAAGACAAGATTATAACAATAACTCTTTATAATGCCTCAAACTGATGTTGTCATTAGGAATTTAAAATCTAAACTTTCAGCTAGAAGATCAATCATGTTTGTTGATGTGCTCTCATTGTCAATTTGATAGTGAATAATGGTATAGAACCCTTATCACCTTTGATTCAAAAAAGGAATATCGTAAAGTACATCAAAAAATCTCCATCTCGCATGTATAAGTCTGTGGAAATATGTAGATCTCTTTCAATTGAAATGGGGGCTGGGTTGAAACTCGATGTATCCATGAGGTGGAGTTCCACTTATCACATGTTGAGGACTTGAATTGCATACCGTGGAGCATTGGTGTCTTATGCGGATACCGATTTCTATTATGCATGGGAACCAAACAACGAAGAATGGTCTTTGTATAAATCAATTGAACCAATACTTGGTGTTTTCGCTAAGGTCACTACTACATTTTCAGATTCAATATACCCCCCCACCCACTTTCAATATTTTTTACCCGCATATTGTGAATGTCAAGGTTGCATTGAATAAGGCTTTAGCTTCAGATGACCCTGACTTGAACAAAATGGGATACACAATGTGGCAAAAGTTTGATAAATATTGGGATGTACAGAACAATTGTAACATACTAGATTTTTCACGGTAAAATTTTTGCGAAAATGTTTTAAAGTCGATGTTCGTCGTTTTACCGAGTTGGAGCTCTCTCAATCTTTTTCCCTTACCTGTCCAGCTTTTGAAATCCACCAAATGCACACAAATGATCCCACCAAAATTCCATTCGGAAAATTCTATATGAAATTCCCATTCTAAATTAGTAAATTCCCTCCAAATTTCCCAAATTGTCACTATTCTTCCTAAACAAAAACCTTCCATATTCAGATTGCACTATTTTCCCTTTCTCTCTGTATTCCTGTGATTTTGGCAATCCAAGTCCAGCTCTTCTGCAGCCAACAAATTAGGCAAACCAAACTGCAGCTGCTGTACAATCCTGTTCAAACGAGCTAACCAGCTGAGCCGCTGTTAGTTTGCTGAGCATACACAAGCCAGCGCCGCCGTCATTGTTGACTCGCCGTGCAGCCGAGGCTGAGCTGCTGGCCTGCTGCGTTTACCTCCTCGCTGTGCTGGCCTTCTGCATGCCTCCCACGCTGCCTGAACCTACGAGAAGAAGCCAGCGTACTCAACTAGTCGCCGTCGCACGAATCGTGCTGCACGGCCGAGCTCGTCTCGCCGTCGATCTCCCCCGCCAACCTTCTTCTTTTTAAGCCAGCAAGATGGTTGTGGTTATCCTTTCCCCTCTCCTCCTTCCTTTGGAAGGGAAACGAATCCCAAACTCTCCCTGATCCAGTTTTTCTTCACGCCGCCGTCGGGGTCACCGTTGAGGTCGCCAGCCGATCTGCCGCTTCCGGCCTTATTTCACAGCACCACCGCGCCATCAGCATCTCCTGACCTTGTTAAGGGTTTTCACCAAGTTTCCACTCTTTTTCCATGCCTGCATCAAGCTCCCATCGAGCTCTAGCTTGCTGCCATGGCTGCCACCGTGGCCAGCACAACCAGCAACTCTCCTACTTCAGGAAACCACAAAAATGGAACTATTTCGACCTGGAACGCGTGATGACTCCCCTAGATCACTGAATTTCTCACCGGAGACCGAATCCCTCTTTTCTCTCTCTCCTATGGCTGAAATCCTATATATCGCGTTCCTTACGTTCCAGCCATCGTCTGCTTCTATTTCTACCTCCTGTGGGCGAGTCTTGTCGAGGGACACGTCCTGACGCCGCTAATGTCGCCATTTGGCCGCTGGAGCACCGGCGCTCTTTCCCCTCCCATCCGCTCGTTTCTGTAAACTGAGGAAGACGATGAACAGTGCCGTCCTGGCACTGTTGTCTCCTGTTCTGATCCAACCCAGCCAGACCACCAAACTACTTTACCAGTGTTGAGACAGTATAAAACCATCAAATTTAATTGTTCCAACAAGTTCAAACCAAATTCAGTATGATTTTCCTTAATTCGCCTTTGATTCATTCACCTTAACATCAAAATTTTCCTCACGTCTTCACTTTTTCTAAACATCTCAATGCAGTACACGACCATATGCTATTCCACATATCGGAAACTACAATCACAAATTCAGTTGGCATCCTTTTAAACCAATTCAATTCCTGGTTCATTAGAAATTGTCGATCTGGCTTCAATTTATGCCATTTATTTTATCGTTTATTTGTAGTCCTTTGCCTTATAGGCTTATTTGCGTTTGCTCTTGTGTGCGTATGCTAGATCGTATCGAGGAGACATGGACCCAAAAGGCTACGCTAAAGCGTCAGAGGACCATGTTTTGCAAGGCAAGCCACGACTCCAATCCTTTGAACAAATTGAACCTAAATAGAGAACCACTTAGTTATTTTTCATGTATTATTTATTTACAAAATTATTTGGTGTATGATTAAATTCTGAATAATTCCGATATATAGTTACTGTCCTATTATTTAATTTGTTATTATTGCCCAATTCCTTTGAATTGTTATGCCATGATTTATTGTGAACCTAGGAATAGATAAGATTATAACATCATGTACTCTAGTGGGTAATACCACCAATATCTCTACACACATATGGATGCCCGTAATCACTTGATGATTATGTCGGGCAATATAAAATGTCTTTTTATATGAATTACTCGTCTGGAGTGATATGGGAGTTATTTGCCGGGCGAATATGGGTATGTGGGATTGAGAGGACGTGTACATGTGTACATGTGTGCACGTGTCTGTGCTAGTTTGGTTGCTTCCTCAGATATAAGGACAACCCTCTTATGCCATGGAAAGTGATGTAACTTGCGCCCATCCACAGGACCGAGAAATCGGACTTAGCCTAGTACATTATCCCACTTTATGAAAGACTGTTGGGTGGCTCATATGAGCAGGTTACGGGCGAACATGTGTAAGGGACCCATGGGGTCATGTTGACATGTCTTAGCAACAGTGGAACTCATGAAAGCAGCGACAGTTTTAGCCTTGCTCAGGCCTAGCAAGTGCCCGACTGCTAGGATGGATCAATATCCCACTGTGCAGTAACTAGTAGTTAGTGGGACTATCAAACGGTTCTGTTATCCTTGGCTAATGGAAGTCTAAGGGTATCGTGTGGATAGGCAAGACGTTGCAGAGTCTTACAGTATTTGAATACGCCGTTCTCCCGGGTAATGGAGATGTGTCATGGGGTGATTCCTATTCTCATGGTATGAGTAGATTTTATAATTAATTAAAATGTGGATATGATAAAGATGAGGATGTTGGTGTGTTAATTTTACGACCATTTTAAATATTGCTTTATAAATGTTTGCAAATAACCTGTTTATCAAAGTAGGGCAAAACTACTTATTATAGGCTTGTTATGAGACCCTCCTTGATGAGCTTCTATTTCTTTGTATGCCTTGCATATATATTATATTTGTATTATCTCGGCTCGTGGCTTGTTGGGTACCTTGGTACTCACCTCTTGCATAAAATGTGGTTCGGAGGATCAGCTCTTCGACTAGGGAGCGTAGGAAGGTGAAGAGTTCTTTGGCGAGGAGTTCAATTTCTAGGTCGGGCTGCTCTCAGGCGTTACCTGTGGTGTTCTTTTGGTTCTTGTGTATGCATCTTCTGTTTGCAGGTTAGGTGTGTGGTGAAGTTTGGCCTGTCGGCCCCTAAAACATGTCGTCCTTTGCTTTATGTAATATATTTTGTGTAAAAACTGGGTTATGTAAACACAAGCAGTTCTGTTTATCAATCTGTGCGTGATCGGAATCCTGGATGATCACGGGTGGTTTCGGGACACCGTACTTAAACTGGGTGTCCCCACAACAATGTGATGGTACTTGCTACTATTTTAGACCCGAGATACAAGATCAGATTTGTTGAATGGTGTTTTAAGGAACTTTATCCACTTGAACAAGCTAAAAAGGAGCTTTGCAGTTCGAGATGAGTTGGACAAACTCTTTGAGAAGTTTGACAAAGAGCATAGAGGGAAGATGTCAGTTACTAAAGGTAGGGGTGCTGGAGCTGCATCATCGGTCTCTGCTATGAGTTCCAACAGGTCACTATCCTCAATTTCTAGCAATTTCCAGTCATATTTACACACTTCTTCTAAAGATGCATCAAAGTAAGAATTGCTTATATATCTTGATCAACATAACAAGGACTTAGCAAATAAAGGTTTTGATTTGCTTTAGCGGTGGATGTTGATTGCACATAGATACCCAATGGTGTCAAAGTTGGCTATGAACTTCCTAATCATACCTGCTAGCTCAGTTTATTCTTAATCTACTTTCAGTGCTAGTGGTAGAGTTTTAAGTGATTATTGTAGTCCTCTCAAACCATCAATGGTTGAGGCATTGATTTATGCTTCTAGCTGGATTAGCGGATCTGCCATGATAACGGTATGCATATTTATCAATCATATTTCCTCTTCTCTTTGTAATACATAACTAATTCAATTGTTACTTCTGAATTATAGGAAGAAGACATTGACAATGGTGTTGAGAACATCCCATTTCCTAAAAGGAAGTGCAGAGTAACTAGTAAGTATTATTTGTCACATTATAATTCATGTATTCTTTCTAGCTAGTGTTGCAATTCTTTCCTTTTGGATGATGTTATATACATGTCGATGGTTGGATACTTGGAGAGTTGGAGAGGCGTGAGTGCTCGACTTGGCTACCTGTGAGTAGAGATTGGAGAAGTGAATCTCGTCTTTTGTTGTTTTGAAGGAGTGGATGACTATTGTGATTCTATTATTATTATGCAACTAGACATTCGGGTGTTGCTTATGTATTATTGTAGGACCTTAATATCGAATGTCGCCATGTGCTATTGTGTCAATGAACTTTTGCTTATGTGGATGTCAGTCATCATGTCAAAACCTAGAAGATTGACATTTTAGTATTGTTAATTGGTTAGTGAAAATTTGAATACGGGATCCTTTATACCGGAAAGATTCACAGATACCAATACTAGCAAGAATACAGGTCATGTCAGAGTAAAAGCCCTATTTCCTGTCGACTATGTGGCTGGTTTTCCTTTATCAACAAATAAGGCTTGCCGTCAAGTACAATGAGCTGTAGCAGAAGGCTATTCTAACACTTGACTAGTATATGTATGGGTATATGTCTATATGCGTGTAGGTGGGGCTAGTCGAATTGACGATATTGTTGACAAAGCGCTTCCGTAGGTCTTTGATGTGATTGGGTGTCTTTAGACTTGATTAAACATGTCTTCATCCTTCAAGGGTCCTATAGATTTAGATTTATATCCCTTAGTGCATGTACAAAGATAAGGTATGGTATGGTCTCTACGCCAAGGAGGGATTATCCCCTTACAAGAGTTGAGATAATAAGATCTCTAATCATTAATGTCTAAAATACTTATTTATTATTTTTATTTTCTTTTTTCACCATATGCAACATAATTTACTCTAATAAATGCCTAGAGTTGACTCTAGCCGTTATCATGCGTAGCAACCATGCTTCTCTTTTCTCTCCTCTTTCGTTTCCACATCACCAAATATACTTGCATGCATGACAACAGAGAGAGTCCACTAGTAACGACCATTGTACATGCCTTGAGGGAGGGAACCATAGCCTAGTCAGACTCAGAGATTCCGAGTAGAGAGTATGGTAGAATAAGGAAAGAATCAGGCTTATGCTATTTGGATTGTATCTTTTAGTATAAAAGTTTTTCTTGATTTTCCTAAATCATATAGGATTTAGTAGGCCTCTCTTTGTAGCTATGAAAGTATCCGAACTACACAGTTACCATATACACAACTATACATGATGTAGACTAGGGTTCCCGATCTTCCGAAAGGTTCTGATAACCAACGATTTGGGCAGAGTCGCAACACACGTCGATCCGGCTTCTTGAGCCCCGCAATCACAGCACCACGTCTCCTCTGGTTACCACCCGTGCCGGAACACAGATGGCCTCGCCGAGAAGGCTAATCCCTGTTTGCGAATCGAAGAACACAAACAAGAACGAGATAGAAAGCAACCAAAATTGCAGATGAATGATTAAGCTCACGAGTTGGGGTCTTACAAACCGATCAACGGCGAAACTGTTCTTGACAGAAATAATCTAAGCAAAACCCCCTAGACGCGTCCTTATTGGACTCGGACACAATACATGGCCCATAAGGGCCAAAGACGGTGACGCAGCACCGGAACAGATTCGGAACGTCAACTTATTTGGACGATTCCCGTTGACTCAGAAGGAATTTGGACGTGGGACCAGAACCATTGGAAAGGTTATCTTCTTAGCTTTCCAACCATATAAAGAACGCCTCAATCCGAGCACGTATCCGACCGGGGCGCCCGTTTTAGTGCAGACTGGTCCTGGAGTCCGAACCGTGGCCGAAGTCGAATTGGTTTGGGCCTCCAACTTGACTTGGACGTCCTTGACGATCCTCCATGCCTCCAAGCATCCCTCCAAATGACTCCATGTCCTCTCCATGATTTCTAATCATAATACAATCATTAGGTAGCAATCTATTCTCCAAATCATACAAATAAGAACATAGGAACGAATTCACCTCTAAATTTAATTGTCGTGCGCGAGCTCTAGTGATTGGACCTTGAACATCCAATGGAGGTGTATTGTGTGCATCGGAAAGAGTGATGTCCTCATCAATACAGGTACCCATACCGAGTACAATAACAAGTGTGTATTGATGTTGCCTAAAAAATTCAATGCTATGTGCTAAATTGTTGATTTTTATATATGAGATATCATATTTTTATTGGCAAGCTCGCGAGCCAGATCGAGATATCTCGAGCTTGTCCACAAGTCGAGCCGAGTCTCACCATCTAGCTTGGTTGGTGTTCTGTGAGATTTCACAAGCCGAGGCTCGGCTCAATTCATTTCCACCTCTACGGAGGTACCAGATCTGATACCTAGATACCACATCTGATACCTAGGGTATTAGATTCGATACCTGGGTACCAGATTTATTACCCATAGGTACTAGACATGGTACCTAGGATCTGGTACTTATCGGACCGCGTCCTTTGGTACCTCACTGTTGTCACACACCTCTCGGAGAAGTACATTTCGGAGGTATCATACATGATACCTTGCGTATCAGTGTTGATACCTCACTAGACTCCACATGCCTCGTTTGAGTAGCATGGCTCTTCAGAGCCACGCGTCCTCACCGCCACCACCAGATAAGCCATCTCTGAGGTCATTGTCAGCAGATCTATCCCTCATGAGGCGTTCCACATCTTCTCCCCATCGTGGTCGTCGATGTTATCCCCTCACGATGTATCCCGACCCCCCACCCTGGCTTAGACCGTATGTAGAAGGGGTGGCGTGACGGTGACGGCAAGCATGTGGACACGGGAGGAGTGTGATGAAAGGGGGAGGGGTGGGCTATCAAAGGATAGGGGAGAAGGAAAGAAGAAAGACGAGCGTGTGAAGATGAAGCCGTCCATTCGGATGAGCAACTGTTCCGTAGTCTTTCTATAGATTTTATAAACGGAAAAAATTGTATAGCTTTTCTTAGAACGGTACATGACTACGATAACCCTAACTAAGCCTATGTAATGCTTTCGAATACACACTGGAGTAGTCATTAGTTATATTGAGTTGTGATTCATAGTGTATTCAGCTTAAAGGTTGGTAGAACTTGCAATGGACTAACAAAAGGAATTACAGAAGACTGGCAATAAACCTACTTGAAGTACGGAGGCCTGTTAACTGTACAATGTTCATATTTTTATTGGATGGACCCAACTAATTAAGTACTAATTAACCGATGCCTAAACGGGTCAATAAGCGAGTAACTAACTATAAATATTGCGACAAAAGTTTATCCCAAAATCTATATCAAATGCTATTACAATTCTAGTGTAGTTGCATTGCAACTGTTATGTGATTTACAAGTAGTCTGTAAGCATGAATTCCATGTCGGCTGTTGGTGATCGATTCCCTTGCCCGTGCACTCCCGTCAAAAGAAATCAATCGACACTTCGACAGATTTCAAGCAACCCAATTTTTAATGGGCCGAGTGTACTAGCATGTTGATCCATTTGGGACTCCAAATTTAGCTTAGGACAGAATAGGTTCGCTTTAGGTCCCTCAACTATACCCGAAGTTTTATTATCATCCCTCAAACCTAATACTAGAAATGTTGGACCCCAAACTTCCAAATTCCCTCAAACCTAATCCCCGACAGTAGTGGAGGATGTTTTGCTGACGTGGCAAGTTGACCTGGGTCTACTCGTGCTGACTAGGCACTTACGGGACAAAACAAAAAAGGGTCCATATATCATCCTCTTCACATTTCTTCCCTTATCCCTTTCCATCTCATCTCATGCCAGTGAGGCTCTCCGATGAGGGTGGTGACGTGCGAAGATGGCCAGCGACAAGCATCAGCTTGTGTCGCCTATGTCGCTGGCGACCATTGTCCGCGACTGCATGTAGGATTCTAGCAAGAAGAGCGGTGGATCCATCACTGGCACCATGTAGCACATCTAAGGGATGAGGGGCATACTAGTGGCGCCCCGGTGAGAGGGGTGCTCAGATTCGTCCACGTCGTTCTCGGGCCTCCTGACGGTGGCAGGTCTGGAGCTTACCTGATGTGCATGGGGTAGCCCGATCTTTCGGTGAGTTGAGATAACTACGATTTGGGAGAAACGCTGACGATCCGACTACAACCGTACGGGACGTTGTTGTGTTGCGCCTTAGCAATCAATACACCTCTCTAGAGATTGTTGATCTTGCCGGTGCAGATCAACCCTATTCCTGCAAGCAATCGAGAACAAGTAAGAACAAGATAAAAGCAACTGAATTGCTAGATAAATAAGACGCACAAATATGAATCAATACATGATAAGGTGGGGTTCCGAACAAGCAGACGGACAGTCTAGTCAACATGCACGCTGCAAGCGAAGTAGCAGGGGCTAAGTTTACAATAATCAAAACCCAATTAACCCTAAAGGGGTAACTAACTATTTATAGGAGTAGGAGGACGTCCTAGGGGTCTCTAGGGTCGTGCTCCACAAGGTTGGGGCGTACCCCACTTGGGCCCCTCTTGGGCTGGGGTCCCAAACAAAGTTACAAAGTTACAGGCCCATAGGCCCAATATAGGTGACACAACACCTTGTTTGCGTGATTGTAGATGACTTAGATGGAATTTTGCAATGAGATTGGATCTGTTGGAAAGAGGACTCCAAAAGCTTTCCATCAAGTACTCATGGGCCTAAAACAGATGCCGTATGAAGAATTGGCGATCGTTTGAAATCTGTGCTGCGTCGGGTGACCAAATTGGATTCCAGAACGCGACGGTCTTCATCTCCTCTTCTGCATGCACCATGGGCGACATGTGCATCTTCCATATTTGACTCCAAATATTAATACTTGCATTTCTAAACACACAAATGTGTATATTTTCATTATTAGGTAGCGTCATATTCTTAATTAAATTAAATCAGAGCTTGTTATGAAGCGATATCATATGTGTGTATATGATGTGACCAATGGTTCTATCCATGGAAGTCATGGTCACATCATTACCGGCAACTCCTTCCCATCCCCCTTGTTGTGCTGCTTGTTATTTCCTGACAATGCCAACACCTTGTCATGTGCCAAATCTAGATGGATCAGCTTACGGGGAGAGAAGAGATAGGATAGGGGACAGGAGGAAGAAGGGTAGGGTGGTGTCAATGACATGTGGGGTCTATTGTTTTTTTTAGTTTTTCCCTAATTCAATAACGCCATGTAAGTCACCACGTTAGCAAAACTACCAATCCTTGGGATCAGTTTCAGATGGCTTTCACAAGTTTGGAGTCCAACATTTGTGGTTTGGGGTTGAGAGACGATTTTGAAACTCGCTGTAAACAAGAGGGACCTAAGGTGAACTTATTCCTATTAAGATCGATCCAAGCCTAAATAATTTGGGCCCTTGGATTTGGCCAGAGCCCCGATGGGTACTTCGGAGTCATGGAATAGGTAAGGTGACCATTTCATTGCAAAAGAAACTTTATACCATTGATTTATCATATAAAATATATTCTTATGGCTCAAAACTAGCATTGTGTAATTTTTTGTAATATAAATATATTTGAAAGGTGAGATCTTATGCTATTATTTCTTCAAGATTTTCATGTATCCAGCCATCCAAAACCAACTTCATAGATTTTAAAAACTCCAACCATTTGTTCGGTTTGGAGGAAAAAATAAAATATAGAAAAATGGAGCATGAATGTATGCACACATAAATCCATTGAAATTTTAAAAGGTTTGAGGGGATGAAAAAGTTTGTACATTTCCTCTCCACAACTAGCAGAAAAGGACACCTAGAAAAAAACTTATAAAAAAGAAAAAATTTCTTTTGCTAAACCTGATTCTTACAGACGGAATGACACTTATATAAATTCTTCTATTTAGAAATCTTAATGGTCTGTTTTTCCTTCCAACCAAACACTTCCTTATGCTCCGTGAGATTCCTCCATAAACTCTTTATTTATTTTAAAGGGGACTTTATTGAATTAGAGGACTAGGGGAGGTAGTGTAAATTTTATGCAGTAAAGAATTACTGGTAAATTCGCATGGCTTGTAGATGCGAATGTGCGCCCGGACGCCCGGTGCACTTAGCTTCGCTCCGCCCACTTCTTCGGACCGTCCACATGTCACCACGCTGCACCCCGCCGCTAGATTCTCTCACCAAACCACTGGGTAGCTAAAGCTAGCCAGGATTCAACACGATGATGGCTCGAGCAATATCTTGTACCAATCCAACCAACTGTGAGAGCGACATACGGGGTGGGGTGCCAGGGGGACGTAACCCGTAACCAGACGCCCATGGATTCCTTCCCAAAAAAATGCAACTCCAGCAACTCGGCACGCAAGTGGCGCCGCGCACCACTCGCCACTCCGCCCCGCCTCGTCCACGGTTACGTGACCCGGTCACGCATTCATCATCCGTAAGAATCAGCTGGCCAACCAACCACGGGCCGGCCGGATTCTCTAATCTCCTCATCATCAACAGCCATCGCCTTCCCTTTCTTCCCCAGACTTCCGTTTCCGCTAAACAGTGGAGTATAGTAATATTCCAAGTTGCACGGAGGAAAACCGCGGAAGTGGGAGCCGTTGGGTGGGAAGTCACGAGCCGCGGCCGCGCGTTTCGTCTGGTACAATACCGCTGCACCGCCCAAGGCATCCGGGGGTGGATTGGATGGGGTTTGACTCTGGATTGACAGGCAGAGACAAGGCAACTTGGGCGATCTAAAATGCTGGAATCACCCCAATCCGTGGGTGGCATATCAGCATATGCATGAACCTGACCGATCGGTTTAGAGAGAGATCGATGGTGGGCACCGGTGTTTTGGGGAAAAAATATCTTTGGCCCGGCCATGGGAACATCACCTGTGTTTGTTTGCTTTGGCACGTTATTTGTAGTACAAAGTTTCAAGAAATCCTAAGATTAATAGTATATTAAAATTAATCATATATCTTTTTGAGTGATTCTATGTAAGTGTGTACAACTTATTTATAATGAATTGATGTATATATAGCAAGTTGTACGTGATTAGTCTTACTGCTTCCGTCTCAAAATATTTGTCTTTTTGGATATTTGTTTTGTATTGTTTACCACTCATCTCAAAATACTTGTCTTTTTGGATATTTGTTTTGTATTGTTTACCACTCATCGTATTCTTATGGAATTATTATTTACTTTGTTTGTGATTTGCTTTATTACCAAAAGTATTTTAGGTTTGGATTATCATTATTTACTTTGTTTGTGATTTTCTTTATTACCAAAAGTATTTTAGGTGTGACTTATCATTTTTTTATTTGAAATAATTTTTTAATAAGACGAATGGTCAAACGTTATCGAACAAAAACCTAAAATGACAAGCATTTTGGGACGGGGGAGTAAAAATCTAGCAAGAATTCATATTTTGTTATTTTTATACCAAGGTTCTAAACTTTGAAATTAATTGTGTTTTATGGTAAGCTGCTACTACCTCTATTCCAAAATATAAGACACAACCACCTTAAATACGAAAATTAAGAAATATTTTAGTCATACATTTATTTAGTGCAAACCAGCCAATGTATGTTATCTACTTTTTCTTTAGTTTATTGTTTTGCCAATGCATATAACAAAGTAATTAATGCGTGTCTTATATTTTAAAATGGAGAGTGTATATAAATTCAATTTTGTTTTATTCACGCAAAAGAGGTTAACTAGAGCACTCAACTATTGTAATCAGGAGATAACAGTGGGGTTTGTGGGTGGGGTGGGGGGGCAATATATGAACTCATGTCCTTTTGTTTTACAACACACACCGACTTGACATTTTTCTTTTTCTGTCTGTTTTTTTTTCTTTTGCGAGGAACTTGACGTTTTTCCAACAGCAGGAAGAAAGCGACCCAGGAATCCCACAACAGAACTACATTTGTATCAATCATGGCATCATGCATGCGGGCCAAAGTTATTTTTTCCCCTTTTGTTATCAAAATTGAGCCGGAGAAAATAATGCTATTTCTACACCCCATTTATTAAAACACATTGATTTTATTCGATTGACTCTTAAATTAAATTGAGGTTATTACTAACAATAAACACTTCATTTCTTTTTTAGGGGGCAAACTCGCCAAAAGTTGCCTCGTTCGGTTCACAGGATTTTCAAAACGCGAGAATAGAAAAAATATAGGAATACTAATGGAATAAACCTATGGATTAAAAAACACATGATTTTTTTTCTATGAGCCTGTTTGAAAGATAGGTTGTAACTAGGGGTGAAAGTGGTAATGGAAATTCCCGATCGACCGTCAATCGTTTCCGAAAATTACCGACCGTAGGAAATGAAAATGGTTTTGACGGAAACGGTAAACGGAAATGGTAAATAATATGGAAATGGTATCGGAAATGATTTTGCTAATTACCGACCGTTTTGACGGTAAACGGTATTATTCTGGTAATTACCGTTTATGAATATGGAAAAATACCTTTTTCGTAAGTCCAACCTAAAACCCAACTTATCAGTTATGATTCCTCTTACATATTGACAACCCTACAAATGGATGTGGCCTATCACTTATGTATTGTCCTATGTTGTAGACTTTTCTATTTGCGTATCTTGTTTTTATCATGTCTATTGACCCATCGCTTAAATATAGTGAATTCTTAGAGTTATTACTACCTCCGTCTCAAAATATAGCTACATTTAGCTATGAATCTTGCTTTAGGTAGTTGTATTTTGAGACGGGGGTCATATCAATTTAATATGCATATAGTTTATTTCCGAAGTGAATTACCGCTTTAGAGTCTTCCGACCGTTACCGACATGTTACCTGTCTAAAAATTCCATTTCCGATATTTTCATATTTCCGATATCGTTTTTATTTTCGACTTACTGTTTCTGATTCCATTCCCGATAAACAATATGGATGTGATAATGGTTTGCCTATTTACCGACCATTTCCTACCGTTTTCATCCCTAGTTGTAACACCCTGACTCCAACAGGCACATTAGCCCGCTCTACACGTTGAGTGGACTCACGTTCGTATAATACAACTCTTGCACTTTCGTCCTTACTTCGTGTAAAAGGGTTAACCCGGTTATACTATGATTAGAGCATGAAGACTTATAAACAAGCCCTGACCCATCTAAACTTTTAAGGTGGTATTAAAACACTTGGTCAATACAACACTATACTACAAGGTTTTATTGGGCTAGGGCGTTACAATCACTCCTCTTAAGGGCTGACGCCCCGACAGAGGCCCAGAACCTCCCTCTCGGTGCCGTATACCCTCCACGGGTTTTATTGGGCTAGGGTGTTATAATCACTCCCTTAAGGGTTGACGCCCCGGCCCTGCTTTCAATAGTCACATTAGCCTACTCTACATGTTAAGCGGACCTACGTTCGCATAGTATAACTCTTACACTTTTGTCCTTATTTCGTGTAAAAGGGTTAACCCGGTTGTACTATGTTTGGAACACAAAGGCTTATAAACAGGCCCCCACCCACCTAAACTTTCAAGATGGTACTAAACCACTTGGTCAACACAACACCACACTACAAGGCTTCATGGGCTTGGGTGTTACATAGGTGTTGCCTAGCTGCAGACTGCAGCGCTGTGACTGCAGTCATACAAGACACAGATCACTGTTGATGTTGGCCTGTGACTGTGACACACGGTTGTAGTGGGGCACCAACATGTCCTATGTTGTTGAGCAGGCCAATCAAAAAATATAAACATTACGTTAGAGTGGATTATTTTTTTAAAGTTCTTAGGGGGAAGCGAGAAATTTTCAAAAAAAAATGATGAATGATAGTTTAAAACTTCTATTCTGTTTTTTCTTTGTAATTCTTTTGAAACAAATAAGTCCCTAAAAATTCATGCAGCCCGCTAGTCCACTGCTACTAGTCTCGAAGAAATGCTAGAGCCTGGAAGTAGACACCTGTATCGAGCGAGATTCCGTAGGGAGGAAAACACATGCGTCGGTGGGACCAGGCAGGTAGTACTCCGGGAAGTTGGAGCGCTCTCTCTCTCTCTCCAACTCCAACAAAACCGGAAACCTGGACTCCCAAAACCGTGGACGCAGCTGCCTGTTTTCGGACACCCGCGATGGCGACGGACAGCCGAGTCGTCCCGGAAATCGAGGGAATAATTACGCACAATTACGACGCCATCACGCTACAGTACGAGCATCCCTTCCCTTCAACCTAGGACAAGGTGGTGCCATTCTGCCAGGTGGGCGAGCCGGCACGCGCGCTCGTACTACGATTTTCCCAGGGACGACGTGAAAAAATTGGAATCACGATGCGCGCGAGCTCACCGGTCGGCGTCACCGGTCACACTCACACCCCACAGTCCCACACCCTGCCTCCGTCCGTCCACATCGCTCGCTCACTGTCCTGTTTCGCATGCGTCCGGTCCGGTCCTGTTTCGCTTGCGTTCGTCCGGTTGGGGTTTGGGGTTGGGAGTTGGAGTACCACTTGTGTCGTTGTGCACTTGTTCTGGTCAAATAGCGGTATGCGTGAGACTTGTACATGGCTGTGGTGTATGGTGTGTGGTGGTGTGTGTGAACATAGGTGAAGGGTGGGTTTAAACAAACGATCAAATGGAGCAAATGGTGCGGCCTGTCTCCTGGATTAAACGAACCTGGGCACCTTGGATTCAATAAGAGTGGGGGCATTCTCCGGATTAACTATCCTAGTACATTATTTAATATCTTGGCCGGTGAGCCTTTTCTTTGGTTTGTTTTTATACCCGCCAGTAGGCAGTTATACACGCTTGGTCTTTCAAGACTACCCTCGAGAAAAAATATATACTAGCCGTGGTTTCCAGTCGTTTCTAAAGGGTAAGCTTAATAAAACTAATAAAAACTATGTGATATTATATCTAGTAATATATACGTAGATCTAATGTTGAACTATGTGTAAATTAAGATTGAAGTAAAAGTTCCACTATGTGTAATTCTATAATACACATCTCCGAGCTACCGAATATTCCATATGGCTCCGTGAGCCTTTCACTATGGGTGCAAAATTAGCTACAAAACATTCCAAAAGGTAAATATCTGGTTTTAGCATGCATATATGTTGCTTAGTTGTGCACTAATTAGGTCCGTTTGTAACAATAACATTTGGCAAATTTTCGAAGGAGTTTAATTAGAGTATAAAACAAATCATTTGTGCACAAACAGAATTCAATTCCCACGATAGTTTAGGTAAATTCATGTGTTTCATAGTTAAATTTGTGGTAGTTCCCTAGCAATTTTGATTAAAAACAGTGTCCTTTACGAAATGTTGTTTTTCTGCGTATCATACGGCATAACCATCGAGATGTCCTACTAGCGACTACTCTTTCCATACTCTTTCCATTCTAGAATATAACTGCATTTAGAAGCCAAACCGAGTCCCAAAATATAGCTACTTCCCACCTACCTTCTTATCATACCAAACAATTAAAAATACAGATGAGAAGTAAATGTATATAGTTTTGTCTTCACAACCTTCTCATCTTAACCAACCATAACAACTTGCTATATATTTTACCTTTAAGTAGATGTATTCTAGCACGGAAAGATTAGTCGGTACTTCATCTATTTCATAATGTAAAACATTTTGAATTTTTTAAGTTAAATTTAGTTAAGTTTAACCTAGATTATAAACGATCGTAGCAATATTTTCAACAAAATAGATACACTATAAAATTATATTTAATGTTTGGTTTAATGTAACTAATTTATTTTCATAAATGTCTATGTTTTTCCTATAAACTTAATTAGTTTAACTGAGAGTAGTTTGACTTTAAAAAAAATTGGTAAAAATGCCTTACATTAAAGAAAGGAATTCATGGTACATGTGTATATATAAGGCTCACAGTTTTTTTTAAGCGCACTACTGTGTTTCTTCATTAATTCCCACTAACTTTGTACTGGGTAGGCCATTCGTGGATTCCTATATATGTTTAGTCATGTGTTAATTGCACCGTGGCTAAAAGGAACAAGTGATTTTGCTGGGCTTTTGCAATTTTCCTATATTATAATTTTTAAATAGACAGCATTGGTGCAAGATGTTTCACGAGAATAAACTAAAAAAGGATCTACGTGTTGGCACGTAAAAGACATACCGCATCCTTTACTATAAGGCATTTTATTTTTTAAGAAAAGTAGAACCTTCTTAAATCTAACCTATTCAAATTCACACGAAATGCGCAATACTATATATTGATTCCCAAATTTGGCTATAGTTTGAATTTAGAAAGAATCAAAGCCAAATTAGGAAAGATCGGGGAAATCTCGCGGAGGCCGGTTGGACCGGAGACATAATGGCGGTCGGATCGCAGGTATATGGCCGGTCGGACCGTAGGTATATGAGCGGACAGAACATCTTGAGCCCGAATACAATTAAGGCTATTTTGAGTTTTCTTGCTTAGAGGCCAGAGTTTCTCGAGTTTTAACACTTTTCTAAGTCTAATTGGACGTGGAGAAGACCTACTAGACCCGTGGGATTGCAAGACCACCTCTCCTATAAATATTTAGGAGCCCAAGGCCGATTGACACCACCAATCAATCATCAAAATCATATCCTACAACCTTTTAGTTCTACATCTCCCTCCTGATGTAGACTAGGGTTCCCGATCTTCCGAAAGGTTCTGATAACCAATGATTTGGACGGAGTCGCAACACACGTCGATCCGGCTTCTTGAGCCC
>CM002476.1:13176472-13206658 GCA_000325765.3 Leersia perrieri | reverse complement strand
TTGGACCTTGAACATCCAACGGAGGTGTATTGTGTGCATCGGAATGAGTGATGTCCTCATCACCTCCTTCTTGCTACCTATCACAAGCCTATTCTCCTCAATCCTCAATTGCTCATCATCTCTCGTCTCTACGGCGTTAGAGAACGTCCTAACTGGCTTGCCAAGTCTAGGACAAACCGGCGCGCGCTCATCCTGACGAGGTCCCTTCCGGGTGATCGTTCGGCGACATCTACCCCCACGACGACGCGTCTCCGAATACCGTTGTGGGTTGCACGAGGACGTGCACACATGTATTGGTGGATGCAATCCGCCGCCAACACTATATTCAATATTGATAAAAACAATTTGTATGTTATGGGTGTTGCTTTGTTAATTTTTCTATAAATTAGATCATCGTCTTACGGAGGGAGTAGTAAACAGAATCCCAAGAAGAGTAAAATATTGAAACACAAATATGTAATTGAATTAAAAAAAATTCCATTTTGATTATCTTCTGTTTAAAAGTACAGAGAGGATCAAATTATACATGAATTAAGAATAGAACGACTTTTATACACCCGTCCCTTTTTTCTGTTTTATCAGTAAGGCCGCAGTGAGAATTGACAAGTCCATACGAAACTTTGAGATGTATATGGCCCTCAGTTTCGGCCAAAAAAAAAGAAAGAAAAGAATATGTATGCCTCACTCGGCTTAGTGCATCGCCAAGTGGGCGACCCGAAAAGCCAATTTCTCTAAACAAATTGCTAACCACATTTAGTTAGCGATGATTGAGTCCATCAACAGATAAGCACGAGAGGACGAACGAGGAAAGCAAATAAAGTGGGTACAGCGGGCACGGGTGCAAGTGCAACGGCCAAAAACCATGGAGAGGAAGGAGGAAAAAAACAAACGTGGGTTTCTTGCAGTGGATGACTAGGGAAAGGAGAGAGAGAGAGAGTGTGGGTGGGGACCCCACCGGGATCCGAAAACCCGCCCACGGTATTGGTCGCGCGCCCACAGAGGCAGCAGCGGAAACAGGGGCCGTCGCTGTACGATTTCCACAAAACCGGGAGCCACCCTTTTCCTTTTCCTCTTCCTCCCTCCTTTCCAGTTTCCGCGGTGGTGTGGCGCCGCGGTCTGGCTCGCACAACCTGTTTGATGGGCCCCACGGGGACGTGGACGCCACGCGTTGCGTCGTCTCCTCCTCCTCGCGTCTCGGGCTCCTCCTTTCCCTGCGCTGTGGGGCCTACCGCCAATGCTCTGCCCCCGGAGTCTTGGATCTGTTCTCTCTCTTCACGCGCACTGTCGGAGCAGGTTAATCAAGAACTGGAGCTGCGTGATCATTCCTTCCCCCTTCACTCGGTGTCTTCGGGGACGGTTTTTTACTGTTTTAGAATTGGGAAGGGATGGGAAATGGGGTCAGCGGAATTGTTTCCCTGCAGAATCACAGTCATTGCCACGTCAAACAACCTGTGGTTTACTGTAAAATCAATGGACGGGGCCGTTGTTTCTGGAAATGGAGTTCCCGGGTGGCGGCACTGGAAGCTATAGCAGTAAATCGGAAAGTAGCTATACGTAATACTAACACGTAACGGTAGCAAAAGTATGTACTGATACTAGTGTACTCCAGTCATTTCATGGAAGACGCAGCGGGGTAGTAGCGATCGAGCGACCCGCGAGATAGATAGAGCTTGGCGCACGCGGTTCCGATGAAATCTCCCGGCCGCGGCGCCTCCAGTTTTGGAGCTAGAATCCATTCCTCGGACGCGGCTTGGCGCGCAAGCCCGCAGTTAACCACGCGGTGGGCCCCACAAGCACACCACCCCGCTGCTTCGCCTCGTTTTTTTTTTTCTTTTCCTGGCTGGTGCGGCGCCGAACCCGGCCTTCCGAAACCACTGGCGCCGAGCCGAACCCACTTATAAAACAGGCGCCCCTCTCTTTCCTCCGCTCCCCGTCATTCTCACACCAAACATCTCATCTCATCACCTCCAACAAGGCAGTCACAGCACACACAGGCTTGGAGAAGAAGAAGAAGAAGGAAGAATAGTATCACCTCGGTCTCCAGCAATTCGGGCGACCAGTTGATAGTCGAGGCGACAGGTTGCATAAGCATTTGGCGAAGATGCGGATGAGCTGCAACGGCTGCCGGGTGCTGCGCAAGGGGTGCAGCGAGGGATGCACCATCCGGCCGTGCCTGCAGTGGATCAAGACCCCCGAGGCGCAGGCCAACGCGACGGTGTTCCTCGCCAAGTTCTACGGCCGCGCCGGGCTGCTCAACCTGCTCGCGGCCGGCCCCGACCACCTCCGCCCTGCCGTCTTCCGCTCCCTCCTCTACGAGGCCTGCGGCCGCATCGTGAACCCGATCTACGGCTCCGTGGGCCTCCTGTGGTCGGGGCAGTGGCCGGCGTGCCAGGCCGCCGTCGAGGCCGTCCTCAAGGGCGACCCCGTCGTCCAGGTCTCCTCCGAGGCCGCCGCCGCCGCCCAGGCCACCCCGCCTCTCAGGGCCTACGACATCCGCCACGTCGCCAAGGACGCCGAGGCTGACGCCGCCGCCAACCTCCTCCGCGTCGCCCGCGGCGCCGGTGGTGGCCGCACCCGCTTCAAGCGCGCCTCCTCCACCTCCAACCCCAAAGCGGACAAGCGCCGCGCCGCGTCCCCCAGCAGCAGCACGCACGATGACACGGATGCGGCGGTGGTCGTTGCCGACCACGACGACGACCACCTCCACCACCCCGAGATGCTGAGCCATCATCACGAGGAGTCGGCGGGTAGCCACGACCACGACCACGATGACGACGACCATGTGGTGGATGACGGTGACAACAACGACATGGCCGTGGACGACGTGCCGCCGCCGCCAGCGCGGGCGGGGTCGGAGGATACCGAGGTCGAGGCCGGCTCGCACGTGAGCCAAGCCGAGCAGAGCCCGTTGCCGGCGGAGCATGAGGAGGAGCAGGAGGAGGTCGGGCTGGAGCTCACGCTCGGGTTCCAGCCGCTCGTGGTGCGCGCGGCCTCCAGGAGGTCGGCGTCGGCGGAGGCGGAGGCGCGCTGCGATCTCAGTGGCTTGAGCGCGGAGTCGAGCCGCATCGGCCTGCGGCTCGAGTTGCCGGCGTGACTCAGAAGCGCGGGGCTTTTCTTTGAGTAGCTGATAGGAGAAAGACAGTTTTGGTTTCGTGCCAGAAGGGAAACAGGAACAGAGGAAAACATCATTATTAGTTTCTTTTTTTTACACCTTTTTTGTCCTTTTTTCGCTTGCTCTGCATCGTTGTAGGATTCTCCCGTGTTCCTCCTGTCATGTACTTGTGTGATGTCTGCCTGTACAGACTTTCTCAGGTTCGGCTGTGACAAAAACTTGTTCAAAATCGATAGAACAATCCAGATCTCTGGAGTGAAAAAAAAAGTTGAAATTCAATTATTCTCCTACAATTGTGACATAATTTATCTTGGGTCATTTCGTTCTTTTGCACCTTACTTTAACTTGTGCGATAAGAATTACAAAGCTTGTTAAACTTCACGGCGAATTTATTACTTCATTGCAACAAATTTATGGTTCGTTACAAGTCAGTCCGAGGTAGGATTGGAGACATTGATCCCTGCAAGAAGGCCCGGGTACCATTTTCCAAACATCCAGTCAGATCAACAAAGTTGCGTCTTCTTGAAATGGACAGCATATGAATCAGCAATTTGTACTCGAAGTTGCATAAGCCTGATTCAAGTAGGAAAATAAGCAACCTGATGTAAATAGAACATGGCTTTATGGCCACTTTTAGGGCAGGGCTGAAGAACCAGGTTTTTGCATAAACCTGATAAAACTATACAGAAGACTTTCCGACAATGTTATATTATCCGTCGTAGCCTAATTGCTAAGTTGATCCATTCCTCGAAATCGTAAACCTTTTTCCTGAGAAGCAATTGGAGACTTTAATCCAACAAGAAGACTAGGACCCCACCATCCCAACATCGATCCAGTCAAGCCAATACAGTTGTGGCTTCCCAACTTTAGAAATGATTTTTGCTTAGACCTGATTCAGGTCGGCAATAAAAATCGTGGGGATACTCACACATGGCGGTATGGGCCGTGTGGCATGTTTCAGGCCAACATGGCCAGGTTTTCCATGACCTGAATAATTGGCATTTGATGATCCAGAGACCACCGGAGAAGAGAGTATCTGAATAATAGAACATACCAACTAATTACATGAGGATCAGCGTTTTGGAGAACATAGGCAAAAGCTGAAGCTTTGATGGCCATATGTAATTAACCCTATCATGACTGGGAGCAGAGGAGCCATTGTAACATCCAGGAGCAAAAAAGGAAGAAAGTTGAATTGATAGTTTCCGCACCATATAACTAAAATGAGAGAATTTATCATATACCACTAAGTTTGTTCCAGTTCAACAATATACCATCGACATTGTCACTCTCTATAATATACTGGCTACTTTACCTATTGTTCTACAATATACCATTGGATTGTGCATATTTTTCAAAAATACCGAAAGTACCCATGCAAACATACAATGTTTATAGTTGATTTGTCCCTCTAAAAGTATCCAAAAATTATGAAAATTTTACTGTAGCCTCCTTACACAATATGAAAGTGTGAATAAGTTTCAAAATTTTTGCATTTCAAAATTTATGTATAAGTAAATATATCCATCTCATTATACATAGGATATGAATGTAAAAAAGTTATAAAAAATAAAACATATAAAAAACTTTCATATTGTGTAAGGATGCTACGGTAAAATTTTCATAATTTTTTGATACTTCTAAAGGGAGAAATCGACGATTAACTTTGTATGTTTGTAAGGGTATTTTGGGTATTTTAAAAAAATATGCTCAACCCAATGGCATATGATAGAATAATAGGTAAAGTGGCCGGTATATTATGGAGAATGACAAAATCGATGATATATTATTGAACCGAAACAAACTCGGTGGTATTGGATAGATTCTCCCAAAAAGAGAGGGAAGAAGAGAAAAGTCTGAATTGAGCGAGCCCATGAGTCATTGACTGTTTGCAGGTACTGAGAATTGAGGATGTCAGTCCATCCAAAGATCTTTCTGAGACTAATGACCATCCAAAGTCTATCTAATGAGTAACAAAAATTGTGTCCCCTGGTGCCCTGGTGTGTTGCGCAGGATACAAGTTGATATGCTCTCATGTGTCCCAATCTTTCGATGAAAGTGAATAATTTAATCGGATGGAGAAAAAGTTGGCAACCTGATTACAACCGTCCAGGACGTTCTGTCTTGGCAATCGCTACACCAACTTCATAGGCTGTTTCTGATCTTTGACGGGGCATGATCAACCCAACCACGAGGGTACCTGTTCATGCAAACAATCGAGAATTAACAAAAACATGTTAAATAAGCAAATCCGAATATACTCACAAAAGTGGGGTTCCGAACAAGTAGTCAGGAGTTCTAACCGAACGCATTACTACAAGCAAAGTAGCAAACAACTAACTTTCAATCTAACAAAAACCCAAGAAAAACTAAGTGGCATCTGATTTTTTATACATGAGAGGGACCTAGGGACGACCCCATGATTGTGGACCTAAACCCTAAGTAGTACAAGGCCCATGGGCTTAAGTGGATGCGCCACAACACTATTAGTCTTCTTTTCCAGGAATAGGCCCGTGCTGTTTTGGCAATTGCGGATGACACATGTATAATTTGAAGGTGAGGTCGGATCCATTGAAAAGATGACTCCATAATATCAACCATAATATCAAGTGCTTGTGGAGCCTAAACAGACATCTAGATTAGTGGGAAATGCTCATTGGAAGTTTGGCTTGTCCAGGAAGCCAAACCAAAATCCACTTCCATGCACCGTCCTTTAACTTCGGTGCACCTTCACCTAAGTACAACAAAATTATCACAAGAATTTACTAGTATACCATTTAGTAATTCATGCATATGCAACCTTAAAAACGAGTTCACCTGATAATCAAGATGACGGGCACGAGCTCGAGTCATTGATCCTTCCATAGCCGGTTTAGTTTATTTACATGGCGTAGTTGTTATCCACGGTGGAAATGTCCGGCTCAAAAGCTCATTGCCTGGTCAATTTCTCCTCTTGAGTTTCTGGTGTTAATTGAACTGTATTGCGAAAGACAAACCCAATAACCGACTGTTTCCATGCATTAATGGTAGTGAGCTAGTAAAATCCAAACCACTTGGTCCTGTAGCCTAGGCTGCCACTCAGCGGACGATAGACAACAAATGATTCAGTGACCTAAATCGAATTTTCCAACCCGGAACAATATACTACTCCACAGTTTGTCACGAACCAACATTCTTAAATCAAAGCATATATAGAAGACAAGGTGAATTAAAATTTGAAGTGTTACCTTCACCTAACACCCTGGAAAAGATGTGTTTTTTTATATTTTTTTTCTTCGGGCTCATATGTAAAATAAAGAAAATAATAATTAAAGGAAAATTAACTCTAGAAGTTGGCCAAGGCCCCACTTGCCCCAATAAAGAGAGATCAGGCCTATCTCTCTCCCCATATAGCCCCAGTTTGCATCTCTTCTCCACAACATCTCTTTTTACATAGATCTCCTCCACCATAGCCCGACTCAAGAAACAAAGTGGCAAAATGGAACATGTAGAAGGATGAGGGAAGCAAGATAATGAGTTTAACTTGAGCTCCCTCGTCAAAGCCCCACCTCGCTGGTTTCTCAAAAGAACCCCTAGGTGAGACCTAAATTTTGATTTTACCTCTATTTTTAAATGCTTTTGGTTGTGTTTTAGCCTAGGGAATCGAAGGGATATGACATTGTAAATAATTTAATTGAACCGCCAAATTTGATGTGATTTTATTAGATGGTTTTGGGGGAAAATTGATGTTTGAAGTCAGGAGAGTATTTTCTGATGAGATCTAGATATTAATAGATTAGACTATGGGGGTGTTAACGGAGCAGATATTATTGCTTCGCTCCGATCCGAATCAGTCCGAAGTAAGGATATGCTAGTTTACAAAAATCCGACGGATATGGTATCAAATGCAGATGCGGAGTCTAAAGTAAGGATATGCTAATTTACAAAAATTCGGTCTCATTTCACTTCTCTCCGTATGTCTTTGGACTCATCCACCCTCAAATCTAGATACTGTTTTTAGCATTCAAATCTAGATGCCATATCAATGGCTTACGATATTTTTATTAATTGCTTGTGATATTTTTATTGTATTGTTGCCCACTATGTTGATGGCTCACAATTGCATATATATGTCACATTCGATCATCTTAATCCACTATCGAGTCGACTTCGTACCGGCTTTTCACCATTTTCAACATCCAAAACAATCCTAATCCGTATCCACATCTGCAAACATCCACACCCGCTCCATTGTGGTTTTAAATATATGAAAAATGTGAAGCAACAGATTTGTTTTATTTGAAAGTAATGTTCTCTGTGTTTTTATGTTCTTTGGTTAGGTCGTAGGAGCTTGTTGTTTACTGTGTTATATGCATGTTCAAGTTTGCATGATGTTTTACTTGTGAATAAATGCTATGATGATTCGGATCGTGCTTGTTGTCGTCTCTTCTTGGTTAGAGGAAGTAAATGTAGCGGTGTCGGTGATATGGGCCCAAGCCTCTTGCTCTTCCAACCCGCACTTCCCTCCGTTGAGGGACGCGCGAGAGGCGTCAACCGCCAACTACCATATTAAATGCGATGGGAGAGGCCTGACACCCGCCCCGTCGCATTTATTGTGACATGAGGCACGACTGTCAGCCCATCATCACCCTTTTGCATGTTTCGAGGGGAGAGGGTGAGAAAGTCTTCAGTGCGTGACCGCGAGCTGATCGCGTGGTCACATACCCACACCTCTCACCACGCCCGGTCACCATCGCATTTAATGCATTGGACGACTACGTGGGAGACAGAGGGCGAGGGCTGGGTGCTTGACGTCACCCCTGATCCAGTTGGTGGCCCAATGACAGGTAGGCCCCATTGGGGGTAGGTAGGTTGACCACACCCCTCGTCAGCAGTATGATGGCCTCGCCGCCCATTTTTCTTCGCCAACTTCTGCGACGTGGCAACAATTGTAGGAGCGGGACATGACCCTTGACAAGACAAAGCGGAAGCCACTCCCACAGTATCAACAGAAAAGTTGAAAAACCCAGGACTACTGTGGTGTCCCCTTGCTCTATAATAGGAGGCCCAAGTCCATCTTAAAAAGGGTTGGCTTTTGGTTACTTCGATCACCCACGCAGTCCCCCAGGGAAGAATTCCATTCTATTAGTTGGAAAATGGATTAGTCGAAGAGTTATATACTCTGATTGTTGCACAAAAACTACCACACCAAGTAT
Organism: Leersia perrieri; assembly: GCA_000325765.3. Classification (NCBI taxonomy): domain Eukaryota; kingdom Viridiplantae; phylum Streptophyta; class Magnoliopsida; order Poales; family Poaceae; genus Leersia; species Leersia perrieri. The sequence continues at coordinate 13,198,351 of CM002476.1, read as the reverse complement.
TGTATTACAACCTCCACATCAAGAACAAGAACAGGAGTAGGGTATTACGCTCTCCAGTGGCCCGAACCTGTATAAATCTCTTGTGTCCATATGTTGATTCTGGGGTACACCATCCTCCCCACCTTCTTCTTCTTCTGCCTCAGGCTTTAGCACCACACCCCTGTGTCGAACCAAAAAAGGGTCCCACGGATCCCTGCTTGTCGAGCACACGCTCCGACAAGCGGTGTTTGCCACAACTTGACTTGTCGTTTTCTTTCCAACCTCCACCTTGATATTTTATATCAATATCCAAAATATTAAACGTTGAATTGAGAACTTACTTTTCTTTGACTCATGTATATCCTGTTTACACTGCCTACTGTTTTGCTTTATGCTCTTGTAAGAATGATGTCACATGTTGTCTCTTGTGAAGAAATGCGGTTATGGTATTACTACTTTAGAAGTCATCGTTCATTACATCACATTAGCACTGCATTTGGAAGTATATCGTGAACCGTACTGTCGGTGATATGGGCCCGGGGGTACCACGTGGCAGCAATATAAAGCGCCTTGGGCCCACCAAGGCAAAGTGATAAAAGGATTAGACCCGGATGGAGTGGCCCGGGTGAACCCCGGGGCCCCTCTGGGAGGAAGCAGACGACCCCGGGGGCCTGTAGATGACCCGCACTAACTCGCCCCTCAGAAGACTCGTGGAAGGGAGCGACGCTGCGCTCCCAACGGCCGACTCATGAGGGCTGGCACGGCCTCACCGCATTAATGGCGATGTGAAATGGCGCTGCCAACCCCCATCATCATTCCTTTCCCTCTGACCGAGGGGAGGAGGCGTGGGCGGCCGCGGCAGTCATGGGTGACCGTGCGGTCACCCACGACAGGACGCCCCCTCTGCCCCGTCTCCGTCGCATTAACCTGCTCTACGGCCTACCGGCTCTGGCAGGGGAGACAGGCGACAAGACCCCACGGCGCCTGCAGCGCCTGCTCTACCAAATCCATTCCTGATCCCGGATTACACGGCGGATAGAGGAAGTTGGTGAGAAGAGCGTGCCGGCGTGCCTGCCACGCCGGTACAGTGTAATCTACTCTTGGCGTCCAAGAAAGGGAGAGAGAGAGGGAAAGCCGTTGTGGTGCTCCCTTGAGTATAAAAGGAGACCCAGGCTCACAGTAAGAGGGGGACTTTTTCCGTAAGCCAGACTTAGAGTAAAGAACACCCACGCTTGTAAGCAAGAACATTCTTCCCACAGTAGTAGACACACAACAGGAGTAGGGTATTACGCATCCTACGGCCCGAACCTGTATAAACTCTTGTCTCCATTCCCTCACGGGATTGGGTTTTTCTTCTTCCTCACGCAATCATAGAGCTCGGATCCACCCGTACCCCTGGGCCGGACAAAAAAGGGGTTCCACAAATCCCCGATGGAGGAGTTTACGCTTCGACACGTACCGATAAAACTTCGTATTTTGTCGTAATACGATGCATCTTTAGACCTTCGATGTGAAGACAAGAATATCATTGCATTTTATATGCACCTTTTGCTTTTTGGGCTATTAAGATTATATTCTACTAAGATCATCTTGAGAAGTCTTTGTTCTCATATAATTATGGAGATGTGGTATGTCTTTACCCATGTATTTATGAAATTTAATGTTTGTCTTTAATTCGTTATACGATGGTATCAAAGATAAAAAATGTTTTGTTAGAAAAAAAACTATTTGGTAATAGTCAGTTGTCGCCGGCAGCTGGTTTATTAAGCTGAAAACCTTTTTTTTTTCTGTTTTGGAAGTTTAAGTTTTTACATGAAGTTAAAATATCTTAAAATATGTTTTTTCATTTGAAAGTTTGAGTTTATTCTATTTGAAAATCCTTTTTATTTTCTATTTTTATTTTTCTTTCTGAAAGTTTGATTTGTTTGCAAATAAAAATATTGGTAGGAAAAACTGATTGTTGGTAGCAACAGGTTGGCAGTTGGGCGGATAGCCGGAAAACACCCTAAAGAAGGGTATGCGGATGACCAATTGCTCCCTAGAGGGTTATATCCGAGATTTCTATCTTAGTAGGGGGTATCTTCGCAATTTTCGATCCACAAACGCTTCCCAGGCTCCCAGCCTCGATCAAATCCTCTTCTCGTGCGTTTCAGAAGAAAAAAAAAGAAGAAGAAAAGTCCTTTTCTCGGCGGCTCCGGCGTGCATACTAGCGGCGGCTAGCGGCTAGGAGGCCGCGGCGGCGAGCAATTAGTTGTCAGCGAGCAAGCGAAGAGGAGGAGCACTGCAGCAGTGGCGGCGCCGCGGCGGCTACTAGGTGGGAGAAGTGGCCCGGAGAGCTAGAGAGCCTAGAGAGAGAAGCTAGGGTTTGGGTAATTTGGGGAGCGAGGGGCCGAGGGAAGGGGAGGGATGAGCATAGTGCCGAAAGAGACGATTGAGGTGATCGCGCAGAGCGTCGGCATCGTCAGCCTGCCCGCCGATGTCTCCGCCGCGCTCGCCCCCGACGTCGAGTACCGCCTCCGCGAGATCATGCAGGTCAGTGCCCTCCCGAATCTCTCGCTCCCCCCAAACATTGCTTGGTCTGGCTTGGTGCGCTTCGGGGGATTCGGAGGCTGCCTTCCCCCATTCCCTTCGTAGGGAGATTCGCATGGTTCTCCGAGGCTTGGATTCGTTTCTTTTTGGGCGATTTAGGACTTGAGGGAGCAATTGCTTGCTCTTTCTTGTTCGTTGTCTCAATTGCTTCCTATGCTCGCCGTTGAGCAAAGTTGCCGTCAGAGTTTTAGGGCGAGCATAGCAATTTGCTATTTGTCCATCGTATCACCAAAAAAAAAAAAACTCAATTTGTATATATTTCGTTAGGTACTGAGTCTCATAATTTATGTTCTGTCCACTACTTAGGATAACATGACATTGGGGAATTTCTTTAACTGAACCCTGAAAATATGTTCCCATCTGATCTTTATGCATATTTTTTTTTTTGGAAAACTATCATTGGCAAAACTACAGATTTATCACAAAAAATTTCAAGTTTAACGCTATATTGTCAGAAAACTTCATATTGAAAGTAACGACATATCACAGATATCGATTTAACACCAATTTTACCATGAAACTACAAATAAGGTTGCGTCTGTACCACTTTATCCTGATGAACTTTTCAAAATCTATATTTCCTCATCAAGTTGGTGCCAAATCTGCAGATTTTATTATATTGTTTCTTAAGTTACAAATTTGATGCTACTTCCATAGTTTTGAGATACTATGACTCAAATATATAGTATTGCGATATTTTTTTCTTAATACATATGTTGACCATATAAATATTATCAGTCACAGAATTGTCATGCCATTTTTTCCTAGGCACTATATGCATTTTATTAATACTGTGGATTGTAACAGGAGGCCATCAAGTGTATGCGGCATGCAAAGAGGACAGTCCTGACTGCAGATGACGTTGACAGTGCTCTGAGCCTCAGGAATGTTGAGGTAGCTTCTATTCCAATGATAACATTTTAGGATTATAAATGCAGTTTTTGATATAGTATCTGTTGTATGCTTTAATTCGTCAAACTTGCTGGATAGTCCAAGAATCGAGCCAATATTTCTTGGAATTTGCTCATTATTAAGCTAAAATTATAAATTGTTGAGAAGCTTAGAGTTTGATGATTTTTTTGTGGACACATGTTAGCCAGGAATGAGGCATAATTCGTGTTTTGTACCTGTTTCTTTGATTTCTTACCTTCTTGTAACCCAGAACATTTGAGGTTGCAACCTAAAGATGTGATTATGTTGTTACTAACTTCCAACATCATCTTGGTGTGTTAAATTGTAAACTAATAAGGTAATGCAAGTATATCATACTCTTTGAACCATAATTTAGTTAGTGCTAGTAATAAGGAAGTTGATCTCCTGTACTTGGTGATATCGCCTGGTTTGTACACTGTACATGTGATCTCATGATGCTATGGCATGGGTTTGATATGGTTGCAATTGCAAGTCCAGAGGCTAGTGTACCTGCTGTTGTATCTGCTGGTATGTCTGTTTCCTGACAACTATGTGAGCTTTGAGGCCTATTGGAGAAGATAGACTAGGAAATGGTAGATGATAACCTGTACGTTGCTATGGGAACTTGTATGAAGTCATATAGGGTCTGTTTGGTTGGAGGAATGAAGATGGCCACCCATTTTAGTATTGATCACAATAAAATTAATGGTAATTAATATAATTTGTTATTAATACAAAAATGGTTCACCCAACAACAAAACAAAAAATTGGCTCATGCAATTGACCCAACCAAACACTCAACATGGATCGATCCATCCACTAGCGTCCCATCCAACCTTTCCCTCCGATGAAGGAATGAATAGGAACTGTAGAGATCAAATCAACCGGCTCAGTTTTTTCTTGATTACATGGCCTCATGCTTGGGTGACAATCATATACTAGAATATTAGGATCTGTTTATCTTTCTTTCCATAGATACTCGTCCGGCTTTAGAAACTCCCCCCTAACAATCACCTGCCAAAATACCGTACTAGCCAACTCAAAACACTTGATTGTTATTTGGTGGATGCTTTTATTTTGTGCTACAGCTACATGGGGCCATATGAACTGCAGGTGTGTTAAAACATGCATCATACTAACTCCTAACAAACTCATGATAATTCTTGCCGTTGCTGAAGCAACAGATGTGAACCACCATACTCATGATAATTCTTGCTGCACTTAGAGTTGTGTGTGCATGTCTAGCTTCTGCTGATGCCTTCTGTGTCACAACTGCCTCGCATACACCATAGCTCAAAGCAAGTGGCTAGTAAGTTTTAGTGTTTGCCTAATGGAACTATTCAAAAAAAGACACTGCAATTGTCCCTACTCCAAAAAATGGGACTGCATTTGTCCTCTGTTTCAAAACTGATACTGCAATTTGAGCCTTTGGAGAAAGCCATACCAATAATAAAATATGCAGAGGAGCATAATGTCTTTAAAGCTTGACATGTAATTCCTCAAGGGAGCAGCCAAACTGTAAATAGGGGAGAAACCATCCTTCCATGTTGCCCCCTGTTGATATTTGACTTCATCGGTTTTGTGGTTACTACAGTCCGGGAGGATGCTACAAAGATTTTACTTTGGGTGGAACTGATTGAGCGAAAGATGAATAAGTTCAACAAAGCTCAAATTGTAGTTTGGGCTGGATGGGAAAACTAATCCATATGATAAAATACAATAATATATGAGATATGTATTAATGTCAAATGGTGTGCCCTAAGCCAAATGGCACTTTGTGTGAGAATTTGATGCCTTTTTTCTTTCAAATTAAGAACTGAGAAGGATTATATATTAAACATTGCCAATGTGTGTTGTTGTTGTGTATTACTTCATATGTGAGTGTTTCCTACTTTTGCAATTTTGCTTGCAAGAAACATAATATCTTCTTTGGCACTCCCAATGTTATAACTGGGAAGATGTGAAACTGGTTTAGCATGCTAGGTTGGTTTTTTTGATACCATTTTGCTACATAATTTATTTATTTATTTTGTTAAAATTGTGATTACTGTAGTGTAGTTTTGGTGGGATATGATTGCATTCAGGGTCTAAGTACACAAGCTAAAATAATAGCATTGTATTGAGTACTTGGATCATAACCTATTATCACATAAATTGATGTATTGGTTGCAGTGCTGGTAGGAAATCTGCTGAAATATTTGTTTTCATGGTGGTTGCATGTTATGGTTACTTTTACCAACAGTAAATATTGTTTGAGTGCACCGGCGTCACTTGCATTTATTTAGTTTCTTTGACTTTTCACTCAGCCTGTATATGGGTTTGCTTCTGGCGATCCCTTGCGGTTTAAGAGAGCTGTGGGACACAAGGATCTCTTCTATATTGATGACAGGGAGGTAGACTTCAAAGAGGTAAGGGCTCTAATTATGGATGAATCATATAACTTTGTAGTAATTTTATCGTAGTGACCAATATGAAATGTCTTATTTGTTGACTTCGTGCAGATAATTGAGGCTCCTCTACCTAAAGCTCCTCTTGATACAGCAGTTGTAGCTCACTGGTTAGCTATTGAAGGAATCCAGCCTGCAATTCCAGAGAATCCTCCTGTAGATGGTTAGCTACCTTATCTTACTTTACTCTTTAAAAGGGGGAGTTGGGGGTTATGGTACGACCACCCTTGTGTCGATCTTTTGTGGCTTGCAAATGTGTATTTATGAGATTTTTCTAGAAGAATATTGGATCTTTAAATACGAGTTGGTGTTAGATTGGGGATACTTAGTTATCTGTTGCATTTTATGTCTAGACATAGTATATCTACTTAGGATCTTAGGATCCATTGCAGCCTACCTATGTTATAGTTGTCTGTCATATGTCTACTTTGTGTGTACTTACACCTTCAGTAAGTTTACATCGTACTGTTACCTGCTTCTATGTATACAATGTCCCTTGGGTGAGGGGGAGAGCAGTTGTGGACATACCCAATTTTAAGTGTGCTTAAATCTTTCTTTGTATGCAATGTTTCTTTTCCCTCATCTGTAGATTTTGGTTGTCTGACGATTAGTGTTTCACCTCAGCTATTGTAGCACCAACTGAAAATAAAAGGACAGAGCATGGGAAGGATGATGGACTTACTGCTGATATCAAGCTTCCTGTTAAGCATGTGTTATCTAGAGAACTCCAGGTATTTAGGTTACTGTATTAATTTGGAGCCTTATATGAATTTGTATTCTTCTTTACTGGTTATTATTTTTGCAGATGTACTTCGATAAAATAGCGGAACTTACTATGAGTAGATCTGAAACATCAGTTTTTAGAGAAGCATTAGTGAGCTTATCAAGAGACTCTGGCCTTCATCCGTTGGTTCCCTACTTTTCCTACTTCATCGCAGATGAGGTTGTAGTCTTGCTTTCAGAGTATACTGTGTGAACTGGCATTGCCTTATAGTGTCTATCCTTACAATTTCAGGTTACCCGGAGTTTGGGTGATCTTCCTGTTCTATTTGCTCTCATGCGTGTAGTCCAAAGCCTTCTACACAATCCCCACATTCATATTGAACCATATGTAAGTGGTTGATAAGTCAATTTTGATGCTTTGAAGTTTTAGTTGTTACATTTTAGCATTGCCCACTTATGTTTGAAGCCATGACTGTTAAAATGCAATATTTTTCTTGACTGGCAGTTGCATCAGTTGATGCCGTCAATGATCACCTGCATTGTTGCGAAAAGGCTTGGGCATAGGCTTTCAGACAACCATTGGGAGCTTAGAGACTTCTCTGCTAATTTGGTTGCTTCAGTATGTCGAAGGTGAGTGATTGCAAAGAATACTAGTGGAATGCCTATGCATTGCAATGGGCTTCAAATAAACATGTATTACCTCCGATCACTCCCATTTGATGCCAGGTGAACCAAACTCAACTCTCACAGTGTCAAATAAGGGAGTAATAAGTTAAACTTGGAAAAGGTGTATCATGAAATAATCTTGTAGCAAGCATACATGCAAATGATCATTATCCACAAAATATCCCACTAACTCAGGATGTGGCCTGGCAGGCTCACCACTACTAAGGCTCTTTTGGACTAGCCAAATACCCATGCATTGCAATGGATTTCAATAAAAATATATACTATAAAATTTAAACTTTTGAAGTTTTATATTAGTTGACCAAACATCAAGCCATAAGTATCATTATTAAAATCTACATGCACAAATAAATACTCGTCAAGCAACTCAACTGGAGGAGCTCGAGAGTAGAGACCCATGTCCACCACTAGCTTCTTTTACCAGGTAGTAGTTATATATGCTACGTTCCTATGTAAGCTCATTATACCCAAGATTCAAGAGTGTTATCAGAATCTAAGCTGTTGTTTATGGTCACAGTCAGGACCATTTACACACCACTATCACAGTTCTTTTTTTGTCGAGTTTACTGAACAGTGTACACATTTGTCTGTATCAGCTTTTGGACGAATGGCAAGATAATAGTGGTTTGATCTCCATTTCCTACTTGGTTCCTCATCAAAATCTTATTTCTTTGCGAGACATGAACAGTTGCTATCAGTTAAAGTTGAACCATTTCCTCGCTAGCATGATTCTACTAAAAGTAGATTAATATATTCTGTTAGCTGGTGTTCGTTTTAATTTATCTCAATTGGTCATATTGATTTTTACATTTTCTATAGGCCCATGTGTAGACAAAAAGCTCCACCTTTTATCTTGATGCATGTATAGCGGGCGGTGACTTTTTCTTGTGCGAAATGAGCCTTTTTTTTTCTGAAAAAAACAGTATGGGAGGACTGTACTTAGAAAATTAGCATACAATAGATAGTAAAGCACAAAATCTTCAAGACAAAAGCAAGGTTTACAAAGATCATAAAAGCTAGAAAACTGGACACTGAAGAACAATACCGATGGAGAGTATAACCAAACATATTATTATGTGGGGAAGAACTTGTTTGAGGCACGCTTCTCAAGGAGGGTAGCTTATGATAGCACCTTTTCTTCCATTTTATTTGGAGGTGCTTTTTCAAAGTTCCATCTATTTCTTTGAAGCCAAATAGTCCAGCAGCTTTGTGTATTCAGTTACTTAAAGTGACAGTGCTTTACCTATGTTTACACACTTCTGTTATGAAGGTTGAACATTACTTAAGTCTGGCTCTCCGTTAAATGGCTGCTGCTTGTGCTGTTTGATTGCCTTTTGATGTTGCTTTCAATGAAACAGAAACATTTGTTTTGTAGGTTTGGTCATGTGTATCACAACCTCCAAACCCGGTTGACAAAGACGTTGATCCACGCATTTCTTGATCCCCAGAAATCATTGACACAGCATTATGGTGCTGTTCAAGGGATATCTGCATTGGGGCCCAGTGCGGTAGGTCGTGCTCAAGCTTCACTTATTTTAAATGCCTGAAAAATTTTCTCTCACAAATTTTGTTGTTTACCAGATTAGGCTTCTGCTTTTGCCCAACCTCGAGACATATATGCAGCTTTTGGAGCCAGAATTACAACTTGAGAAGCAGAAAAATGAGATGAAAAGAAAGGAAGCATGGCGTGTTTATGGTGCCCTGCTGGTTAGCTTACAAGCTTTAAATGTAAACATGCTTTCTATTTTTGTTCACCAGCTTACCTGTCGATGCATTTTTCAGTGTGCTGCAGGAAAATGCTTATATGATCGGCTCAAGTTGTTTCCTAATTTGCTTTCTTCGTCAATGCGACCTCTTTTGAGGAGTAATAAGAGAGTCATGACTAACAACCCAAGTAAGTCCTCAGTTTGAGCATTTTCTTAGATACATAATACTGCAAAATGTTGAAATTATTAGGGTGTGTAAATTTCAGATAAACGGAAGTCTAGTACAGATATCTCCGCATCCCAGCCACCTCAGAAGAAAATGGCAACAGATGGGGGGATGAATTCTATGGCTTCACCTCCCATGGCTGGAAACATGCCAGGAACCATGGATGGCTTCTCCACCCAATTAACCAACCCTAGCATGATGCAAGCTTCATCCTCTGGACAATTGGTGGAAAGCACTGCATCAGGTGTGATTCGGAGGGATCAGGGAAGCAACCACCCGCAAAGAGTTTCCACAGTGCTGAGGCTAGCCTGGAAGGAAGACCAAAATGCTGGGCATCTCTTGAGTTCATTGTACGAAATATTTGGTGAAGCCATCTTATCCTTTGTTCAACCACCAGAGATATCATTCTTTTTGTAGGAAGCAATTGCGTGGCGTTAAGTGCTATGTAATCTGCATTGTACCATTAGGCTGGTCTTGTGGAGTTCCTGAAAATGAAATTGATGTTAGGAATCTTGTAGTGGTCTGATGCTAGGTTTAATTGCTTAGTGACATAGTGCTGCAATATTTTACTTCTGCTGATTTGTTGAATATTTTTATTTATTATAGTCATTTTATCTCATGTAACATAAGCACTACTGGTGCGCCATTTATGGCATTCACATTTTTACACCTTACTGATTCATTGCAGATTGCAAGTGACACGTGCGAATGTAAAATGTCTTATTGTGTTGCTTAGGGTTCGATAAAAGGAGAAAAATGGCCCACATGTGATAATACTAGTACCTTTTATACATTATTTAGAGGGTTTAGCTAGGTCACAGGGACAAAAAAAAAATCATGCTAATTTGTCAGCTGCAGAACCGAACGAAACAATTGGATGATGTAGAATACGTAGCAGCAACAGCTGTAGGGGCATGTCGGGAGGGAGGACATTTCATTGTGTAGTGGACTATTGAAATGGTATCCCACAGAACAACCTGATGCCTATTACTCCCAAGATGGATATTTCGAATTTGGACAACATCTAAAGTAGTATTTCTAAAGTGAAAGTTATAAACTTTCTTGCAATCTCATTGAGCCACATAGGCAACTTAATAATGACCATTGGATAAAAATAAGGATTCTCTACTAACCATTGGATACACATGAACTAGCATTAGTCAAAGATAATTCTAGAAGCCTCTGTAACCTTGGAGGCCCTAGGGAACTCATATCAAGAGATATAGACAAAAACAACACCAACGAATTAAATTATAAAAAAGCTAGAATTAAAACCAGAAAAGGAAATAAAATGGAGAAAAAAAAGTTGCTAGAACTGCCGCCATGACAAAAAAGAAAGAACAAAAAAGCAATAGAAAAAAGAGCAAATACTCCACTTATGGTTCTATCGACTACATTTGATCAACACAAATTCTTTGCTACAATATGTTGTCGAAGTCTCCAAGATATTGTAAATTTTAAAATACTTAAAACTGTATATGTTAATATAAATCAATTTGATTTTTTTAATTTCTAAGATTTAAAATATACTTACTTGAACATACAAATATAAGATTTACAATACATATTGCAAATTCTCCGTACTAAAAATCAGTTATCAGTTACCATTTACATAGAAATTGTAGCTACTATTCGTGTCATGCAAGCAACTATATATTGGCTAACAACTTGCATACAATATTGCTGCAAGTGATATGTTCAATAATAGAGAGAGAATAAGGTCATGTCACTACTAGATATTTGTCTATTGCAACAACGCAAAAACATGGCAAGAGGACCAAAATAGTTGCAATACATACCAATAGCAACTATGGCACTGTTGTTGGGAGCCATGACAAGTATATATATGTTGCAATAGGTCCATTGCAATAATTTTTTTGTTTGGTGGCAATAGTATTTAGTTGCCACGGAACGATCACTGTTGCAATTGCATATGTTGTCATGCCTAACATCGTGGCAATAAGACCTATTGCCACACCATAAGACGTTGCATTAGACATCACTTGCAACAAACTTGCCACCAAATAAGATTTATCTGTGATGAGTCAAAAATTCAAATAAAAGCCAAACAAAATATTTTGAAAATTTTCAACCTTTTAGCAATGTTACATGTCACTAGCCATGCTTTTATAATTTTTTTTTCTAATTTTACCATATTGTAGAGTATGGGATTCGAACCCAGAACCTTCCTCTCTCCAAACAACAAACTCACCATTTGGCGATGAGCTCATACAGACAAATATTCTCATACTTTTCATTTAACTATACATGAGTACGAGCTCATCCACCATCCGCACATGTAGCTATTGCAAGAAAAATATATGATTATTGCAACCAAAAATATTCGTGGCAATATTATTAACATATTGCAACCATTTCTTAAAATGATGGCAATAACACCTATATATTGCAACAAAAATAAAGGTTATCACAACATAATATATTCATGGCATATTGTCCACATAATGCAACATTGTCGTACAATGGTGGCAATAAAACTCTAACTAGTGCAACGAAAATCAAGATTATTGCAACACAAGATATTCGTTGAAATATTATTCACCTATTGCAACCATTTCGCGTGATGGTGGCAATAGCAACTAACTATTGCAACGAAAATTATAATTATCACAACGCAACATATTCGTGGTAATATTCTCTATATATTGCAACTATTTTGCAAAATGGTGGCAATAACACATACCTATTGCAACTGAATTTGCATTGTTGCAATGATCTCTGTGGCAATAGGGTAAAAACCTAGTAGTGTGTGAATGCGTGACTCCACTGGCTAGTTCACTTGAACTTTTTAAAATTTTGTTGGGTAATGCCCATTTTTGCCCCCAAAACTTTGTTCAAAGTTTACCTAAAAATAGCTTTGTTCACTGTTTATTTCTCATCCTAACTAACAGAAGATTTAAACCTAATTAACACACTGGAACATTATTTTTTTAGTGGTTCTTTTTGAAAGAGATCTGGTTATTCTCCTTTTCTCTTATTTTATGCTTATTTTGTTGATGTTCACAGGCTCACAGCCATGGAACTTAATTAAAGTTCTTGGAAGTGAAAAAATACTGCAATAAACAAAATACGGTTTATGCTATATATATAATATTGAAAATTGAAGATAAAAATTAACCGGTTTTGTGGGTGAAATGGATTTCAAGCAAGTTTAAGGGTAAAAAAAGGTCTTTCCCAAATGTGATCACAGTTGTTTGAAATATTTACTTTAAATATTAAAAATGATGATGTAGATTACCTTTTAAGGAGTAATTTCATAAACTTCTTAGATCTATATAATTATTCGTGGTCAAAGTAACATGACAAATACTATGAGAAAGGCCAAAAAGCAAGGATTTTTACTTGATTGGAGACATATTTTTTTTCACTTTGAAGGTTTTCCGAAGCGCCATCTCAAGTTTGATATAATTAATTCAAGACAAATAATATCACCTCATCCATGGTGGGCAAGATTTGAAATATTTTGGATGCACACAAACTGCATATCGTGATAAAGAGACATGAGTGGGAACATGCTCATCGAGGCACACAAGTGTGATTCAAAATTTATCACAAAATAAGTATACTTATATAGTACTACATCCCCTAGCCACCTGTGCATCCCATATTACTCCTAACCATACTCTCGCTCCCAATCACCCCTCATTTGTTGAGGAGTTATCCTCCCTAGTACTTTGTCATTGAAGGACTTAGGTGGCAGTTGCAGCTGTGCAGCGTAGCAATAGCACAAATGAGCAGCTTATGAGTAGTAGCATACATTGGCTACCCAATATGCGATATGCGATACCCTACGAGGAGGTGTATATAATAATTATATATCCCTGATAACTATGTATGTACAGAAGGGGATCAACATAATCGTGCTATCATATAGGTTTAGATAAAGAAATTGTATTGTATACGGAAGATCACTCGATGCTTGTTATTGGATTGTCACTATGGACACAAATAAATTATTCTCGCATCACTATATTTCTATTACTAACTCGAGACAAAATAGTTAAAAATCAAGCCAAAATATTTAAAAATTAAACTGGGTAAAAATATGTGAAAAGGAATAAACTTCATAGACATATAGAAAAGAATCATATGTGATATGTCTGGCTTTGTCCAACTTTGTGGCATAGGTCATATTTGTTTGTCTGAGCTACCAATATATTGTCGGCGACATAATCTTAGTAATTTAAGTTGTTGATGTTATTAATGTTGAGTTTGTCACCAATTTAGGCTAAATATCAATCAGTATACAATAGACCGATAAAAGTTTAAGGTTGTACCAAAGGAGCATTTTAAAAATCAAACTAAACTATCGCATTTACTTACACTACTACAGAACACCTAATAGGGGACGTCTCTATAGGTGGCGGTTCCCCTAAAACCACTACAGTCCGATTCCCCCCTATGGAAGATTAAAAAGTTAAAAACCGTCGCCTATAGTCAGGTGGCGGTTCTTAATAAAAACCGCCACCTATAGTGTTGATAATAGGTGATGGTTATTTAAAAGAACCGCCACCTATAGTGTTGATAATAGGTGGCGGTTCTTTAAAAAACCGCCACCTATAGTCAAAATTTGTAATTGGTATTTCTCACTCGTAATAACACCAAATTTGATAATTCTTTTTTATGTTTTTTTCCTAAAATCATGATCTTTTATTTAATTGTAATGTTTTAATCAATTGCTATTTCTTGAATCTTTATTATATAGATTGTTTTAGGCTACATATAACAACCATTATGAAGTAACATACAAAAATAATTATCTTATATATATAAATATATTTTTCATCTGTAAGTTGACTCGTAAATATATTTTTCATATGTAATAGGCTACATATAAGTTGACTCGTAGAGGTTTCAAGAATTTTGGAGCCGATTTACTATTTTCTATATTTTAATTAAATTTCTATATGGTTATTGAAATTAATTCAAAATTGTACTACGTGCGCGTCTAATAAGATACCACAAATTGCACAAAAATGATATTTGTGCTCATATGATCCATTATAGCTCATGTACTGGATAAAGATAAAAAATTAAATTATTTTCTATGGATAATTCAAATTTCTATATCCAAATTAACACATAATAATTGTAATAATATGTAAATTTTGTCAGAAAATTCTATAAATTGACAGAACAACATATTTTTGGTTCATAAGCTTTACATAAAAAATTCAAATGATTTTAATAAAATAGGATCATACATTATTCACAAATGGATACATCTTTCACATAATTTCTTATACTTAAGATAAATATATCCATTTGTGAACGATGTATTGTCCAACTTTATCAAAACGATTTAATTTTTTTATGACAAACTTATGGATCAAAAATATGTTGTCATACCAATTTTCAGAATTTTGTGACCAAATTTAGAAATTATTGTAATTATTATGTGGTAATTTGGAGATAGAAATTTGAATTGTCCCTACAAGGCAATTCAATTTTTTATCTTTCTTCTGGACATGAGATAGAATGGAACATTTGAGTCCAAATATAATTTTTTTTGATTTTTTTTGTTTCTTATTAGATGCACATGTAGTTCAATTTTGGATTAATTTTGATAACCATATAGAAATTCATTTAACACATAGAAAATATTAAATCAGTTCCAAAAATTTTGAAACTTCTACAAGACAATTTATACATAGTCAATTACATATGAAAAATATATTGGTGTGTATACAATAAATATTTTTATGTGTTACTTCACAATGATGCAATGAAATAAACAGAAAAAAGAAAAACGTTAAAGCCCGTTCGGCCCAAATGGCCCAACTATTTCTGGCCGTTGATCGCCCATTTGATGGCTATGATCGTGGCCCTAATAATATAAAAGAACCAAACCCAAACCCTAACCCATCAATCTCCCTCTCTCTCCCTCTCCCTCTCTCCCTCTCTTTCCCTCTTCCTCTCCCTCTCCCTCTCTCTCTCCAGATCCAGTGGGAGGCTCCCCTGGGAGCAGCGGCGGCTTCCCTGGGGCGGCAACAGCGGTGGCTCCCCTGGGGCGACGGCGGCGGCTCCCCTAGGCGCGGCACAAGGGCGACGGCGGAGGCTCCCCTGGCACGGCGCTAGGGCGACGGAAGCGGCTCCCCTAGGCAGATCCGGTGGTGGGGAGGTCAGGGCCCGCCGGATCTGGCATCCCTCGCCTCCGACGACGCTGCGACGACAACGACGACAAACTGCTGCCGGCGGCCACCGCCCATCCCCTCCTACGCCGTCGCGGCTGGGGGCCACCGCCCATCCCCATCCCTCACCAGATCCGGCGGTGGGGAGGTCGGGGCCCGCCGGATCTGGCCTATCTCGCCTCCGATGCCGCTCCGACGACGATGACACCGCCCATCTCCATCCTGTCTATTCATGTGTTGTTTTGTATGAAAATATTTTTTTGGGAGAAATTTGTGCTATGTTTCTGTGTGTTCATGTGCTATTGTTCTATGTTGTTGTGGTTGAAATTTAATTGTGGATCTAAGGAATATTTTTGGGGTAATTTTGGCTCGATAAATCGGCTCGAATCAAGCCGATTGAGAGTCTGTCTTTTTTTTTTTGTCTTCTGAAATTAGTATAGGTAGCGGTTATAAAACCGTCACCTATACCGCTCTCACACAGGTGTCGCTAGATAGGTGACGGTTCCAAAAACCGCTACCTATGGGCTGTTTAGAACCGTCACCTATTACTTGTTCTGTAGCAGTGTTATATAAACGACCCACATGACCATGTTTGGGCATCAAATCCAAAATGGCTCATGGAGAATAAAGCATGTGGGAAGCTTATATATCTTTTTTTTTGCGAGGGAAAGGAGAGATATATTGATTATTAGAAGACAGATTACAATCATGACTCAGGGCCTCAGATATTTCTGAGGGAGCCTGAAAGCGTCACACTGAACAGCATCTAGCACGCATAGTTACCTGTGCTAGCTCATGAGCAACTAAGTTATTATCTCTCCTAACCTGATACACCTTAACAGCTGGGAGGGACACTAACCCAAGTTTAACTTCCCGAATAATATGGGCTATTGGAGACCGGTTTTCAGTATTGTCCCGGATGGCCGACAAGACGTTTGCACAATCAGTTTCGAAGATGGCCGGCCTCTGTACCCATTCTGTCGTCAGCAGAACTCCCTCCCGAAAGGCAATCGCCTCAGCCTCCTCAGCAGAGCTACAATGCCGGAGCGTTTTCCAGGATGCAAGTTCAACGCTGCATGCATGATCCCGAATGACAATGCCAACCGCTGCATGTCCAGTTGTATGCGAGAATGCTCCATCCACGTTAACTTTCACCTAGCCCTCCGGCAACAGCTCCCAGGATGTATAACTGACATTTCGCGGCTTATCCAGTGTCTTCCATTTCCCCATCTGGACTGCTTTCCCCTTCTCATACACTTTTGTATCATACTTAATATTCATAAGTGATTCCTAGTAACTCTTCAAGAAGTCGGCAGAGACAGATACATAGGCTGTACCTTTTTCAAACACAATATCATTCCTCAAATGCCACGCTCTCCACAGAAGAAGGAACTGAGCCCGCGATTCTATCGTCCGTCCCTGTAGGATCAAAAGTAGCTAGTCGGCCCCCGATCTTCTCAGCACACATTCCTGGGGAAGATCCCAAACCCTGCGTAGGCAAGATCGCAGGTGGTATGCTTTGGTGCATGCAATAACAGCATGGAAGCCGTCTTCATCCTCACGTCCGCAGATCTGGCAGGTAGCTACTAGAAGTAGGTTTCGTTTTTTCCAGTTCTCCATTGTTGCCAGACCATTTGTTGCAAGTTTCCAGGCAAAAACCGAACTTTTGGTAGCATTGATGCATTCCATAGTTCTTTCCACAAGCTCCTGTTACCATCAGCCGAGGAGCTCGACGCGCCAGCATCATCCAGCTTCATTTTCTCCGTCAGAGCTAACTGATACGCACTGCGTACTGAGAAGATGCCTAGTTTCTCCGGTTGCCACGCCAAAAAATCCTCCGCTGCAAACCTTGGCAGGTTTATCTTTAGAACCTCTTCCGCATCATGCTTATGAAACATATGGTGAATGAGATCGGTATCCCACTCTTTGGAATCAGATCAAATTAACTGGGATACCCATCTTAACCGGCTCCTTTTTGGCGTCGTCACTCTGAACGACGGCCCTCTGGGGATCCACTGATCCCCCCAAATTCTCACCTTGGTTCCATCCCCAATTCGCCAGATGAGGCCCTTCCGTAGTAGCTCCAAGCCATGCTCGATGCTTTTCTGTAACTAATCAAAGTAGATCACTCAGTTTTATGTTATGGACACACACAGGAGGAAGAAGAGCAAGTAACGCACACAACTACACAAGAGCTCTCTTATTTCCTCACACCAAACAAACTGATTACACTGGTATTTGTAGCAATACAGTAACACTAATCACCGGCATCACTGGCAACTAACCACTAACTAAACTCCTAAACTGATGCATATAAGCACACGTGTCCACACAGCTCAGTCCACGATATGNAACTAACCACTAACTAAACTCCTAAACTGATGCATATAAGCACACGTGTCCACACAGCTCAGTCCACGATATGTACTGCATGCATGCAACCTGACCATTTCCTTCTCCTGGACTTGTGCAAGACGTCACATGGCCACATTCTTGCATGGCTAACTAACTAAGCTATATGTGCTCTCCCCTCCTGGCTGTTAATTGGCTCACTACTCACTGCCGAACTCTACTCACTAATTAAGCCATGCAGCACCACAAAGCTAGCTCTCCATACCACGCAACACATACATGTGGCTCCTACTATGCAACATAATTAAACATGCTAAAATTAAGGAACAACAAGATTAATTTCTAACATTTTCCATGATGGAGATGCCGCAGCAGGAAACACAGCATCAATCAGCTCTCAATTAGGATAGTACTTTGCTTTTAGGATGCGGGCACAAAGCCTGTCTGGGAACTGAATTAAGCGCCAATATTGCCTCGCCAGTAAGGCTTGGTTGAACAGCCTAAGATCCCAAAACCCTAACCCTCCTCTCAGCTTCGGCAGGATCAAACTGTCCCAGGATTTCCAATGTACTTTCCGCCGGTTTTCTTCATCTCCCCACCAGAAATCCATAATCATCTTTGTGTACTCATCACACAAATTAGCTGGCAATTTGAAGACACCCATAACATATGTGGGGATGGCTTGAGCAACTGATTTGATTAGGGTTTCTTTTGCAGCAGAAGATAGGAAGTGTTCCGACCAGTTCGTGAGTCTTTTTGCGAACCGCTCCTTTGTCGACTGAAACCGGCTTGCTTTCATTCGCCCCTCGGGTGTAGGAAGACCCAGATATTTGCTTTCAAAGGAGGGTGCCTGAACCTGTAGTATAGCTTTTAGCTCAATAAGCCTCTCCTCATCACAGTTCGCGCCCACCATGAGGGAGCATTTTGCTGGGCTGAGGAACTGTCCCGTGCTTCCCTCATATTTCTTCAAAATCTGCTTCACTACCATCGCCTGCTGTGGCTGTGCTTTGAAAAAGAGGAGGCTATCGTCTGCAAAGAGTAGGTTGGAAATTCCAGGGGCTCTCCGGCATACCTTTAGCTCATGTAGGGTGCCGTCAGTAGCAGCATTATTCAGTAGAGTCGACAACCCATCTGCCATGAACAAAATAGGTATGGGGACAACGGATCACCCTGATGTAATCTACGGGATGGAGAGAACTCGTCAAGCAGCCTCCCATTAAAACAGACTTGGTATCGAACAGTCGATACACATTCCATCGTCCAATCTACCCATTGCTTGCAAAAACTAATCTTTAGCAGTGCAGCTGGCAAGAAGTTCCAATCAACCCGATCATATGCCTTCGACAAGTCCAACTTGTAGGCACAGTATTGTTCCTTATGCACCGGTATATTCTGTATAGCATGAATACACTCAAAGGCAATTAAAGCATTATCAGTTATCATTCTATCCGGGATAAAAGCGCTTTGCATAGGAGCAATAATATCTTTTAGGAGTGGTCTCAATCTATTTACCATGCACTTTGAAACAACCTTGTAGATCACATTGCATAAACTGATGGGACGAAACTCCTTAAGACATTCTGGTTGATTTACCTTTGGAATTAACACGATTGAAGTCTTGTTTACTCCCTCGGGAAGGACTCCCCGAATAAAGAACTGCTGAACAGCCGCAACAATTTCATCCTTCAAAACACTCCAGTTCCTTTGAAAGAAACATGCGGGAAATCCATCCGGCCCGGGTGCTTTTAGCGGTCCAATTTGGAACAAGGCATTCGCCACTTCTTCATCAGAGAACGGCTTGCACAGATCCTCATTCATCGGATCGCCCACGCGAACCTGCATCTCCTCAATTAGTCCTTGCGGGTCAATTGAGGTATTTCTTTGGTAGAGATTTTTGAAGAAAGCCATGGTCATTTCCTCCAAATCTTCCTTGTTTTCCATATATCGGTTGTCTTCATTTTTCAGGCGAGTAATTCTATTCTTCCTCACTCGCCATGAAGCCTGCCTATGGAAAAACTGTGTTGCGGTCGCCTTCTTTCAGCCATGAAATCCGTGAGCGTTGTAGTCACATCATCTGCTCTCTATAAAGTAATTCATCCATTCTTCTCAGCAGAATGCTGATCTCCTCTTTATGACCGAGTGGGTCATCTAGAGATAGTTCCTCCACTTTGCTATGCGCGGCCTCAATCTCCCTGTTTACTGAGCTAAAAGATTTCCAAGTCCAATCAACCAAAGATGTCATCACATTCTTCAACTTTCCAGCAACATCTCCCAGATCAGTCACCTTTCCCCCTTGCTGCCAAGCTTGCTTGATTACCTCCGGCAAAACGTTCTCCCTCTCCCACATAATCTCATATCTTGGGTTATGATGGCTCTGCCGGTTCGGCCTCTCGTCCAAAAGGAGCAGAATAGGATAGTGATCCGACCGTGGGGTGATCAAGTGCACCAACTTCGTTTCCGAAAAGTGGTCACTCCAATTAGGACTTGCAACGACATGATCTAGTCGCACACGCACGTTCCTCTCTCCTTTTTTATTATTATTGTATGTCCATGTGAGTCCCCTAAATATGAAAGTGGCGTATCCTTTGGAATCACTGCTCTAGGTATAGCTAAAAATCTGAGTGAAAGGCCAAGGTATCATGGCTTGACCTGTTAAATATGAAAGCGTGTCTTTCTTTTGTTTTTCCTGCGGACGCATTGGACATGCTGTCAGGGAGTGCCCGGATGGGATTGCTGATCATACTGGAGTAAGGTATGGAACTGAGCTTAGAGCCTCCCCAACTAAGCGTCGTTTTGGATCGGTCTCCATCCCGGTTGTGGCGTTAAAGGTATCCAAGGTACTTAATTTTAGTGGTTCACAGAAGGAAAAGGTGCTTTCGGGTGTGAGCGCTTCAAATAGTCTAACGTAAAAAGGAGAATGCCACCACATCTGATAATGGTGTGTTAGCGAAGAGTGGAGGTGTGCCTTCGAAGAGCGGAGGTGGTGGGGTAGAGGCCGATGAGGGCCATGTTTCTCCACCCAAGGAAGTGTGTAAAGAGCTGGAGGAGGGTGTAGAGGACATGCATGTGGAAGCAAACCCTTATAAGCTAAATCTTTCAACTAAAGGGCCTTGCAACCGTGAGCAGGTGTCGATGAGCTCAAACTATGATCTAACAAATGAAGACTCAATAGGAAATAGTGCACGGGAAGGTGAGCGCGTGGAGGTATCTAAACAAAAGGCTGTGGACTGGTTCCAACAGAAGAAGATGGGTGCGATTGTTAGTGCGGAGGGACGGAAGTTGAACCCTAAAATTGGACGGGGTGGAAGGAATATTGCGAAAGCAAAAACGATCTCCCTGAATTTGTCAGCTGAGGCCATGCTAGAGGCACTTGCTAAAACACTGAAGTATGAAGTTGAGTGTTCTGATGAAAATACAGCTGTCCCTCACGAGTCCTGTGCGTTGAATGAGGAAGCTACAGCTGGGCAGAGTATAGTGCCTGGGGAGGTTTCTTCAGTTCCGGTGTCAACGGATCACCTGGTGGGAGCTCATGACGAGCCCCACCAAGAACAATGAGTTCTCTGCCTTAAAATTGTCGGGGGCTGGGGCGTCCCCGCACAGTTCAAGAACTCATCTGTTTAATACAGATTCATGCCTCGAAAATTGTGTTCCTGGCTGAAACCTGACAGGTTGCACAACAATTGGAACGTCTAAGGTGGAGAATTGGTTTGAAGAACGGTCTTGCTACGAAAGGAGAAGGAAAAGGTGGTGGAATTGCACTCTTCTGGGATGAAACTTTGGATGTGCAACTGTTGTCTATGAGTAAACGACATTTTGATGTTTTGATAACTGAGCCTATATCCAAGTTCCAATGGAGAAGTACTTTTGTGTATGGGGAGCCAAGAGCTCAAGACCGTCATCTCATGTGGGAGTTGCTCCGTGATAAGGATACAATACATGGGAGAAGTCTCAAGTCTACTTTATAACGGATCAAACGACATATGATTTGGATGTTCCAATCAACAATGACGGCAATTTTACGACTGGTTGTGCAGGATGCAAATTGATGCAAAGGAATTGCAATTTTGGAGTGTTTGTTGGTCATATGGCATTATTAGATGGTTTCC
>CM002476.1:13120584-13176372 GCA_000325765.3 Leersia perrieri | reverse complement strand
GAAGCATGATAGAATAAATTATATATATATATATATATTATATTATATCTATCCTAAGCCAGGGCGTAACGCATGTGGTGCCTGCGCAGACCCATCGATGGTTTTGAATATTAGATATGTAAATCGTTTAAACCTGTATAGAAGCAGATATCATGGTGCCATTAATTAGCAATTAATGAGCAGATCACACGGTCCATTAAACAGCATGGCAGTAAACACAGTAAAAGCATCTCTCCAGTAATTTCGATAGTAATGACAGTAATAGCATGTTTGACAGTTAATTGCCATAGTAAATTAAATGTATTTACCGTGTATGGCAATAAATACATCATTACATTTTATATAGCAGTAAATACATTTTTAATTTTAGCAAATTTTTCTATTTAATAGTAAATTCGTACCAGTAATTTCATTAGTAAAAAGACTACGAAATAATCTCTCCAGTAATTTCGTTAGTAAACACAGTAATAGCATGTTAGACAGTTAATTGCCATAGTAAACTAAATGTAAATACATTTTTAATTTCAGTAATTTTTTTCTATTTTTATATGATTATGTAACAAAAATGAAATCTTCCCTAGACATGGACGTAACAACAAATCTGTTATTTGTTGACATCGTCACAACGTACAAGTGATTAGCCATTACTGTTTAATTGGTCACAAATATCACCGTCGAGAAAATTTAATTGGCTACAAAAATATATAAAACTAATCATGTGTTCATGCAGGTGCACGTCTTCTGTTTGATAGTAGTAAAAATGAGCTGAAGTAATCAAAGCGAATGTACGTAATTATAACAAGATAACTAACACAGCCACATATACGGTCACGCCATTAATTGAACCTGGGACCCACGTGGGAAACGTGATTTACAGGATGGAAGCGTGATTGATAGAGCGGGACCCACATGGATTTTATTAGGAACAGAAAAAGGGGATTTCGGAGGTCATGTCTGTGATAAGGGGATGCGAGATTAGGGGACATGCACAAACAGATCAAATACCATGTATATGAGGCCACGTGGGATTAGGGACACGGGTTGTGATTAGGGGCAAGATAATCGGATTAGGATGGTACGCATGTCTTCACGGTGATTAAAAGCGGATTACATCACGAATTTTGACTTGAATTAAAAAATTGTTGCTGGGTCTGCGCAACCTCCTCACCGCTTGCGCCCTGGCGCACAACAGTCGTTCCATATATATATATATATGAGCAGGATTTTATGATCATATGTGCATCTGCACCAACGTGAACACAGTGACACGTGTCCCTGGTAGATTAGAGAGAAAGCATCTTTTATGTACCTAAAACGTGATAAAAAAAGTTAATATTCACATCATAATTTTGAAATATAGTTTCGAAAAGTATAGTTTCGAAATATAATTTTGAAAAATATAATGTTTAGATTATAAATGCAAAAAAATATAATGTTCAGATTATAATTTTAAAAAAAAAATAATTTCGAACAATATAATGTTCAAATATAATGTTCAGATTATATAATCTCAAAAATATAATCTCGAAAGCATTTATTTACTCATTATAAGCTACACTTAATACCAACGGTCGAGATCTTGATTGATCCCACATCAATGGTGCAGATTGTTGGTACACATGTACATATGATCATTTTTGCATTTTCATATATATATAATCGGAACATTATATTTGAACATTATATTCTTCGAAATTATATTTTTTGAATTTATAATCTGAACATTATATTTTTTGAAATTATATTTCGAAATTATAATCCGAAAATTAACTTTTTTTGATCGTGTTTTAGGTACATAAAGATGCTTTCTCTCTAATCTAATCTACCAGGGACACGTGTCACAGCCTCCACACACACACCGAGCTACATAACTAGGAAACCCAAGTAATTAAGCAATTAGTGACTCACCTAATTAAATAAGGAAACTTCTCATTTTTCTCTCACTAATTAATCTCCATAGATCACGATGAGTGTCTCATTTCTTATTTGGTTGTTACTATTCTGTTGTTGTGATAAATTGCAGATAATTATGATACAAGGTGGTATTTTTACTTTACATCATATTAGTTTACAATATTAAATACAATGTAAAGTAAACATTTCACAATATTTTTAAAAAATGTTTTTACGATTGTAATTTTACTACACAAATTTTGGAACCACGCTAATAGTAATAATTAAAATTACAATGTGGTATTTTTACTTTACGTCATCTCCGTTTACCATATTAAATATGATGTATTTTACGATTATAATTGTACTACACAAATTTGGGAACCAAGATAAAAATAATAATTAAAATTACAATGTGATATTTTTACTTTACATCATCTCAGTTTTACAATATTAAATACGTTAAAATTTCACAGTATTTTTTTAAAAAAATTTACGACAGTAATTTTCCTAAATATATTTTTGAACCATGCTAATAATAATAATTAAAATTGCAATGTGGTATTTTTAATTTAGACCATATCAGTTTACAATATTAAATTTACAAGATTATAGTCTTTCATTTATGAGTTGTCAACATACTCCGATCAACGTGCCATGCAGCAAAATTAATGGGATGATTAACGACAGTAGTACATGCACCGTACGTCATGCAAGGTAATTATAGTTTCAGATCTGGATCAACGTACCATGCACCAAAATTAATGGGATCACTAACGACAATAGTGCATACACCGCACGTGGAATTTGTGTGTGTATCCAAAACGATCGCTGCACCCATCCAACGCAATTAGTGGGCGCTTGTTTGGAAGATCCAGCCTGATTCTATTAATGCATGTCAAACACCATGCAGTCCAATCAAAGGAATTAGCCGGCAATTAAGGATTAGCACTTAATGCAATTAGTCACCATGCAATGTGGCAACATAAACAAGGAGTTACGATTATTACAAATTTACTATGGACATGCAGCGGACGCAGGGGGTGGTGTAATGCCTGTGAAGGCTGCACCTACCCATAGAATAGTCCATCCGTGTATATATATATATATATATATATACACACACACTATATATCTAACATACCAAGAAGGGGTATAGAATGCAATATCTTATTTTTAGCAGGGGCTCTTCCGCGAATATACTAAAACACTGCCTTTGCCCTTTGCCCATCTGAGACTGGCTGAGACTGAGCGCTAGCAGATGACGATATGAGCTAGCAGCGAACATCCAACGGCACAACGGGAAGAGAGTTCCCTTATCCTCTCGATGGCGCTCCTCCTGCGCCCCTCCCTTCCGCCACCGGGGGCGATCCCTCGCCGGAGATCCGGCAGGAGAACACAGCCCTCGACCTCCAGTGCGTCTCCATTTCCTTCCCTCTTTCCGTTTCTTGGATGATTATTTTTCCGGCTGTTTCTTGCGATGCGAGCTAGATTACTTTGGGTATGCATTTCTTGTTAGAATCTTACGGGGAACGGTCAGCATTTTTTACTCGCTTGATGTTTCTTCCTTTTTCCTTTTTGCCATTTTTTTCTTGTGGGAAACACCTTACTATTGTTGTAACATTTATTTTAGGAATAAGATAATAAATCCCAAATAGTTAATTACGAGTTCTAGTGGTTTGGTCGGTGGAATTTTGCTTAGCAGGAGGAAGCTTGCCTGAGTTAGCCTCATTTGTAAATTTTATCCTAACAGGCTAACACAACAAGCTAACTTGTTAAATTGAAAATGCTGATATTAGTGTTTCACCCTACTTTGGTTGATATTGCTGATAATGCTAAGTTTTTTTTTTCGGTTGCATGCTAGTTTTCTTATTTTATTCTTTTTCTTACTTGCAATATTCTTACACATAGTAAACAGCAATCCATGTGATTGGAATTGATTACAGAATTTACTGTAACAATTCATATGATGGGGAATGGAGTGGATGGTGGATGCACATGTTATTTCGTATAAATAGAAACTGATACATTCTAAAGAGCAAAAACAAAAAATTGTTTTGAATGCTTGCTGACATGTTCTACAATTTTTTTTGCAGAGCAAACATTTCCCGTCCCTTTACTGGCTGACAAGGTTGGAAGTCTTTCCTTTCCTGTGCAGTGTTCTATAGTTCGATGCTGTTCATCACCAACTGATGTCATCCATTCTACAAGTGATGATATTCATAAAGATATTGGGCATGATCATTTTCTTATGAAGTCTACATCTGGCCTTCAGGTATGATGGTGAGTCCCATGTTATATTTTTATCCTGTATGCTTGTTTCACCTGATCTTGACTATATAATGCTGTAAAAGACACCTTTATTCATTTGCAATATTTTTCATAAAATAACTATTCGTTTTTTAGTGCAATTGAATCTTTACTCGGTTAATGTTTTTTGATAACATCATAACAACCCTTTTTTTTTTCAGAAAGTGATATCATCCTGTTTTGGGAAAGCATGTCTTCTCAGTAGTTCCATCATGCTTTTTCTACCACCCAGTTGTTTTGCTGAACCTTGTGAGCCAGAGTACTCGCTTCCTAACATGCCTCTGCTTTTTGCAATAGCCATGATTGGAGCTACAGTTGGAGGTAAGATCATCGCAATATGAAGTATATAAATGGCGGAGTCATGTAGAAGCATGTTGTGGATAGTAGCATACTAGATATGCATTAAGCTTTCCAGCACACAATTTCTTCCTTATATATCTGTTCTAGATAGCATGGCTAAAACAGGATTATGGTACTAGAAGACAGTGAATGGCAAATTGACATTAGAGAATTTAAGGCATCGGGATATAACAAATAGAGAAGAGAAATATTTATTCTTTCTTACCATTATCCTTGTATTCAGAATGTTGCTATGAACACGTAGACCATGTCTCCAAATACCATTACTGAAGTCTCCCTGAAGGCCCTCTTGGCCTTTTGTTAGTCTCTCTCTTTGCCCTCCTTCTGACCCTGTTCATCCCCATAAATCCACAGTAGTGCATACTTCCTCCGTCTCAAAATATAGAGACTTATGCCATTTTTTTAGGAGATTAAGGTTGAGGAGATCAAAATATAGACAATGTTGTGATTGGTTGAGAGGAGAAGGTAGGTGGGAAAATTAAATGAAAGATGGTTGTGATTGGTGGAGATGGGGTAGGTGGGTGTAGAAGTAGTTGTATTTTGAGACAAATTTGAATTGCTCAGGTAGTTATATTTTGAGACGGAGGGAGTACAATCCTTTCACTTTTTGAAAAACACATATCTGGTACACCAAATATAAATTATTGACAATTTCGATAGAGTAATTCCAAAGGATTGCATATGTTCACTACACCCTAAAGATATTTCTTTTTCAAATTAACCGTTCATTCTGTTTGTTTGATTGGTTAATATTGAAAGTACAAGTATATTCACTGTACCTAAGTTTTAGATTTAATCCCGTGTAGTCGCAGAATGGACTGATTCATATTGCTATCCTTTACACATATCCAAAATTCCAAATTTTCAATCTTGTTTTTTTTTTCAATAGATTGTTACTTACAATTGTAAAATAGAGTACATAACACAAAACTCTAGGCTTACTCCTAACCACCCCTAGAGAAATCATAAAGGGCAGATGCCGAGAATGTGAACTGTGGCTCACAAATGTGGGTATATGCTAAAAAATGCATTATAGATGCCTCAAAACCCAGGGTTTTGTGAATTTTATTGTAAAAATATCATCTATTTGTGTATTCTAGATGTCTTGCTCCATGTAACTTTTAGCTTTCTGTTGCTTTTATTTGTTCCTGCGCCCAATTATGAAGTCTTAAACTGAAGAGTTATTTCCATCAGATTGTTCAATTCACGTGTGTTTTGATTTATCTATGCAACTATGTGTGCCAGTATAGTTTTGTGATGGACAAGTTCCATTTATATCCTGTTTGATAAAAATATCAGTTGGTACATCATACTACATCGTCCTCCTTAAGCTAGTGGTTTTACTATTTCTTAATGTGTTGAAAAATTTAGAAATATTGTAGGGCTCCTTGCAAGACAAAGGAGAGGGGAGCTTAAACGATTGAATGATCAGCTACGTCAGATAAATGCAGCGTTGAGAAGACAAGCCAAGATTGAATCTTATGCTCCTGCTCTGAGCTATGCACCGGTTGGTAGTAAGATACCTGAATCAGAAGTCATCGTTGATCCCCAGAAGGAGCGCTTAATTTCATATCTGAGGGCTGGAAAGAACCATCTTAGAAACCAAGCCCCTGACAAGGCATTTCCTGAGTTTAAGGCTGCTTTTGATCTTGCACAATCTTTGGGCGATCATGTTGAAGAGAAGAAGGCAGCACGTGGATTAGGTCTGCATTTCATCTTTCCCATCAATTTATGTCCATGGCTTATTTCGATGAACATTTGAGTGAATGCTAGTATAATATGTTCTTGATTGTTGTAGAGTTCCATAGGTTGCCATTTTTTTACAAATGTTTTTTAAATTCTCAGTAGGGAGTTAGGAGACGCAAGTTCAAATTTATTCTGAAGGATCTTTTTTCGCACGGTCACTAGAAATTCAAAAACTGCCACCTACAAAATGAAAGAACAAACAATCTACTAATGTTTATTTTTCATTGCATTCCTTAGGAGCATCATTGCAGAGACAAGGCAAGTACAAGGAAGCTATAAAGTATCACTCTATGGTGTTGAACATCTCTAAGATGACCGGGGAAGATGCAGGTGTCACAGAAGCGTACGGCGCCATTGCCGACTGCTACACCGAGCTTGGTGAGCTCGAGAAGGCAGGCAAGTTCTACGATAAGTACATCGCAAGACTGGAGAATGACTGAAAAAACATGATCGTCTGTGCAACCTGTTATTTTGCAAGTAGAGTTTTCCTATCTTTGCCTTCTTAGGCTGTCATGTAATATCCTTTTGTAGTAGACGCTCAGTTCCTTGCTATAACTGAGGCACATCATCTTTTTAAGTTTTCCATTTTCTGCTAAATAATGCTGTCAGTTTCTCACTTAACTTTCCGGACAAATATATATTAAAAAAAATCTCTGTAGCTAATCTACTTACTACCTCCGTCTCAAAATATAACTACCTGAAGCTATGAACCTAGACATGTTTTTTGTCTAGGTTCATAGCTAAAAATAGCTATATTATTTTGAGACAGAGGAAGTAGTTGACAATCTAGTCTTTGGATTGATAATGGTGATAGTTTTTTCTTTTTCCTTTTTTTTTGGGGGGTAGAAACTAGGGTGAAGGTCCTCAAGCGTCAAGAGGCACATGAATATTCTTACATGTGATTATTCCTAATTCGTGTGTTAAGCCGTTTGAAATTATTACCCTAACAAATCATTCTCTCCACATTACAAAATCATGGTTCTAGTAGGATATACTCCCTCCGTCCTAAAATATAAAAGTTTTAGGAAAGTCGAAGCTATTAATACTAAAAAAACTCAAATCAACTCGTCTGATTTCCGTTAGATATTATTTCATACGTATCGAGGATATTCATCTAGTATATATGAATCAAATAACATATGGGGCTTGTTCACTTTCTTGCAAAAAAAAAAACCTTTCCAAGTTTTGGTAATGCTAAAATTTGTTAAGATGGTGATGGTGGTATTTAGTTTGTTACCTTTCTGAATTTTGATAGAAATTCTAAGAGGAGAAAGTTCTATAAATTACCAATATTTAGCAACTTGCCAAAATTTTAGTAATACCAAAAGATGATATGGTTGAAAATGGCAATAAATTGAACAGGCCCACGGACCAAAGACAGACTACTTCTGGATCCAAAATTAATAAAATAAACAAATCAATTTTTTTTTTCAATTTTAAAATAAGGAAATATAAACAAACTAATATAATATGCATTTTTTAATTTAAAATAGCATATTTTTATAAATGTTGTTGGAAGTAGCATCTCGAAGACCGTGACAAAATGATTAAGGGAGAATTGCAAAACTGACGAAGGGCGCCAATCTACATAAAAGCTCCCTACGGGCTCAAAGTTAGTCCAGGACAATTCAGTTTTTCATCAGCAGCACAACTGCGCAACGAAATGATGCAAATTCATTTGCATAGAACAGTTAACTCGCTCCCTATACAAAACCATTTATGCTACCCACAAGTGCTCGCTGAATTATCCATGAAACGGATGCACAAAAAGATATGGCAGCAGATCTCTCGGAGAAGAGAAAAACAAAAAACAAGATGTCAGGTAGCATGGGATCGCAGACTTCCAATTAAAATTGCTCACCCGTCGTCCTGTATTCTCTTCCAACTAAGGTCAGGTTAGATCCTGCAGCACCGTTATAGTAAACTGAACCTCAAGTGGTCAGTCATGACGCCAACCACCGCCAGAAGAGCCTGGGTGTCGGTACGGGTATTGTGAAACCCCTCGGGCGCTGTAGTTTGTATCCTCTAGAGGCGGAGCATACCTGTCCATAACTGAGCTTCCAGGTGCACTTGGGCCTAAGCCGTACATGTCCATAGCCGAACTTCTTTGTGCACCTGGAGCCAAAAATCCAGGAGCATACCTGTCCATAACGCTATATGGTGCACTTGTACCGGGGAGTCCGTACGGAGTCAAAGATGGCTGCCCGTATCTAGCACCTGAATATCCAAGGGAGTAGTGACTTTGTAAGTAATCATCAGCATGTCCAACATGCGCTTGCTCGTCTAATGTTGGTGGAACCCTGTCCCTACTTGTTTGTAGGTGGTAATCATCACCAGCTTGTCGACTGTACCAGTGTTCATGCAAAGGTGCACCAGTTGTGCTCTCAACAAAATTACTGTTCCTCTCTTCTGAGCGCTGCGTCCTATACAACCTATCACTATCTCTTAGAGAGTGCAAACTGTATGCATCACCAATTGGGGGAGTAAAATGCTGCCTGTTCATTTCAAACTCAACACTGTTGCTGAACTTCCCTTCAAATCCGTCACTGCATTCATTATTGCTTGCTAAATAACTGCCCTGATTAGTGGCCTGCTTAGAGACAAGATGTTCTTTTGGAGGATAGCTCATGAAACTATCTTGGTGTGTTGTCTTATCAGCAGGGTATCCACTTGGAATAAAAGGGGAATTGCTTCTGGATGTTTTTCGAGCATTACTAGAGTCAGGAGATGACATACTCATGTCAGAATCCCCTCGGTCTGTGAATTGAACACCCGGAATCTCTGATCCTCGTCGAGCATTTATTCTGTCTCCGCGGTTTGCATCGAGTTTTTCTTGGTGAATACTCTTAATAGGAATAGGCATCCTTTCTTCATAAGCAACTTCCACTTGTTTTTCTGGAGGGAAGCTGCAGTCAACTTGATCAGGGGTTATTTTCCTGCTTCCGCTATGATAGCTCTTGCTTTGATCCATGCTATGCTCTTTCTGATTTCCTGATTGCGAGATTTGCTGAGAGCTAATCTCAGGTTGTTTCCTCACAGGAAGGCTATCATGTGAATGGTACTCTTTCACCTTCACTTCTCCACATCCAGCTTGTTTCTTCACAGGTTGATCATCTGGTAGAAGAACCTCTCTTCCATTGCATGATGTTTTCGTCTCTTTCTCTTTGCCTGGTATACCTTTTCGTTTGTTACCAGCTTCAGATCGTCTCCTCGCAGGGAGATCAGATAGATTAGTCTCTTTGAGATTGAATGAAGTTCTTCCTGTATTCTCTTCTTTCATCATAGGCAGGTTGTCTAATAGATTATCTTCTTCAACACGGGAAGTGATCCTCCCTATGCTGGTGTGGCTATGCTCCTCAGCAACTTTCCTGTGCTTACTTGTCCAGTCAGGACGGCTCCATAAATAGAGAGGTGGTGCTGAGGCATTCCACCCTTCAACTATTTTATCATTGACATCAACAGAACCAGGCAAATAAAAAGCCTATAAATTACAAGATGTGTTAGGAAGAATAGGTAGGTGATAAAAGGAGGTTCAATAAAGTACAATAAATTTTCTTGATAGTACTTACCTTTCCCGAAAGACAATCACTATCCTCCCAAATCAAATCATAAGGTGTCTTCTTTTGATCCAACCTGATAGTCAGAGAACGCATGCAAATTTGAAACATATATTACACAAACAAAGTGATAATATGATCCAATGTTCTATAGAATTGGTATGTGCTGGCTACCTTTTTGTTTCCTTGGGGACAATTAATATAACGAGCTTAGGCTTGAAGGTCAATGCTTTGTCAATAAATTTGTTTGCAAGAGATGCTTTGACTCCAAAAGGGGGATTAAGCCCCATTATCTAATCAAGAAGCAATCAGATGTTACAATTATTTACACTAGGCAAACTTGAGTTAAAAAATGTCCAAATTAAAACATACTAATTTGGATCCATGAGGCAGTTCATTTGGCTGTACAGTCATCCAGTCTCTCCTTTCGAATGAGAAGCAATTCTACAAAGGCATACACATTACATGTTTATCAGAGTAAGCATGATGAACTATCGAATAAGAATCGCAACGAGGCCCAAAAGGGAAAGAAAACAATGACATTCCAAAGAATTACAAAAACACCATTTGTTATGCCCAAATGAAAAATGATTTAAACGCCCTCCATTTTACCTGTGGTTGGATAAGATCATAATTCTTGAAATGGCACCTTTTCTGGACTTGATCAAGTTTTTCTTTCATCAATCGACTAAAATCGTTTGCACCACAGCAGAAATCCACTATCTGCAAGTAAATTGAATTTAAAATGATCAATGACTAATGTAAAACATAGCACTGCACTTTTTTTTACATGAAACAGCAGGAGAGGCTCCTACTGCAATTTGTGAGAGAAGTATTTTCGACTGTAGACCACATGCCCAGCTTCTAATATAAGCTGCAAGGAACAAGGTTCTTGCAGGGGGCACCAGCTTACAGTGACAGTCTGACAGCACAGGGATCTATCTGGGAACATCCACCCATACATCATTCAAAATACAAACAAAAAAACTCAGATATAGCCCACCTCAAATTTTTATGAGAATAGTATAGATGATCCTTACTCGAATATTTATATCAATATAAAGAGTATAAATTGTCCTATAATACCAGATCCACAGGAGTCAAGATTGTACCAATAATGCACAAAATCTCTAACCATTTCTTAAAAAACACCAAACAGAAATAACACCAGCTAGACAGATCTCTACTACTCTAAAAGGAGAGTTTCACCCGTCTGCCTATGTCATGCGCATAAGAGCAAACTCCACTCACCCTAAGAAAAGTTTACAAAAGAAAACTATCCATGGCTAACAAAATAGTTACCCCCAAACTAAATCAGAAATCCTCAGGAGTGCACAATGCTAGTCAAAAGAGAAAAGAATAGCGGCCGACCACGTTTTAGCCAAGCCCAACTGCACATTCCCACTCCAAATTCCTTGCCACACCCGCATCTAGTGTTCACCTAGTCGGTAGTTGGTCGGTTACCCCCCGATTACCAACTAGTCACTGACTAGTCGGTTTTTCAATGCGTAAAGGAAAAAGAATTCTCATGACAAATTGATACGTAGATATTCAATTTTAATATGTTCTATACCAAATTTTAGACTTTTCAACAAATAAAATATATAGTATTCAGTCATTTGATTGCTGAAAAAACAAACAAGTGTAAACAAAAGTAGAAAAGGATGGCGGCGTTTGACACACAAGCGCAGGTGACGGTGTTGCTAGGACAGCAAGCGAGAGTGAGAAGAACGGCGGCGTTTAAAAGAGAAGACAGAGTGATGTGGAATAAAAGGGGAGGGAATCTGTAACCCTAGCCCATGTGTTTTGGACAGGCCAAATTTCTAGCCCACACCAATTTACATTTCCTAGTCGGCCCATATAATTGATTAATCGCTGACTAGTACCGACCGAGTAGGGACTGACTAGACCAACTAGTCGATTAGTCACTGACTAGTCGGTTTGACCGATTAATTTAGGGAGAATTGCAAATATACCACTACTTTCACCCCCTAATTCACAATTACCATTAAAAAATCTTGAATTGCAAATATGCCACCAAAGTTGGCCTCCGTAGCCATTGTTTGCCATCACCGTGAGAGAGATGCAGTTTAGAGAAGAAAATTAAGTCATTAATTAAATTAAACATTTATATTGACTGTTTTGCCCTTGGCTTAGGAATCAACCTACTTTCTCCCATGCGAACAAGAGACAGCCATCCCCTTTCCCCTTCCCGTATCTGTTCAGTTCTTCCCTCTCCTCCTCCCTCAAGAACCCTTCCGAATCGAGATCAAATCCACTAGAAATGAGAGCAATGAGGTAGTAGAGATGTTTTTGAGGAGTAGAGAAGCAGCAGGGATATTCTTGTCTTATTTTTAAATGGAAACATGTCTTCTAACAGTGTTACACTGATATGTGAGTTTAGTGGCAGGTATGTTAGGTTTCAACCAGTTTTGGTGGCATATTTGCAATTCAAGATTTTTTAATGGCAAATTTACAATAACGGTTCAAAACCGTGGCAAATATGCAATTGGCCCATTAATTTACCGATTTTCCTCTTATCACGCTGATGACTCGCCAAATACCGACTAGTCGGACTAGTCGACCGACTAGGCGAACACTACCCACATCCACACACATGTTGCTCGTCCAAAACCACTCCACTTAACACCTGTGACAACAGCCAAGAAGCAGAGGCGGCGTCACCACCACAACCTAGGCATGGAAGAGTAGGAGGCCAGTGCAGGACATCAGGGCCATCACCAAGTGGTGCATGGAAAGGATCAACCCAACTCTTCATTCCCTCCATATCCACTCCCATATACACCCGCACCACCACTGCCATCTCCCGTCTGGAACAGCCTGTGCCACCATGATTCCTTTTCACTGCTACCATTTCATCCCCTCCCACAATGTCCTACCATAATGCTGCCATACAGCTGGGGAGGGAGGCTATGAGTAGCCTGCAATGAATGCTAGTACATTGTCTGTGGGTTTCAGAATGTGACCATTGTTTTCTCAAGCGAATTTCAGAAAACTCCATGTTTTATTGTCAAAGTTGCAGAGAACCACATATATTATGACTTGTGGCACATAACTACACATTCTATGGTCTAACTGTTTCATAAAACTCCACCTTTATTCAAATTTCAACTTATTTCGACATATGTGATAATTCAGCAATCTTAATCAAGAAATCAACAATCAACAAGTTTTTTAGATACTATTTTCTAAATTTTAAGTAAATTTTATTTGATCATTAAAATTTCAACTTATTTCAGCATATATGATAAAAACACATGTGGTTGTGTCACTAGCCATAACACCTGGGGTTTTATACTACTTTGACCATAAAACATGGGATTTTCCAAAATTTACTCTTTTTTTGTGCTTCTAATTTTATTGCCTAAAAATGTTATAACCTTGCACTTATCTGTGATGTGCGTTCCAACAATTATAACAGCATGTATATTCACTGCAAAAATAAGTTTAGTTCACCTTGACAGATGAATGTAGGTCTACACATGTTTGTTCCATTCTCATGTATACATTGCCTTTTTAAAAAAAATATTTGAATGCATGGGAAAAAAATAGAAACTACTATGTGGTTTCCTGCTGCTGATTGTGTACCATGATATGTGTATAGTAGATCTGGTTAGAGTGTGAAAGAAATTTTGGAACTGTTGGAATGCAAGGGCAAGTAGGCTAGTAGAGTGAGCAGTATCTGTTCATCAACTACAAATATTCCGCATACTATTAATATGGAGCCTACTCCTCATTTTCTTCCCTTTTTTTTGCTTGTGTGCATCAGTGTAATTTCATCTTTATCATTCCCTCTCTTATCTCTAGGAGGCACCACCTCATTCGGAGGCCAGATCATGACATGTGACTTGAGATGCATAAGGACACGAGCTGGTGAGGCACTACCCTTATCAGGAGTTTAAACAGCTCAAATAGAAGCTTCCTTTTAATAGTATCCATAGTATATAAAACAAATATGAATTGAATTCAAATATGCACAACGATGAACACAGATCAAATGTTTGACAATTGCGAAAATTTGAGACAAATGAAGTTAGACAAAAAGAGTTCACTAACGCTTGTATAGGTGTTCCTAAAGACCCAAGGAAGGGACTTAACTCTCAGCATTCTAGTAACCTGGGAAATTTGGAAGCATCGGAATGCTTGTGTGTTTGATGGAGCAAGCCCCAATGTCCAGGCCGCCCTGCAATCTATTGCGGAGGAAAGCAGCCTAAGGTGCTGGACTGGTGCCTCCACGTTTCACGGGCTCCTTGTTCAGTCGCTCCCTCTAGATGATAGTCCATCTAATCTTTGTCAGGATTGTTGTTGGTCAGGTGTTGTTTTGGTGTGTTTTGTTTTTTTCCCTTTATTTGTGTGTTTTTTCTTTGGCTCTTGGGGAGGCATATTTACCTCATGTGTAACTTTCTTCTCTTAATGCAATGACATGTAATTCTCTTGTGAGTTCGAGAAAAAAAATTGAGCACTGAACCAAAATCATGCATGAAGTATGCAAAAACATATTACTTTAGCTAACTATTTATCAGATGCCATATACTCCCTCCGTTCCATATTACAAGACAATTTAGTTTTGTCCTTAAGTTAAACTTCAAGTTCGACCAAAGTTTACAGAGAAATGTAGTAACAAGTTGTCATTCAATTTTTTCCCTAAGGGGGGTTGCAAGACAGCTGCAAAGAGGACCATATCCTCTGTTTTTTTAACTGGTGAAAATTTCCTTCCAAATAGGTGACCATTCGGTTTTTTTGGTCACATTGCTTTGGTTTACTAAGTTTATTTTCAGTTCGGTCTTGGTTTTTTACCAAAGGAAGCCATAGCTAGGAACGCCGTGAGTGCAACCACCCATTCTGCATGCTTGTTGGCCCTGAGCCTCACTTCCATGCAAAATGCCTCGACTCAGTAGATCACGGACTCATGGCTGACAAGGCGGGCTAGAAGGATTCTTGGCATTTTTATTATGGGCTTTAGGCTAAGTTCAGTTTCTATTGTTTCTTGGTTTCCGAAGGCTACAAAACCGAATAGAACACCAATCTATGCAAAACATAAAACGTAGAAACAGTTGTTGGGTTCAGTCAGCCTTTGTTACTCAGGTTAGATATGCCCAGCCCTAATTCCAAAAGGGATATTCTATTACCGGCCTATAACGGCACACTGTTCTATAGTGTAGTATTCTACTACTTATATGTTGATAACTTATGTGTTTAATCATCTATTCAAAAAAAAAAAATCTCCAAAACAAAACCAGTCAGTTCCTAGGGGGGGGGGGGGGGGTTCAGAAAATGTGACTGAAAGAGGTATGGCCTGCACTTTAGCAGGTAGCGGCACAGCCAAAATGACAATGGTCTGTATTAACTGATGTCATGCCTAGAATGGAACAACACCTTCTTTATACCGTTTTGGCCTTTTGAGAGGTGAAATGATACATTCCAGTGGTACCAGAAGGAATTAATAAGTATGTGGCTGGGATCAAGCTGTAGGGGCAAGGAGCACACATAAAGCCATGAAAGGAACAGAGGAAGAGGTGGAAGTAGACAAGGCCAAGGGGTAAGCGTTACTGTAACTTATTAGCCCAGAACCTTTTATTATAGTGTGTTTCAAACTACTAAATATGCTGACCATATGGATGATGTAATCTATTGATATATAAACATGTGCATTTTATATTAAGATAAACATACCGTGTCACCAGGTTCCACGTAGCAATGAAGTTTATCCACGATCTGTACCAAGAAATAAGAAGGTTCAAGTTGTATATAGTATAGTTACAACTCTATTATCCGATCAAGAGAAATAACACAAAACAAGAAAATTACATAAACCAAATGCTTTATAGTTATGGTAACAGAACACTGCAGATTAATTGGGTACTAGGTGTTGTATTCGCTTGGTACCATATGGTTCACTGATCTTTGTTAAGAAATTTGTCCCTCCCTTCAACAAAATTCTACTAAGCTTTGCTTTGGTTGAGGCACAATTACATGGTACAATGGTACAGTTCTTCACCTTGCTAGTAGCCATTCATATGGACACAAGCATGCTACATTTTGGCTCCAATTAGGTTTATGAAACTTTGACCATATTTAGACATGAAATTTGGTGTTCTCTCGATCTATGACCATGTCATGTACCTCCTCTGCACATGACAGACCATAAAGGTGTGGTTTAAATGAAATTAACAAAATAATATTGCATGGCACTATGCACCAGCCGATGAGTGCAAGAAATCAGTCAGGTTTTATCATTTATGTTGAAAATTAATATCCTTCACAAGTTTGTGTTGTCCAGCCAAAATTTTCCTGGGGAATGTCTAGTTGGTCCACAGTTGCTTCCTTGTCCTCAAGTGCTTGTACGTATAGTGAATAATAAGATAAGTACTCTAAAAGAATCAATAGGATAGGTCTTTATAGGTACATCAACATACCATATTGACATACTTATTTGATGATCTACAGTGGGGATTAAGGGATTAGGAAAAGTGTTAAAAGATTTGCTCCCTAGCTGGTTAACAATGCTAGTTTTCGTTAATCACAGTTTCAAATTAAGGATTCTCAAGTTCTGTTTTTCAAGATTCCATATTTGAATCAGGCATAACAAATAAATAAACGAATCTACTCTACAAGGAAGGATGGATTAAAGTGTGTCAAGTGCCAATTATGCCTTGAAGCGAGCTTTTTAAAAGAAAAAAAAAACTTACAGGTTTTCTGTTTATTCTCCACTACTTTCTTGAACCTAGTCCATAATAGTTATTTTTTTAGGCAGAAAATACTTAGTCTACACTAATTTTGACTTTCATGAGACTGGACACCTTTGTCAAATCACAGTTAAATGCCAATGAAGTTATAAGTATCATCATTCATGACGCCATTTTAGAAAAATAGATGACAAGATATCTGTTTCCAAGAGCCATCACAAGATGACAATTAGATTGGAGATTTTCTTACCAATCGATCGCCACATATAATATCCAGTTTGTGGTGCCTCCCAAACTAGATTAGGAGGATTAATAGAAATACAGTTAAGTATTTAATATGTATATACAACTCACTATCAACATAATATCTGGATCCGAATATACCTCAGCAAGCTTTTCCACCTTCGTAAAATGCCGACCAAATGAACTGTAGCGTGTGCCATAAATGAAAGGTGATATATATACTCTGAGCTTACTCTGGTAAGACAAACAATCAAAAGTAAATTGGTCAAGTAAGATAACATTGTGAGGTATAAATAAAATGTTCCATCCAACTAAACATCACAGCCGTATAATTATAATATTAGAAAAACTAGTGCCCATTCATGCAAACAACACATAGTGACATATAAGATTGCAACTCCTCACAGAAAAATTGAAGTCCTACTACTCCTGTAGTACAGAATAGTAAATGGTTTCGACATGATTTCAGATACAAAGGCTGGGGTGGTATTTACTGTTTTACCACTGCTAACTCCAGACAGAGCATACCCACATTAGTGCAGGTGGATTAACTTCGATGCACATTCTCTTCCAATCTTACTACCGTTGCCATACTAGTATTACTACTAGTTGCTGAATCCTGTCCTTCAGCCAGCCTGTAGGTCACACAGTCAGTGCTGGAAGCCTCAATGACTCTGTCTAGAGGGACTCATCGTACCATGGCTCTGTAACGGCTTCTTTGTGATTGTTGTGCACCAAGTTACATACCCTCCCAGTGGCCAAGACCAACCTTGAGCAACCACAAGGCTTGGGTCGGGAGCTACCCAATTTGAGCTTAGGAGAAGATATTGCGTGTGCATGTGCTGCTGAACTTGGCCACCAAATCAAAGAGCTCGGTGAATCAGCGATGGATCACGCCAATGTTGCTTGTCATTCTTTTGCTTTGAACAATGCAGATACCGACAGCATATAGCATTGTAGTAGTTGACAGTTGTACAGCACATGGTTATGTGGCGCATTCAAAGAACAAATTTTACGGAAACAGCAATACAGTTAGTGAAATGCATGCAATCAGGTACTTAGTCATGGGACATAAGAGTCAACACCGGACTAAGTATGCCCCAAAAAGGACATGATTTCTTGAACTTCCCATTGAAACCCCGAATTCCTACTACTACTGACAAGAGGAAGTACTCGGTTAATCCAGCCATTGGGGCTGATGGTACTAAAATTTCATAATAGATTAAGATGGAGAAGCACATAATTGCACTCCAAAGCCCAGATGGTAGCAGAAAGCATTCAAGTAAAAAGAGATTTCTCAATAATGGCAGTATTAATGGAAAAACATGCAAGTACTAGTTGAAATATAAATAGACGTACCATACATATTTCACACTAGAAAGCAAATATGCATCACATCTAGGAGAGGCCAGTGTAACAAATATCTAGAAGCGAGAATAATATATAGAGATTATATAAAAAGAATGCTACGGAAAAATAGATCAACATACATCCAGTATTTACATACATGCCATTTTGTAAGCTGCTTTAAGACTTCAGGTTCACAGACTGCTTTAGCATCATTAACAGTGCCTCCATTTTCTAGCAATTTCAAAGCTGCCCCTACAGCCTACAAATGTCATCAGTAAGTTAATGAGTCCCAATAATAACTAGCAAGAAATCAGTATCAATTCATGTTGGAACTAATGACCTGAACAGAACGCTCAAGCTTGCCAGTCGCAATAATCCTGTCAACTTGCCTACCAGAGTATACATGGGTTGAAGGAATCATGCACTTTCTTGAAACATCTCTTAGTGTCAAATTAGGGGCTTCTCTTTCCACCAAGGCAATTACCCTGTTAGATTAAAAAGATCCCATTTCAGTTCCATGAGGATTCTTAAGAATAAACACTGTGGATTGTTTCATCATCTCCCCGCAAAAAAAAAAGGATTGTTTCATCATCATTTACTTTGCACATCCAAGCCAACAAGATAGAACCCCCCAAAAAAGAATAGCATACGAAATAAAAGTGTACCAATATAAATGAGTAAAAATGCCTAGGTACAGATAGCCGTGGCATCAATCCCCAGTAATTGTAGAAGTGATTTACCTCTTCTCTGTTTCACTGTCCACTGTAGGAAATGAACTTTGGGGTGTCTTCCTAGAAGGAGATGAGGACATTGTTGCCAACAGTTTTTCCTGCACTTTTGCAGGTTTTGTACTGCTTGCCGAAGCATCCTTGGTCATACATGGTTCAGGCTGTGCTCTATCTTTCAAGAACCTGGTTTTTTTCTTATCATGTTTGACAACCAATTGCTCAGATGAACTCCTAGCACTAATCTTTCTGGCACAATCACTTTCTTTATTGCAAACTATATCTGGTGACTTTAGAACTGTTGAAAGCTGATCAGTAACTGACTCACTAAAAGGCCTCTTTTTCATCTTTACCACTTTGATTGACTTTTTTAGAAGTATTGCAGGTTTTTCTATGTTTGGAATACGAGGGAACTTTATATGGTCTCTGATAGGTGTGTCAATGTCAGTATCAATCTCATGGTCCCTGCAACAGTTTACAGCAGATCACTGATACGAATAATCTTGACAAAGCACTTAGGAAAATTGTGGATAAGTCACATACAAGCAATAGATCAATATTCTTTTCGAAAGTTCCCAAGCACGTGTAATGGCATCCTCATTTTCACTATCTTCAAAGGCAATTTCTCTGAAATAATTTCAATTTCAAGTATGAGTAAATAACAGAGATTATAAATGTAACAGAACTTGAAAATACAAATTACTTGTTTCATAGCAGCACCTTGGCAAACACTTTCTGTGGTACGACTTTGGACAACGTCTGCAAACAGCAAACTGTGAATCCTCTTGAGTTCTGTCCTCCAAACCTTTGCAATGAAAACACCAATGGCTGGGGCATGTAAAATGTCCATTTGCTATCTTCATCTCCAATTCTGAGCCTTCATTCTTGTTTTTAGGATGAAGTTGCCGTGCAACACATTTTGGGTGGTAAAAGCGCCCACAAGTAGCATTATTACAAAGAAACACCTAAAGAAAGATGAAAAACTTAGCAAAACAACAAAAACAAAGCCCTGAAAAACAGAAAAAGTATCCCACACTGAGAATTTATGAGATGCAATTCCTAACTGCCAAACCATACCATTACTTCCTTTTGAGTGACTCTAAAATAGTCAGGTGTTACTGTGCTGGAATTAAATCACTCCAACTGATAATTGCTACATCAACTACACAAATTCTGTGATGTACAGTCCATTAGGGCTCATATAGAAGCAGCAGTCCACTCCAGGGTGTGGTACTGTTCAAGCAGGTTGTGTACATTAGATCGATTTGTTAGCTGTCTCCATCAGTGTTGTAAAGGAGTCAAAGGAAGTTTAAGGAAACAAACCACCGCAGTGCCATAGCGTGTGAGGCATAAGGCATTGCAACTCCACATTAGGTGGGTGAGGCGTGATTAGTGGAGAATATTGTACATAAAGCAAGTGAAAAGGGAAACTTGATAAAAATCCCATCAAAACAAGCACCCAGCGCACCAAAGATCCTGGCCACTACGACACCGAGGAAGAAGGTGATGCGCCCTAAAATCAATGCCCCACTGCCTTTTATCCCCTTTTTCCTTGGCACTTCAAATATTCTTCTCCTGTGAGGCAAGTGGAGTTACACCATCTTACCTCCTTTGCACGCCTTTGCCGCTTTAGCAACGCCTTAACCACCGTAAGTTCCTTAAGGGTCAAGTCATCCCAGCTATTTCTATTCACTAACCAAGAAACAAAAAAGTTGGTCGGTGGTTGCTCCCTCTTCTCCACTGCGCTTGTT
Source organism: Leersia perrieri (assembly GCA_000325765.3). Classification (NCBI taxonomy): domain Eukaryota; kingdom Viridiplantae; phylum Streptophyta; class Magnoliopsida; order Poales; family Poaceae; genus Leersia; species Leersia perrieri. The sequence continues at coordinate 13,155,730 of CM002476.1, read as the reverse complement.
TCATGGCTGCCCCCATGGCACCATCCCACCGCTCCAGGGACAAGCTCAAATAGGCCTACAGGGGTCCTAATCTCAAGCATGCCCATTAGAACTTTGGAGCTTACAAGTAGGGTGCTAATAGCACTATGACCATATTCAACAATGGAAATAACTGTATGGTCAAAAAATAATGATAAAGCAACATTCTTTATCTACTTAGCAGTGAGTAATGACAGTATACCTTAGCAGCTGGTCCATATGAAGGTTCCAATGCTCCACAGATAAAACACTGGTGCTGCTTATGCTCACAGTTTTTGCACAGGAAATTTTTCATTGCCTAAAAATAATTAGAATAAGAAAACTCGATAAAATAAAAGCAAGTGCAAATTCCATGCTCTTTTTACCAAACAAGATATTCAAGGGCTACCTGAACTTCTGCCTCAGTGTACCCAAGTGTATCACAATAGGAATCTTCACCAGTACCAATTTTTGCATGGAAGGACCTCATACATGGACCATCACAGCTACAATAGACATGGAAGGATTAAAAATTGGCATTATAGGCCTCACAAAACTACTTCCCAGTATTTATGGAAATTTCATATGGCAGAGATGAAACCAGAAGGAAAATATTGATGAAAGCAAAGTATGCAAAGTAGTTTTAAGCAAAGCACAAACAGTAAGGGGAACTAAAAAATATCAAAGTTGTAACATACTCTACTCAACATTTTTTCAACAATGGTTAACACCATAGCAGACAGTATTGAGTCATGATGACAAATTCAATGTAGACTAATGATGTGAGAGCACTAGCACAGTTAGACACCAACATATTTTAGTGCAAACTGCGAACTGAATGTGGGAAACAACTAATGTTCCTGATATAGAACAAAATGGTCTGAACTATTTGCTAGAAGACCATGCTGAGCAAAGTTTCATAACATTTGAAATTATCATCTACAGGTAAAATATGTTCTTAATATGAGTAAGGAAGCAATGCAGAAGTACAAAATGCTCAAATTCATGGATGTCAACATGCCTCAACTTGGCATCAGAGCTTGGACCTGTTTAGGGGAAATCCAAAAGCTACTTAATTCGTTTGTGTTTGTAGTTTATTTCACAATTTTAATACTAAAGAAAAGATTATGCCCATGTAGAGGGACTTTTAAGTCCCCTGAATAAGAATTTAAGCCAAGGCAGTAAGCAATTGTAAGACTCTGGAACATCTAAGGCCTGTGTGTGTGGATAAGAGCAATTAAAATTTTAATCAAATTATTTAACCAAGAATTAATATGTCATCACCTAAGTAGCTAACGTCATAGTATCCAATTTCTCAAATTCTAATCCCCAAGACCAACCAAGAAACCAGGCATGCTAGACAGCTAGAGAATTCACAAATCGTTAAGCGGTTCACCCTGATAGCTGACAAAATATTTAGAAAATGGGAGCAATAAACTTTCCGCAGGTAATATGGAGTATGGACCCTCCTGAGCTTGACATTGCAAATAATTCCTCTTTATAAAAACAAATATTTGTGCCAATAAAGAAGTCCCCCAATGTATGTTCAACAGCCTAATTAGACTAGAAGATCACGTAAATTTTGAAGGGTTGGAAAAGGATTTTAGATGATACATCATCTTTACAAGATTAAACTTACCATAACAGATCTCCTCCATTGTCACATATGCTACAGATTGAATCGAATAAATCCTCATCCTCTTCTTCTTCAGATTCAACGTTGCTATCCATGTCAACCATCTCACCTATGTCCTCATCATCGGCAATGAACGGAACTTTGATTTCCACTTTATCTGAACCAACCTGGATGTAATTGAAATAAGGGAGACAAAAAAAATAATACCATGATCAGTTTTCCAAAATTTTCAAAAGAAGATACAATCCCCTCATACCTCACTAAACTTTTTCCTAGAGTTTTCTTGAGTAAAGCCTTGCAAAATCTGTAAAAGAAAACCATAATGTGATATCACCATAAAAACGCAATCAAGTATATTACTGAAGATTTGTTACAATATATACTGGTGTTACAGACAATCCTATCATCAACCCCAGTTATCCATATCAATGATCAAATGGTAAGTACCTCTGATTTAGACAACGTCAAATCTTTCTCAGCAAACTGCTTAATTAGTGAACGATGATTTCTGAAGTCATCCTCGGAGGGCCTAACCTCAAATTTGCTGCAAAATGAAAACCTTTCCATGAATCTGAGAATTTTATCACCATACAAAGAATGAACAGAGAGTGCATGAAGGAGTACTCAAAAATTTTGCGAAGATGACTCCACAGGTTCTTTTCAGGTTCCTGAGGCTTCCTTTTGAGGAAGTGAAGCATCTGCACGGTGATCAGTATTGTCCGAATCTCCACCTCGTAGCTGTTCTTTGCTTTTGTAAGGTTGATCCAACTGCCTTCTGCCGAATGCACAGAAATCTCTGGATGCTTGCCTTGAAGCCGTAGCCTCCAAGCGACCACCTTCTTGTATACTTTGATGCCAGGGTCAGCAGTTCCCCGCAAGAAGACATCCTTTTTGCATTCAGGAACCACATCGGCGTCTTTGAACTGAAATGGCAGGACGGATAAACAGATAGGCACCTCCCGTCCATCAACAAGGTAGTAATTATCGACCGCATTCAACTGAGGTTCATCGTCGTCGTCATCAAACATCATCCTGGATACCTGGTTCAATCCAACTGACCCTCACCGGATGGGTAAACCTAACCTGGGGGCATGCATAGGGTTCAGCTGAACCCCCCAAAATTATTTCGGGAACAAACTAAAACTGATAATAGCACTAGGGTTAAAGCAAATTAAGAGAAAAGCAGCATCTAGATCCAGAATACAAAGCTAGGGCGAACGCAAATTCAACAAGTGCGGTGCGGATGGGTAGAGAGGGAGAGAGATGAGAGAGAGGATAGTGCGCAACGGATGCTCACCGGCGTGCGAGGATGCGGCGGAAGCAGCAGAGACGGCTGCACCGCTGCTCTCGATCGTCGCGGGATGGGGATCGCCGACGCAGGGCGAGGCGGCGGGCGAACTCGCGAGGAGAGGAGACGAGGCCACCGGCCCGGGGTCGAGGAGGCGAACAGAACAGAAACCGGGGCCCGAGGGGACGGGGAGATTGACAGACACACACCCACGTCTGCTCGTGCTCGCACGGGCGCACCGCCGCAACGAATCCAGACTTCTTTTTCTCTCCCTCTCTTTTTTTTAGGTAGGCAATCATGGAGTCGAGTACTCGAGTGCAGGCAGGGAAGGGACGTCAGTTCGGCCGCCCCCAATCTCCTATTCAGGAATTCAGCCCAGCCCATACGTACACTTTCCGTCATATGGTTGCAGTGGTCAGCGCACTATAGCGACCGAGAAGGCGAGAACGTACGCTCCGGCCCAGCTCCGGCCAAACTTGGCCGCTACGTAGCCGTGGCTACCAAGCAATCGCCCGGCCGCGGCGCCTGCACAGCCTATATAAATACGCAACTGGCCACGCCACACAGACAAATTACTTACCACAAAATCAGCAAATCAAGGGAGAATCAGCCATGCGTCGCGAGGGGAGGCAGCACGGGTGGCTGTGCGCGTACGACCGCGCAATCGTCGACCCGGAGGGGAAGCGCCGCGCGGTTGGCGCGGTGACGTCGCCGGCCACGGTGGCCAACGGCGGGTTCGTCAGGGCATCGCGGAAGCCCACCAACCACTCCAAGTTCACCGGTGGCCGCACCTTCAGGGCGCTTATGAGCGGCAAGGGCGCCGCCGCAGGCGCAGGAGGGTCGACTCCTTCGTCGACGGGCGGTAAAGCAGTGAGGCACAAGTTTAAGCACGACGAGCTCAAGGCGTATTACCTCGAAGGGGCCGATGATGTCGTCGACGGGCACGACGAGCTATGACTAATTTGATTCGTGAAACGACACGAGGCTGTAATTACCGGCGGCTGCTGCCGGTGGGGCATGTGTCTCGTTTCCTTTTCGTTATTTTGAATGAATCTGTGCAAGTGTACGCTTCGTAGCATCCTTTATTTTTGTTGAATAATTAAATTTCTCGGTCTATATACCGAGATCAGGTTTCTCAGTCCCTTGTCTCCGGTTCGTTCTCTCGATCTATTTTTTTTATCAAGGCATAGGAAATAGGAAAACAGAAGAAAAGGTTCGGTTCGGCCTCTCGACGGTCTTTTTTGTCCACCCCTGTTGCCATATTGAGGCACAGAAAGATAGAAGAAAAGGTTCAATTCGGTCTCTCAACAATCTTTTTTGTTCACGCATGTTGCCGTATGGAGGCATAAGAAGACAGAAGAAAATGTTCAATTAGTATGCCTTCTCTATTTCTCACAAGTAAAGAATATCGACAATTATTTATTTATACTATGCTAATTACTCCACAAATATCTAGAGCAGCGGCGGAGTGTACCTAAAAAATTAAGTGGGTCAAACAATCATCTGTACTTGACGGAAATTAGACAACCAAAGATGAACATATTAGTGTTTCTAGCTATTGGCTTGTTCTTTCTTACTGCTGCTACATTGGTATTTGCTAATGGGGTTCCTAGTGGCTAATGACAGTACTCAGTAACGATTTTCAACAAAAATAAGCTTAGTGACAGTTGATGGCCCACATAGTGACACAGTGACTCGAATCCATCAGCCAAGAGGCGGCCTATGTTACGCATTTATGTGGCGCTGGCAGCATAGACGAGAGAGTTTAAGGGCGTGGGGGTGCGCTTGCGCCAGAGTGTAGCTGGGCCGACATATCAGGGCCTGTTTGTTTGTGTTAGATTTAATTGGTTAATTAGTCAATTAAATAAAATTAATCAAATAAATTCCAAGGCTCATCATGCTAGGAGTTACATGTCATTCATGTGTGATTAAGCTCATCATACAAGAAATTACATATTCTTCATAGGTGATCAAGAGAAAGTTAAAACCATTTGTGAGAATTAATCTATAGATTAATTGAGAAATGATAACAACTCTAATTTATGGGGATTTGATGGTTATGTAGTGATGGATGGCTAATGGTAATTGATGAACGTCAAGTCTCTTCCCCTCCCATGAGTCACTTCATATTCTCTTCTATCTTGCCTATAAAAAGAGAATGATTCTCATCTCCTAAATATAGAGAAAAAGATATACTTCTGTGTTGCGTTTCTTCATCTCCGGTTCCAAGCACTTGCGTGCACAAGTTCTTGGAACGAGCAGGCCTCCAAAGCTTTTGTCCGCTTGCTAACTTGCACGGGTAGCGGGCAATCAAGTTTTTGGGGAGCGTCTCGGCACGACTGCTCCGGCTCATCTTCGACTAGTTCCTGTTTTTCTTTGCAACATCATGGCAGGTGAGGCAGGTGATGGTGTGAACGGCAACGGCACAGGTGATGGTTTGAATAGCAACGGAAACGGTAATGAAGGGGACAACACCAACAAAGTCTCCAGCAGCAACAATGGACAATTCACATGTATATGTGAGTTCTCATTTCTAATTTGTTCATGCTCATAGTCATGCTACAATTTGAGAATGCTAATTTTCAAGTTCATATATTTATATTTGTCATGTTTAGTACTTTATTTTTCTGGATTAAAATATACCGATTTATGACCAAAATTCCAACAGTTTGAACTGCAACTTTTGGAGCTTTTCTGAAAGCTGCTGCAGGCTTTTCGTTCTGAAAAGCCAATCATAGCTTTTTAGAAGATGTGTTTTGTTTTCTGGGTTTAAAAAGCCACGGAAAGCTCATAAAACTGAGTTTTTCAGCTTCCCGTATAAACTCAGCTTTTCTAAGCTTCTAGCTTTACAGAAGCTGCACGAAAAGTTAGCTGTTTGTTTGAGCTTCTGGGTTTTCATGCTGAGAAGATGTCCAGAAGCACAAACAAACAGGCCTTTAGTCTATCGTATGAGGCGCTCCGCCTCGTATTTAGATTGCTTATATACTACTATCTACAAATGGTTCCAAAGAAAACAAGGATGTGCCTAACTATCGAAAGCATCCAGAGTGAGAGAAATGACATTTGTGACATGGGCAAGAGCCTTAGTACTCCCTCCATCCTTGAATGTTTGATGCCGTTGACTTTTTGACACATGTTTGACTATTCGTCTTATTCAAAAAAAATTATGAAACATATAAAACTATATGTGTGCATAAAAGTTTATTTAACAATGAATTAAATGATAGAAAAAGAACTAATAATTTCATAATTTTTTTAATAAAACGAACGGTTAAACTTGTATAAAAAAGTCAATAGCGTCAAACAATTAATGACGGAGAGAGTAGGTTTTATAAGTCATATGCGACCATGTGGAAGTGACCTAACACCATTTTTCATCGTTTCTAGGAACTGCTTGTCACTCCTTCGATGATTACAGCTGATTCAGAGGGGGTTTGGAGGTATGGCTCGGTCATTTGGAAAAAGCACTTCAAGAGATTTCCATCAAAAGTACTCATAATTTGGATTGAAGCTCTTATGCAAACTCCATGCTCATTTGAATTCAAAACTCTCGATAGGCCAAAAATTATATTTCAAAATGCCTTCCATGGATGATATGATGCCAATAGTCATAAGAAAAAAGATTAAAATATTTTTGAACTTTTCACAATGGTGTCATCTATGGATTTACAAAATTGTAGCTCAAAATACAACTTATGCTTATTTGAAGAGAAAGAAAAAAAAAGAAAAGTGTTTGTTGTCAATAGTTTAGATGTAAAATGATAAAAATAATTCAGGGGTTACCAATAAAATAGTTTGATGAAGCAAAATGAATTTATTTTCTAAAGAAACTTGAATCAGTCCTTTTTTCGAAATACATGATAGTAGTAGTGGAATTTATTTTGAAATAACAAAGTTAACCCTTTTAAGGCGGATATGAACACCATTATGAAAATAGTACTATTTCAAGTGATCAGGCCGGTCCAAATCTAATCACCAAACTCCTGATTCAGCCCAGTCCACAAACTTCCAGTCTTTGCAATGGTCAACCCAAGCTCTCCATCAGCCCAACGGCAGCGCCCGTACGTACTTAATTTGATTCTCGACAGCTCGCCGGTTCAGGAACAACGTGGTTTGCGGTTTGCTACTCTTTTTCCTCCCGTACGCTCCAGCTGAGGTTGAAAGCTGTCAAACACGTTCATTAGCCTTGGCCGCTACGTAGCCGATCACACACCCGAAGCTGCCAAGCAACCACACGCCCGTCCGGCCCGGGCGAAGCCTATAAATACGCCACTGACGGCGCCGCACAGATAAATTACTCCACGTACGCAAAACCAGCAAATCAGGGGAGAATCAGCCATGCGTCGCGAGGGGAGGCAGCACGGGTGGGTGTGCGCGTACGACCGCGCCCTCGTCGACCCGGAGGGGAAGCGCCGCGCGGTTGGGGCGGTGACGTCGCCGGCTGCGGTGGCCAACGGCGGGTTCGTCAGGGCGCCGCGGAAGCCTACCAACCACTCAAAGTTCACCGGCGGCCGCACCTTCAGGGCGCTTATCAGCGGCAAGGGCGCCGCCGGTGCCACCGGCGGGTTGACTCCATCGTCGACGGGCGGTAAAGGGACGCACAAGTTCAAGCACGACGAGCTCAAGGCGTACTACATCGAAGAGGCTGATGTAGCCGTCGATGGGCACCGCTATGACGTCGATTCGTGAAACAGCAAGTTGTATGAATCACCTGCGGCTGCCGTCAGTGGGAATTAAGTGACATTGTTTAATGATTGTTTTTGTTTAATGACTATGTTTTCTTGAGGCAAATGACAGTGTTGAACTCCAAATGTTGCACACTTTTGATTCATAGTGATTGCCGTCTAGGGAGTGGGCATTTGGTCAAACCAAGAAATTCAGTATCAGTCTTCTGCATAATTTTGGTCTTGGGACACTCAATACAAATTGATCTTGAACAAAACTAAAAACCGTAAAATTCAGTTGGGACACTCGATACAAATTGGTCATGACCGAACATCTCCATACAAGCAAAATAATCATTGAAATCAACAATTTCATAGATGAAAGAAGTTCAAAGAAATCAACCAAAAATAAAAAAAATGGGAAAAATCTTTTGCTGATGTCATCCTCTGCCTGTGAGTGGTGAACACGGCCCACCAGATCTCTAGGCAACGGAGGCGGCTACGCGCCAACATGATGGTCAAGGTAGGCACGCTGGACTGGAGGCTGTCGGTGTCTTGGCTGCCTTTGCATCTTCTCATCGCCATGGTGCATGCATTGCCATTACAAACAGCGGCTGGGGATATACGGTTACGGGGGAAGGAGGCATTAAGGACGTTTTGATGCGGTGGGATGTGCTTTACTTCTGCACATCTATAGGGTTTTATTGTGATTCAGTTATATTTGGTCTCTTAGTTAATCGGGACCGGATTTCTCGGTGTTTCAACAACTAACACCGAGAATGGGAATTCTTGGTTCTCGTCTTATTTTATTTTTTTTACTTACGGTGTTAGTTGAATAGTTGTTGAATGAAATTTTTAAAAAGACTAGCAAATGGCCCAAGCGTTGCAACGGATAAAGACATTAGCTTTGAATATTATATGCTACCAAGAAATAGGAACTGAAAAATTCCTGAAAGTAAAAAATATTGGGTATTATTGATTTTTGTAAGTCAATATGGTAGCAAAATAATGCCCAGCTCGCCACTAAATTAAGCCCCCGCTGAAAATCACTACCACTTCACTATCCTGGAAAATTCCTTAAGGTCAAAAATGTTGGGCATTATAGATTTATGAGATAGATGTGGATTTACCTTGGCCAACAAATGGAAGATGAGAGTATGATGTCACAGAAACCAGCACCAATAAAAAGCTTTGTTTTAGTGGCAGAGAGATCTGGCGGATGTCATCAACTTCCCCCTCATCACACTCGCCGCCACCGCCCGCCTCCCACTCGACCAACAACATTAACCTAGGAAATTACAGCACCACATAAAATTATTAGGACATCTTACCAAATATTCAAGGAATCAAATAATAGCATCCAAAAGAACTGACCACTCGGTGACAATATAAATTCATCTATTCACCAGAGTTTTGGGCTGCATTCGCGATCGACCACCTTGAGCCCTGTCAGCAGTGACCTCCTAGCTAGAGCATTGCCTTGCTCTAGCTAACTTAGATGGAGAGAACTTAATCTTTGATTATATACTGGCAATGGATCAACATGAGCATAGGTGAGATCCTTGACACATTCAAACATAAAAAGTATAATACAAGCACCTGCGATTTAAGATAATTAAACAGAACTGTGATGTGAATACATATAAGCAGATCATTCACTTCAATTAGATTTTGGAATGAGAGACGTCCCAGCCAAGCCAATTCACACAATTTATAAGAAACCTTCATGCACCATATTAATTAACATCAATCAACTGAACTAAAAATCGGAATTTTTTAGAGAAAGAGAGAATCAACATCCAATCAGACGGATTAATCATCTGTGGATCGAATGGAACCTGGCCGCTTGACGAAAACCTCATATGAGCCCATTGAAGTATTCTACAAATTAACTCAATCAAGAACGAAGCTGACCGTTCACATGACAACTATTGCTAAACGATCGACACGCTTTTTTGCGTCGCATTGATCATCTGCTAGCATTGGTGGAACCTCGTCGATGAACGCCTGAGATGGCATCGCGTGCTGCTGGTGTGCAGCCCGTGCATGGGCCACCTCCGCCTCGTCGCCGACCACGGCCTCGCCGCGACGCTCCTCTTCGTGGCGGTGACGTCGCCGCCATGGGAGCAGTACCTCTCCGTGGCTGCGTCCGCCCGCGCCGAGGGTGTCGACCTCGTAGCGCTCCCGGCACCGTCGCCGTCGCCGTCGCCTGCCCCCGATGCGCTCCCTGCCACCGCCTCAGTGCGCGACCGCATCGCGCACGCTGTCGCCACCGGCGTCCCGCGCGGCCGCTCGCTGCGGTCGTGGCCGACATGGTCGGCGCGCCGGCGTGCGTCATTGCCGAGGAGCACGATGTGCCGTTCTACACGTTCTTCACCTCTCCGTGGATGCTGTTCTTGCTGTTCCTGCATCTCCCGCGATCGACGACGCGGCGGCGCACGCTGGCGGCGAGAACCGCGACGCGATGGAGCCGATCCGCCTCCCAGCAGGCTGCGTGCAGATCCACATGCACGATCTGCCCGGCTCGATGCTCACCGACCGGAGCAGCGACATGTAGTAGATTAGATGCTGGAGAGAAAATAGAAAGTAACCAAAACAGCAAACATGATTTTTCATCATCGACGCATACTCCTTCGCGATCTGGATGTGGACGAACGACGCAAGTGTGCAAGCACAATCCGACATCGCTGGTTGGTTGGAGATCGCTGGAGATCAATGGGCCATCGCTGGGCTAGGCCTTGTTTTTGGTGTGCTACCGCTCGAGAGAGACGCGCGGCGAGGAGGATTTCCGGCGAGTACGGACGCGTGGTGTGGAGGATTTCGGATGACGACGTATAAAAGGACAGAAAGATCTTTAACTTTTATAATAGGTAAAGAAATAAAATTCAATATAATGATTCTTTTTTTTCATTCAATCAAGAATCAACAGCTAACACCGACAACTAATTAACACTCTAGAAGAGAAGGTTCAACGAGTCAATCAGTATTCCTTCCAATTCCTCGTAAGTAAAGAATACCGGCAACTATTTATTACTACTATGCTTTCTCAATTTCTCCAAACAATTACTTCTACACAATATCTAGAGTACATAGGACGATCTATAAATTTTTAAAAAGAAAATGATACATAAAATTCAAAAGTAAAACTAAAGGGATGGTTAAATATTTAAAGCATCGAGATCGATATAAATGACGTCTAGGACATGGGCAAGTCCCTAGATTAGTAGCTTGTCACGCGCATAATTTATATAATTTTTATATAAATCAAGTCACAATATTTTTTTTGCATAGTGTTTTCTTTCATTAAAAGAAAGGTTAATAGTACAGCTAGTAGCTATAAGTCCATATTAAAGCCAACATTTACTATACTTAGTTATAAGCTTGGCTTTAATATTTGTCTTATATCTCTTTCTCTCGCCAATGGTAGCTTTTACATGTAGGCAAACAAACATTGCTTTGCTTCTATCTTCTATCTTCTCCACGTATGCATATAGTTGTCTTACAACCAGTTATTGTACAGTTATTGTACCTGCTCTAACCGACTTGACCAAGACTAGCGATTCAAATTAAAAAATAATACAAAATAATACTCCTTTCTATTTAAAACTACACTTGTTTTTTTCACATATTTACACCACAATGTGAGGAGAGATATTAATTTATACTGCATCAGTTCAACATAATTAATTTCTTAGAAAATATGTAGTGACTAGCTCACGTGCCCACATAGTAGAAAAGAAAAGCCGTAGAATGACAATTAAATTAAAGACTAGTGTTCAGTGTTCACTCCCTACCTAATCAGTACAGACGTTTAGGTAATGACAATCCATTAAAAAATGGGCGTTCGGTAACAATGTGGTGATGTTCGGCTGTTCCTCCGGTTCACAACGTGTCAGGAGTCAGGTCAAAGCCGCCTTGGCCCCCAAGTAGCCGCGCGAACGCGACCCATCGCAGCACGTGGACGTGTGGAACTTGCATACATGCAGGCGCGCGCATCCTATAAATCGGCCACGGTCCGCAGCACGTAAATTTGCATAATCGATCGGCATCAGCAGCAAATTAACCATGCGTCGCGAGGGCCGGCAGCACGGGCGGGTGCACGCGTACGACCGCGCCGTGCTGCAGCTCGACGCTGACCCAGCTGGTCACGAAAGCAAGCGCCGGGTGGTGGGCGCGGTGGCGGCGCCGGCCACGGTGGCCAACGGCGGTTTCGTCAGGGCGCCGCGGAAGCCCACCAACCACTCCAAGTTCACCGGCGGCCGCTCATACAGGGCGCTCAGCGGCAAGGCCGGCGCCGCTGGGTCGTCCTCGTCGTCGTGCAACAAGGGGCGGCGGAAAGTGAAGCACGACGAGCTCAAGGTCTACTACCTCGAGGAGGAAGTCGATGGCCGCCACGATCTCGACGGAATGCACACCGATCAGAAGGGATTCATGATGCCTGCATCGGCGGAATTCATGAGGGTAGGCGCAGCAGCTGGCCACCTTGCCAGCGAGAGTAGTACCATGCATGCCTGGTCTTCTGTGAATCAGAATGTAATGTGGAATTTTGTATCCTTGCCTTGTTGCTTCATTTAACGTATTGAATTTTCCTGGTGCAAATGACAGTGCCTGTAAACGTACTCTAGATGTTTAGCTGAAATTTCTATCGTGCAAGTTCGAAGTGAAATCAACCATTGTTTCATTATTTGCTTTTCAAACGACTGTGGTAGTCCTTTTCTTCACGCAGCACGTAATATTTCAGTACTTTCCAGAATCAAAGGTAGTGCCTCCAATAAGCAAAGACGCCAATGACTCGCAACAATAGCTTTAAGACACAATGCAATAGGAAGGTGAAATCACGATTCCCTCTATTGTCAATTTGTCATGCTCACCAAGCCACAAGACCATAAAAAGAGGCAACAAAAGGGCCTTAGGTAAAAAGAAGTTATATCAGTACATTACTCGACTCCTCCAGAATTTTCGACATCATACACACTTCATCGCATTCAGGGAATAGGACGCGGTTTAGGGCAGATATATGTGCCACTACGAGCCTAAGAAGAGGCCGACCCTGAAAGCACTGAAAAACTTCGTCCCTCCTAATGACAATCTACTCGGGTATATTCATCGGAGGTTCAAGGCTCTCAACAAGAATGCGCAGGTCTAAATCCTTATCCACAAACTTCTTGATGAAAGGATGATTCTGCAAGAATATTTATGAAAATTCAGTACAAGGTGGTAAGAAGACGGTACCACCGTAAGGTTCACTAAAGAAACTATTAAATAGAAGGGAATGCTGACCAAGAGTTCTGAAGCAGACATCCGGTCTGCAGGATCCTTTTGTATGCTGCAAATCAATGCAACAATAAATAAAATTACACTATAATAAAATGATGAAATGAATCTTTAATGATTAATTGGCAGAAAATGTTCCTCAAGCGATGCCCTTTACCTCATAGGATAATCATGAAAGCAGACATAAAACATACAAAACAGTTATTTCATGCACAGGATAGAACAAAAGTCCAAAAGTACTTTTGTATGGTTTAGTCCGAAAGCAAACCAAATTGCTGCTGGTCATGATGTGGGGGAACTGAGACAATGCATAGAGTACTTTTGTTTAGTCAGCAACTATTCCACAGCAAAGGTTTTATTATTCTGGGAAACACCTTTGCTATTTTTCCACTATTTAAATATGATTTGCCATACCCTAGAATCTAACTGATAAAATGCCACCCATTAGATGTGTTTGATCAAGAGATTGCATTTAGGATAAAATTGCATCTACATTTTCATTTCTCTAGCAAAGTCCCACGACAGTTTCATGTTTTGTCTGACCAACAGCCACCTCCACTCAATTCAGATATGACAGCCACACACACACAACCTTATTGGGAGCTTCCGAAGGATTTTCCCAATTGCACCTAGGCTTTGGCTCCCCAGCCCTATGGCCTCTACTCACTAGGGAGCTCCTAACAACTCACCAAGTGCATCACTCTTGTTTGCTCTTATCTCCTGTTCATCACATCGATTGCCTTATTTTGGCTGATTGATTCCATTTTGCTAAGAACTAGCAAGATTGCTTGGTGCAATTGTTAGACCAATGCCATCTAAAGGGTGGCAAAAAATCAATTAGGTTACAAGGGGTCGCAAATTCTAGAGTTTCCATCCAAGAGTGGCATATGGCCAATTATCCCCCCTCAATCAACTACCCCTTTCTCTCTCCTCTGCCCCCTTACTCTGTTTCACCATACTTGAGCAAGGTCAAGCAACAGCTGTCGTAGTGGCCTCTAGGCACCTAGCCCTTACAACTGACAAGACCTTAATAACCTACATGGATCACAACTAAGACTAAGTTTACGACATGGCCAAGTTAGTTTAGTCCCCTCTGTCTCATCTGCTGCCCTAAGGGCACATTGTAAATAGCTAATGGAGGGATTATTTGTGCCATGCTTCCAAAAGCACGATTTCTCCAAAGACTTTCTACATCAGTAATTCAGCATTGCAGATAACATTTTCTAGGCTACTACCTCCATCCCAAAATGGAAGCAATTTCTGGCTATGTATTTGGACAAGTATTTGTCTAGATCCATAGTGCGATATCATTTCATTTAGAGATGGAGGTAGTATTAGTTAGATATATACAATATTTAAGTAATCCATGAGCAATTTTCCTCTATCCATAATCTATCCAATCATCCAGTCCCAAATTCTGCTTTCCAATATATTTGAGCACGGTGCAGCAACAGCTGTGACAGTAACCAATGGAAACACCGCGCTCGAGCAATAATGAGGCAATACCTTATAGACTGCCTGTATCTCATTTAAAACTAAGATAGTTTACAATATAGTCATGTCATAGGTATCATATTAAAATGCTAAGAATTAAGTTCTACAGAAGCAAGCTAAAAGTTCATTGCTCAAATCCATTGCTAATGTTTTGCCCACTGCATTGGCTGCAAACACTTGAAGCCTCTCAATATGCAAGTGGTTTGGACAAAATTGCAGGGTTTTAACTTTTAAGTGGATAAAATTGCAGGATCAACTGCAATATAAAAGGTTTGTTGAAAAATAAAACAATGGTTTATGTGGATTCACCAATTGTCTGCAGAGACTTCTTCATAATCAATAAAAGCACAAATGTAACAACAAAGTTAAGCATGTTCAATGGTAAACAAAATGAATACATTTGGTACTGAAATTTCACTAGCTATAAGAGGGAATCAACACAAATAGTCTTGCAGTTCCAGGTTCTATGGACTCGCATGCAAAAGACTAAGAAACAGTTCAAAACAATCGAATTTGTCGTCCAAAGAGAATTAAGAAAGCAGTAATAAAAGACACTTTTCATGTGTAATTTCTGAGCGAGATGTTTATCATACCAGGAGGAGATAAATGCACAGAATTCTGGAGAGAACTGGTCAGCAGGCGCAGAGGGTGGTGGTTGGTCAACAATTGCTTCTAATAATTCATAGAAGCTTAACCAACCTTCTCCTTCTGAAGGTATATAGGGGAACCGGCCAATGGCACACTCGAGTATTACTAAGCCCAAACTCCATATGTCACTCTTGTAGTCATAGGAGCTTCCACTAATACGCTCAGGCTGAATCAGGAAGAAAGGCAAAAAACCATGAGAACAAATTTACAAATTCCAAGTAAAATCATTACAATGGACAGTAGGTGTCACATAAATAAGGGGATAAGGGTCATTCTCAACATACCGCCATATAGTTGTAGGTTCCAACAAACGTATCCCGTTGACCCATTGAACTTGCTAGCACCGCACTTACCCCAAAATCAGTAATCTTTACTTCACCTTTACGGTTGACTAACAAGTTAGATGGCTTGATATCCCTGTGAATAACGTGCCTTTCATGATGAAGATACAGTAAACCCTCCAAAACCTGAGTCATTACAATATGATACAATGTTATTTGCATTATAATGAATTTCCAACTTCTGAAAGATATGATGAAATTCCAAGCTTATCCTAATAACAAGTGAAAGTCAGATATAAAAAGCCATGTTCATGCAGACCTGCTTGCAAAGTACAGCAAGGTATGGCTCCAGAATTGTTTTGACTTGTTTAATGATATCCGCAAGAGATCCACGGTCCATGTATTCTAGAACAAGATATATTACACCATTATGGTAGAAAGATTGATGGCAAAGGACTATATGTGGGCTCTGTGTTGCTTGATTTATTTTGAGTTCTTGTACTATTTGTTTGCGAACTGCCTCCTGAATGTTCATTTGAATGCCCTGAAGATGGAATTGCAATGCTAATCAATTAAAAACCACAGCATTATGAATACCAGGGTCAATTTACAAAATTCTTCATTGATCAAAATATCATTACATTATGTATTTTTATTCATTAGTGTCAATATTCATTGAAACCAGAGATTGATGTAGATATTGTATGCAAAATTAAGCTGATATAGATGCTTCTGCAACATAATTCATTTAGCATTCCCCATTTCAGCTGAGTGCATATGTGCAATAACTAAACTACCAAATGGATTAAACAAATCAATCAAATGCAATGATGCAGAATAATTTGATTATGGTAAATATGTTTAAGAGATAAACTTCCAGCTTTTCATGGTTAGAAATATAAAGATTGAACAACACTGCAACAGGAGTGGCAGCCTAATGCAGCACTCTAACTTACACAAGATAAATATTTTCCAAATCGGAGTTAATTTGGAACACTAGATGAATTTTGTGTAATTGAAATTACCTTCAAGGCATATAATGTCCCTACCCACTTGTGCCGAACTAGTTGAACAATACCACCACTTCCCTTACCAATGACTTGAATCATCTCAAGATCATCCATTGACAACTGCACATCTTCCACCTTCAGGTTTGTTGATTGCTGGAGAAATAAACAAACCAGGAGGCAGCCCGAATTAAGACATTACTGGGTGACTAACAAAGTGACAGAAAGAAGTGCAAATACTAATAAACATCTAATTATATATCCTTGCACCATACAAGTTCATGTTAAATGTAATAACCATTGGAAACAACATTGCATATGGTGAAAATCACTAACAAGGGGAAGATAGCATGTACGGAGCACAACATTCCAATCATGTGCATGAGAAAACAACAATTTTGAAGATAAACATGAGACAAAAATTGAGAAATGTGAACACTGTTACATTCATGGATAAAACCTCTGAAATATTCGGAGCACAAAGATTCCTAGGCAACATTGCAATACAGCACATCTACCATGTCCATTGCATTCAATAATGGAGATCAACAGACAACAGAAGCATGACGAGGTTTGATTGAAGTAGTGAACTGACACATATACTTCTAGATTAATCTACATGACCTACATATTGCGATAAAGAGTACGATACAACAGTTTGCAGGAGCACAGTTAAGAGATATCAACAAACAACAAAAGTAGCAATAACCGAACCAGGAACTCACAGGTTCATCTCCAGTTTCCTCGGATATAAGCTGCAGTCCTCTTTGGTTAAGTCGCAGCTCACCATCCTTGAATGTACCGCTCGCCGTCCTAAAGGAGCACCAGCGATCAGCCGGTCAGTGACAGCTATTAAATATACACATGAACTTCCGAAACATATATCAACGATAAGGTTAAACAATAAACAGACCAAAAAACGATCTGGAACCACAAATCACTAAAAATTCAGCATATTGGTACCCTGAACAAGAGTCACGAATTGCAGATTCCAACTCAAGTGTCTCAGACCATAGCAATTTCAAGCACGAGATCACTTGGATAGTAAGTAGACCTAAGCTTCTATCTTTGCGATCTACTCATATATTGGCTAATGGGAACATCACCAAAACACAATGCTATCTCCGTCGCAGTCCATAACTAACCCAACAAATCACAGTAAACATACTAAGCAAGACAATTCGATCTGAACTCAAAGGATCTTCTACAAACAACTAAAACGCCTCCGAAGCATTCTAAACCAGAGGCGAAAACTCTGAAGCTCGTGCCTCCGATCGCTTCAATGGAGACGACACAAAGAACGAAATCAAGTGACAGAAAAAAAAATGAGAAAGTTTTAGGCCCAGTAACCGAGGAGTGAGGCAGGGAGGGTTGCCTACAGGAACTTGTCGACGGGCGTCTCCTGCGCAGGCACGGCGAGCGTGAGCTCCTTGTGCGGCCTCTTCCCCCTCATGGCCTCCTCCTCTCCGGTTAGGGTTTATCGGAGGCGGAAGCGCCGAGAGGCCAATCCCGGCACGGATCTGCCCAAAGGCGACTCGGGTACCAGCCGGGCGTGGCGGCGAAGCGCGCCGGGAGGGGGGAAGCAGCCCGCCGCGGGGGCGGCGGCGGCGGCAAGGGAGGGGGGAAGGGGGAGGAGGAAGGAGAGATGAAGTGGCGTCGCTGGTGAGAGAGAGGAAGAACCCAAGAAGGAAAGGAGAGGAGAGCGTGAGTAGAGTTGCTGACGATGGGGGGCCGCTTGGTTGCTCGGTGGGAACACACGAGTTTTGGAATGGAAAAATCAAAAGCGTGGTGGGCCCCGCCGGCCTACGTTCGCGTTGCGGCTGACTCTGGGCCACGGACCCACGGTCATCGTCTTCGTTGGCACTGACGTTTTTTTTCTTTTCTTCCTTGGAAGGCTGAGCGTTATCTATCTCCCTTTGGTTGATCCACGAAATCTCTTGATTTACGGCGTAACATTTCCATTCTTTCAGCTACATAATCTCCTTCCCGATACAAGAATTTTGTACTCGGTGTTTTTCCAAAAGAAAAACAGTATTATTAGATCGTGTCTTCTAAAGAATTTGCTGATGAAATCTGCATTATTATACATATCACCAGTCACCAAATCAGTTGAGACGAGCGTGAGACCATGCACGTCTTCATGAAGCTGCAGATATTTACCGCACTACGGCCGTATTGGTATTGTAAATTTAAAAACGAAAAAAAACCCCGTGCCGCCCACCCCTAGGCATGGCAACGGGGCGGGGCGGGGCTGGGTAGAACAAGAACACCCCCGTCCCGACCCGCGAACTCTCCCCCCGTGACCACGACGCCCGGCGCCGCTAGGCTCTTCCTGAAGCTACCGTGTCGTGCTGTCGTCGACCTCCTCTTTACCGAATCACCTTGGATAATCTCCATTCTCAGCCTATAAAAGCCGATAAACTCCTCCTCCAGCGTCATCCCATTCCTTCCCCTTCCCCTAACACAGATCGAGCTCTTGAGCTCTGTTTCCCCAAAACCACCACCGATGGCCACCACTCGATATCCTCCGTTAGAGCTCCTCCATCCCTCTCCTCTCGCCACCACCATTGCCTCGATGGGACTAACCCATTTCCCTTCTCTCGACCACCGCATGAGGCCACCATCGTCACCATCTTTCTTTCTCCAAATCTGAGTTGTTGTTGTTGTTGTTGTTGTTCCCAACTCCTCACTCTATTCCTGCATGAGAAACCACCTCCCACGATTAAGTCGTGCTCGGGAACACGTCCAAAAGCTGTCGTAATCGCTGTTCCTTCACCAGAGCCACGACGCCCTTGCCCAGCCTCCCTCTTCTTACACAGGCTGGACAGAGGTAGAAGAAGAGAAGAAAACGATAAGAAAGAATAGAGTGAATTGCACTTTGGGCTACATATATTTACCCAAGTTTCTATTTGGACCATCCCTTTCCATTGCTTTCACTTTGGACAAGTAAAGGTTACCTGTGTGTTGCATTTTGGACCAGCTATCTATCATGTCTCTTCAACTCTTTCTTCTCCACCGGCGATTTCCCAAACGTTGCCACCATCATCCGCTCATCTCCTATGCAAGTCTCCAGTAACAGTCTCTCGCTATGTCAGCACCAGCTCCTACTCAAGATGGAGCCAGCCTCCCCTCGGAAATTCGGAATCCACTCGTGCCTACCACCGGCACTAGCGTATGTTAGAGCTTGAGGGGGTGTGCGAGTTTGCAGGGGTCTTGCACTGTTAGTTTTGGGGTAATTAATTAGCCGGTTTGCAGTTGCATACTTATGACCCACCTATTTCAACATTTCATCTTTTGTGTTTCACATGAAGCTTTCAAAGATGTTTCAGCCTTCAGGCTGATAGCTATGATTCACGTCTTTGTGTCTCTAAAATCTCAATCAAGGTAATTCTTAAAAAAAATCTGAATCAAGGAACGCTGGAGTAGAGAGGCTGGAACACGAGGCATCGCGCACTCGCACAAAGTGTGAAAGAGAGGACCAAGGAGGAAGAAGACTATGCTGACAAGTGGGGTCCCTAGTCCAAAGTGAAAAATTGGTAGGAAAACCCAGTCCAAAGTAAAAACATGTGTTCATTCCTAGTCCAACTTGCAACTTAGGTAAAAAGATGTAGTCCAAAATACAATTCAATCGAAAGAATAATCCTGGCAGGTGCACCCCATGAACAGTAACCTTTCTCTTTTTCTAGATTTATTTCAAATTCCAATCTTTAGAAGCCTATATCTCCTGCATCCTAGATCCAAATCCAGTGAGACTTGATCCTAAATTCTTCTAAATTCAAACTCTTCCTTTTGAGATCCAAATCCAGTGAGACTTGGTCCTAAATTCTTCTAAATCATCCGCTCAGTCCCCCTAGGGAAGAACTCCGTTCTAGTAGCTAGAAGAGGAATATGTAGAAGAGTTAGATACTCTGATTGTTGCACAAAAACCACCACACCAAATATTGTATTACAACCACCACACATCAAGAACAAAAACAGGAGTAGGGTATTACGCTTCCCAGCAGCCCGAACCTGTATAAACCACTTGTGCCTGTGTGTTGATTGATTATTTCACCATCTTCTTCTCCTTGCCTCAGGCTTCAGCACCGCACCCCTGTGCCAAACCAAAAAGAGGTCCCACGGATCCCTGCGTGTCGAGCACACGTCCCGACACCATGGGCTACTTGTAGTCTTCGGATAGGACTCGGAGTAAGAGCCACGTACGATTAGGAAAGTCCTCGTTCCCTAGGAGTAGGACTCCGCCTGGATCTCTAGGTAATACGGACTCTATCCGCGTTGTCTGGTAATTTTCCTTGTATGACCAGACCTCCTCACGTATTTATGAAGGTATGCCTTTCCGATATGCTTCACGTTTTCGGGTATTGAGGATATCGCTTATCTGTAATCATGACAGTAACCCTCGACTTTATCTCAAATGACCTCTAGTACTTGTTCAGAGTCCGCGCTTGGTCGTCCAACTGAGTCCTTATGGCCATTCTCGGAAAAATCAAGAAGGCAAGGTAATCCCGACAACAAACCAAGGGTTCTCATAGTGGCATAAATTTGAATTGAAATCTAACGAACAACGATCCAAAAATTTTCGGCGGCAATCATTCCTTTTTCCTCGAAATTCCATCCATCGGAAATTTGGTATAATTTTTTCTCCGTTGGAATAACTTTCCCCATTCTTTGATACTACTTAACTTTCTTCCACCATCGCTTGAGCTGAACTCACCGTCTTCATGATCCAATCCTTAAGGCTAATCTTCCTCAAATCTACGAAACTTTTCCTCCGCTTCGTCATGGATCTCGGCTCATCCACCATGGATGCCGGTGCCCTCAACCGCTTGGAGAAAGAGGGCTTAGTCCCCGCCGCCACATCCAAAAGTAGAGAGGAAGGGAGGAAACCCCTAACCCTAAGTTAGGGCCGATGGTGGTCACCGAATACTTTGTTCAGTGCGGCTTCCTTTCTCCTCCTTCCGAGTTCCTTCTCCTGCTCCTCAATTTCTACTGCATTCACCTTCTCCATCTCAACCCCAACTCCATCACTTTCTTGAGCGTCTTCGCCCATCTTTGTGAATCATTCATAGGGGTGAGGCCCTTCCTTGACCTTTTTCGGTTATTCTACGTTCTCTGTTGGACGGAGAAGAAGCAAACATCAGGATGTTGCGGATTTCGTCTTCAAGATGGGATGAAAGAGCAATACATTCCTCTTCAAAGCCCTACCTCTTGTGGAGCTTGGAGATCTCGATGGTTTTACCTTGCTACTTCTGACAATGAAGATATCCTCGAGGTGCCAGGTGGGAAACCGGAGAAGTCATCGTCGTGGTCGTCGCGCCCTGCTGTAACTCCTTCTCTACATGCCTTTGTCGATGTTGTCGGCAAGCTTCGCGAGAAAGGGTTATCAGGGTATGAAGTAGTGGAAGATTTCGTCTGTTGTCAAATCCAGCCATTACAACACGACAACCACCCTGCCTTCGACTACACCGGACCCTAGGACTCGACTAGGGTTGGCCAATGAGGTACGTAATCATGTCATCTATGAGCATCTTTAACCAAGAAACTCCTTAGATCATGATTTTCTATTTGTCGTAGCTTTGAATAAGAAAATGGTTGAACGGCGAGGTGGCTATCTTCTCCTTGGTTCACCTTCTTCTGGGTTAGAGATCCCCCACGCCATTCATATGCTCTAGGATATACTGAGAAGGTGGCAATCATCAATGTATGATAACAAGTTTATCCCCATTTTCCTCATCTCCTGTTGTCGTTGGAGCACATTAATCTCATCTTGTGTAGGTTCTTCCTTTGACGGATGTTGTCGGTGCTCTTGCCGACCAGACGATGGTTCTCTTAAAGAGTCCTGAAATAAGGAAAATGAGAAGAGTGCCACCATCTCGGAGTCCAGCGGTACTCGAGGGTCCCAGAAGAAGCAGGCGAGTAAATCTGTATACACAAATGATTCTTCTGACAACCAACAGGTAAGCTCAGCCTGCAATTCTGTAATAATTGATCAAATATGGTTGTCTGGTGATTCCTCTCATCTTTCGCCTTTCTTAGAGCGAGGACTCTCTCCCCAAGCTGAGAGGTTGTGTAGGGGAAGGGTACTAAGGTAAATGTTGTCCCATATTCAAGTGAACTTTGTTTTGTCGATCAGCATAGTGTCCACGCCCTCTTATTCAGGGATCAACCGGTCACCAATGAGAAAGACAACCTTCCCTCAGTACCGGTCTCTCGACCCGCCCTGT
Organism: Leersia perrieri; assembly: GCA_000325765.3. Taxonomy (NCBI): domain Eukaryota; kingdom Viridiplantae; phylum Streptophyta; class Magnoliopsida; order Poales; family Poaceae; genus Leersia; species Leersia perrieri. The sequence goes on along the minus strand of CM002476.1, from coordinate 13,133,217 downwards.
CGATGACACCTCCAAGTTAGCCCTTTCGGCTTCCTCTTGTCCCCCACCAGCTCTCGGTGCTTTCCTCCCAGGCATGCAAAAGATGAAGATGGGCCGGCGGTTGATCGATGAGGGTGTGAGGATGGCCGAAGAGGTTGTACAAAAGTTCGCCGATTCCTTATCGACGAACTCGAGAAGGAGGCGATCCTTGAGGAGAAGCTCAAGACGTGTGCCGAGGAGTCCATGAGGACAAAATTAGAGCTGGACACGGTCATCGATCGTCAAACTGCTCTAGAGCAAGAAGCCAAGGAAGTCGACCGCAGTCTTCTTGCTGCTCGTAACACCGTTCGCCAGCACATCAACCGTCTCTGTCAACTGGCAGAGGCGTTAGGTGCTACACCAGGCCCTTGCTTCGAGTTGTTGGAAGACGCGTGTCTGAAGGCGATGTCATTGTCGATGCAGGGAACCTCCAATATCTGTACCGAGAAGCTGACCGAAGTCCTACTTGTCGGGATCAAAACTAGCGTTGGGCATGTCCTCTCCTGTGCACGGGTTGTGCGCCCTAATGTCGATCTCAATGAGGTCGTCATACGGGGCCAAGTTGACCCGTCTCACGAGGACATGATGTCTGGTGTCTAGACATTAGCGGACTCGGTTGTTTCATCGTATCAGTAGGCCTGTAATATATTTTGTATATATTTATACTCGAACTTCTTAGCACTTCTAGACTTCTAGGTTCTCTTATGTAAGGACCTGCTTTATTCCTGCATGCGAAAGTTACACTATTTATTTTTATCAAAATGGTTAGTAGGAATAGTACGCAATGTTTATCATAATAGAATGATTTTTTGGGTACTTTGCCTATTGGGAAACGAACTTAATCGTTACTTAGGCCTGACCGATACCCTAGCCCCCAACGTTTTCTTAGAGTGGGATAATCAAAGAAAAATGCTTGAAAGTTTTAATCCTGTCTTGTCGAAAACTGCGTTGTCCTAGCCCCGAGCCCTGACTTTGGAAAAACCAATTTCCGATTATAGGTCTTAGTTAATACGCATCAGTGAGCACTCTTACATGACCAAATATGACATGGTCGTTTGGCTCTTTTAATATCTGATAGGTCCTTATCCGCTCTGGGCGTCCCCAACCGAGATCCCCGTGGGTTTCTCAGAGGCTCTATCAGACTCGCATAATGGGTCATTAGGATCGGTTCTACCTGAGGTGTTCCTGAAATAATCCGTATTTATGATAGCAATGTTTCATGGATACAATAGTTGCTTATACATAGAATTTTCGTAGCTGATCGATGTTCCAAGAGTTTGACAACTCGAGGCCTTCACAGTCTGCTATCTTGTATGCGCCTGGTCACAATGTTCGCACTATTGTGTATGGTACTTCCCATTTTGGTGAGAGCTTGTTTCGCCCAGCTTGTGTCTATACTCAGCGAAGGACATAATCGCCAATAGCGAGTGTGCGAACGCGGACACGTTTCTTTTAGTAGCGGCGTAAAGCTTGTTGATATGCGGCTACTCGAATGGCAACTCATTCTTGATGTTCTTCGAGTAGATTTACGTCATCGCTATGTCCTTTTTCTTGTTCTTCCTCGGAATAATTCTGGACTTGTGCGCTTTGATGTCGGAGTTCTCCTGGGAGTACTGCTTCGGAGCCGTACACAAGGAAGAAAGGTGTTTCCTTGTTAGATGAGGTTGGAGTTGTCCATGCGGCCCATAGGACGGAGGGAAGTTCTTCAACCCACTGCTTGTCATATGACATGAGTCTATTGTACACCCTTGTTTTTCTCCCTTGTAGGACAATTCCATTGGCTCTCTCCACTTGTCTCATTGGGTGGGAAACTGATGCATAACATATATTTACTCCCAGCTCGTTGTAGTAGTCTTGAAATTCTGCACTAATAAACTAGGGGCCATTGTCTGTTATGATCTGGTGTGGCAGTCCATACCGATAGAAAATAATTCTCACTAATTGAACAGCGTGTTCAGCCTGAATGTCTCTTACGGGCTCTGCTTCGATCCACTTTGTGAACTTGTCGATGGCTACAAATAGCCATCGATGTTTTGTCTGCCCTTGTGGAAAAGATCCAAGTAAATCGAGCCCCCAGCAAGAGAAAGGCCATGAGAGGGGTATGGTCTGCAAAGCCATGGCGAGCATTTTACTATGTTTGCTGAAAAATTGGTAGGCTTCGCATTGTTTCACGATATCTGAAGCGTCTTTGAGTGCCCTTGTCTAGAAGAAACCTTGTCGAAAAGCTTTTCCAACGATTGTGCGAGCGCCAGTATGCGCTCCACGAATACCTTCATGGATATCTAAGAGCAGCTCTTTCCCATCGTCGTGTGAAATACACCTTAGGAGTACGCCGTTAATGACTTTTTTTGTAGACTATTCCATCTATTAGGCAGTAGCATCTTCTTCTGGTAGCTTGTTGTCTATTAAAAATCCGAGTAGGGGAGTCCTCCAATCATCTGTTTGTTCGATATCTGCGACGATTTTACAAGTGTCTTTTGCATGAGCTAGCGTTTTGGCCATTGTGGTATCGTCGTCACTCTGTACTCGAACAGATGGTTTTTTCATGACATCTAAAATTGTATCAGGGTCTAGAGGTTCCCTTCTAGACGCTCGTCGCGTGAGTTCATCGGCTTCAACGCTGTCATTTTTGTAGACATGTTGTACTTCAATACCGTCGAACCGTCGTTCGAGCTTTCTGACCTTGGCGAGGTATTTGGCGAGTTTTGTGTTCTGATACTTGTAGTCTTTGTGCACCTAGTTGGCGACTAGCTTGGAATCTCCTTTCACGACTAGTCGTCTGACCCCTAGTGCTGCAGCGGCCCTTACTCCTGCCAATAACCCCTCGTATTCCGCCGTGTTGTTTGTTTCCCTAAAGTTTAGGTGGATAGCATGCTTGAATTTATCGCCAGTTGGTGATGTTAGGATGAATCCCGCCCCTGTTCCCTGGCTGTTTAGTGCTCCGTCGAATGCCATTGTCCATGTCTCTTTATCTGTATTCGATTGGTGTCTATTCTTTTGAATTGTCTAGTCAGCAACGAAGTCTGCGAGAACCTGAGACTTAATGGCAATGAGCGGTACGAAGTGGATGTCAAACTAACCCAGCTCGACTACCCACTTTGCTATTCTTCCAATAATGTCCTTGTTCCTGACAACTTCTCCTAAACGAAAAGAAGAGATAACTGTGACTTTGTGGGCTTGGAAATAATGTCGGAGTTTTCTGGATGTCATGACAACATCGTAGAGTAGTTTCTGGATCTAGGGGTATCTTGTCTTGGCATCGTGAAGAGCTTTGTTGACGTAGTACACCGGTCTTTGTACTCTGTCTCTTTCAACCACAATTACCATACCTATGGAGTATGGAGTTGCTACAATGTATAGGAATAGCTCTTCATTTTGCTGTGGGGCGACTAGTACCGGTGGTTTTGACAAGTAGCGTTTTAGTGTGAGAAACGTGTCCTCTGCTGCTTCTTGTGTCCACTCAAACCTTTCTTGCTTTTTAAACAGTGCGAAAAATAGTTGTTCTCGTTCTCCCATCCTTGCTACGAATCTGTTCAATGTTGCAATGCAGCCTGTCAGCTTCTGGACCTCTTTTAGTCTCGTTAGCGACTTCATGTTCTCGATACCTCGTATTTTTTCCGGGTTGGCCTCGATGCCTCTTCCTGAGACGAGGAACCCGAGCAGTTTTCCCGATGGTACCCCAAAGGTACAATTTTTTCAGGAATATTAGGGTCTTTCTACTATTATTGCAATTGATAGAAGTGATTGTTTCCGCCATCTAATTTGGTAGAGTTTATGAGAGGATAAATGGCTGGAAAGAGAAGATGTTGAATAAAAGGGGGGAAGAGGGTTCTTATCAAATCAGTTGCTCAAGCCATTCCGGTATATGCGACGTCAATTTTCAGGGATGCTTAGGGGCGACGGCAGTGTGCCCATGGTGCGGCAGCGGCGGCGCACAGACAATAGCGTTGTGTCTATTGTTCGGCAGGGAGATGGTTGTCTCGCAGGCCGTGGCTGGGCCTTGTTGGGTCATGTTTGGGCTGAGGTTGGACCTAGGTTGAAGATGGACTCGTCTGGGCCAAGGTTCGGTTTGATTCAGTGGACTTAGGCCCAGATCGAACACCATGTGTGCAATGAACAGTACATATTCCGAATTTCAGGAATTTTAGAGATTTTCAGGGATTTAAACTAGCTAGATAGGACGGGTTTGGATGCAAACTTTTAGTCCAAGAGTTGGCTAAAGAATTGTAGGAGTCTAGACAAATTTTGTGGACTAAGAAAATAATTTGAAATTTGGAAAAGATTTGAATCTGATGAGATTTGCAATGTGGCTAAATTTTGACAAATTAAATTGAATCATGGCATTGAAGTGTGAGACATGGATTTGTGAGGTACTTGGTATAGGATGAAGAGTTCCTAATTTTTGAAAAGAAACAAAATTTGTACGAAGATTAAATTCAAACTCGAATGTTTGAATTTAGGGTCAAGATGGATTAACTAAAGGAATAGAAAAGAAACAGGCACGATATTGAAACTATAAAGTCAATCTAATTTTTGGGGTTTGAATGGAATTTGGTACGTCAAGAATAGGCCAAGATATTTCTTGAGAAATTGGCACGAGTAAGAAAAGGTTTAGGATTTTTAAAAAAATGAATCAAGAACAAAATGGAAAGGACCTTCAAAAATTGACTCCTTTATTTTATTTTAGAAAAATTCAATAAATCATCAAATGTAAAAAGAGAAGGTTTGGGATTCAAATTTATTAAGGAAAACATTTTTTAAAAATTAGACTAATGAATTAAACCTACTTCAAAATCTCTAAATTTGAGAAATCATCAAAATTTCAACAGTAAGAATCGGTATGATGCAATCTTTAACTTAAATTGAGATTATTAAATTTTCAGGATGTTACATGGGGATGCAGGCAACCACTTTTTTAATATTGGGGCATGTAACGTTAATGCTCTAGGGATGTAATTTCAAGGTTTTCGAGACAACCTAATGTTTTTGGAATTTAATGTTTTAGTGTTGCAGGATTTAACTTCAATGTATTTGGGATGTAACTTTTTTTAGTATTGTGAGAATGTTCTGACTATGTAATTTTAGTTCAACCAGAAAGTAACTTATTCAAGAGCAAGAGGTAACTTCTGGAGATGTAGTTTTAATTCAACTTGTAAGTGACTTCTTCAACACCGTGAAGTAACTTTTGGAAATAGAATTTTTGTTCAACCTGGAGGTAACTTCTTCGGCAGTGAGAAATTAATTTTTATATGGCATATGGATGACAACTTCATTTGTAATATATAAGAACTCATCAAGGATGTGAATTTTACATGATTTTTTTTTCCAAAAATTGTGATTGATCCTAACTAGGTTACTCTCCCTCTAACTCTTCTCCATTTGGGTCTGATTTGGTGTTTCCGCCTCCTCTTTTTCTCTCGTCGATCTTCCTCTTAAACTTACTCCCAATTTGGGGCGGCGACGACGGCTGTCGACCGAGGAGGCGTGGCTTTTTCTCTTAATTTGGGGCTGCAACGGCGGCTGCCGGCCGAGAGGTGAGGCTGACATGGGTTTTTGTTTGGGGAGGTGTGCGGGTGGAATCACACAGCTTGGGGTAGGACACATGCGGGAGGTGGGGGTAGGACGCATGCGGTACGTGGAGAGGATGAATCATGATTATAGCTAGGTCACTGATTTGCGCTATGGAATCATGGAGTCGATGTAGTCAACCAATCATGAAGTTGAATGGTGATGGCACTTTCAATCAAAATTCAACCATATCAAAAAATTTGGCATTTGAAAATCTTAGGAGTTGCCAAGATTTTGGCAGGATTTCCTTGTTTTGTTTGTTCAAAACTTAATGCGCTTTCAAAATATTGGCAATGCCAATTTTTGCAGCTTTAAACCAAATAGGACGCTAATCTCATTGGCAAGCCGAATTTCCTTCTTTGGTGTAGTTGATTTGAGGTTTTGACCTAACCAAACGAGCCGTTTGCCTCTGCCCTATGGGCAAATTAAACGGACCCTTAGGCAAATAGGGCAACTTTGTAGTAAACATTGTGGACTTGGGTACTACGAATAGAAACCAATTTTAATCTCTCACTTCTCTCTCTTCTCACTCCAACACAGTGAAAATGTTTTGTACTGTCCGGATCCAATTGAATAGATCAAAATGTTTTTCTCTCCTCTCATGAGACCCACACCAACCTTGCAAAGGCCTGCTCGTGTAGACCTGCTCCTTAGTTAGGCAAGCAAACTGTAGCAATTCCCACAGAATTTATCTTAATAAACTTCAAGTAAATATGAATTATGAGTCTTTGTCATCAAAAACCATGTCGGTGCTCGTGTAGATTCATTGTGTTAATGGCTAATAATCAATTAATCATTTCGTACCGCAAATAAACTTCCAAGCTTTGAATTGATACCTATAGTACCTATTAAGCTGCGCCCTGCTCGAAGCCCCGATCTCACCATGCCTGGAGGTCCTGTACTCGTGCAGCTGCAGCCGGGCTCCCTACTGCTTGTCCAATCTGTGGACGTTGACGACAGCACGACGCTGGTAGTATCTCCCGTAACGAGGGCCCACAACAATTGGCTTCCCTGATCTGCTGTTGTTTCTCCCAGGAGACGCACTAACCTGTTCCATACCACCCATGTAACGTGCTTTCCTCTTCATTGCCTGGTGAAGAACACTCTCATATCGTTCCGCTCCTCTCTTTTCTAAACGTGTTCTCGTCCTCCTCAGAAATGAGACTTCAAGCTCCTTCCTGATCTGGTCCCATCATAGGGACATATACATAAGTTGTAATGCTTTGAACAATAATTTTGACAGACAAACAAATCAAGCGGACATTGCTTAATACCTCTGGTTTTTCAACTACTGTCTGCTTTTGTGCTTCAGCAGACATTAATTTCAGGTTTGCTATTGTAACCGAGGTCTCTGTTTCAGCAGCCATGACTTCATGTGTGTCGAGTGGCCCATGTGGTCCCAATACCAGATCCAATTGCGCCCCCTGTATGCATATGAAGCTACTAGTAACTGACTATCAGAACAACACAAATTTCAGAGAATAATATAAAGCTGATCTTTACCTCTGAGTTCACCACAACATCAATTTTCTCCACAGCAAGATTAACATGATTGGCCGTGTTCCGAGTAACAATCCTATGAAGTGTCTCCACATATTCGGCACATTGTGAAGGGAGAGCCAAATGCGCTGGTTGAACCTCTGCAGGGTAGATAAATAAGCCAAACAATAATTTATGTAAGGTTCAGTATCAATAATACAGGAAAACAACATACTATCTGTCGTGATTGGGAGGGTACGAAAATTAGTTTTGGTACCATTTAAATACGATCGTTTTGGTTTTATACCACTGACAATTAGGCTTGGTTTTGTAGTTCTAGAGGGTTTAAGTATTCAACCTTACAGAAATGTATTAACATGGGATGGCAGGGGCTATGAAATTGATCATACTTAGTTTGGTGCCCGTTTGAGGCGACGTACTAAGCTGTTCCACATCACCCATGTAACGTGCTTTTTTCTCCATTGCCTGGTGGAGAACACTTCCATACCATTTTCCTCTTCTTTTCTCCAACCGTGTGTTCTTCCTCTTCTGAACTGGGACTTCAAGCCCCTTCCTGATCTGATCCTATCACAGAAAAATTATACATAGTGCTCTGAATAATAATTTTGACAGACAAACAAATCAAGCAGATATTGCTTAATACCTCAGGTATTTCAACTACTGTCTTCTTCTGTGCTTCAGCAGACATGGGTAGTTTCAGGTCTGCTGTTGCCACTATGGTTTCCACTTCGGTAGCCATGACTTCTTGTGTGTCAAGCGGGCCATGTGGTCCCAAGAGCATATCCAATTGACCCTGTATGCATTTTGTAGTAACTAGTTACCATCAGAACAACACAAATTTCACAAAGAACAACATGAAGGTGATCGTTACCTCTGAGTTCACCACAACATCCATTCTCTCCTCACCAAGATTAACATGATTGACCGTGTCCTGGGTAACAATCCTCTGAAGCGGCTCCACATATTCTGCAGATTGTGAAGGGAGAGCCAAATACGCTGGTTGAAACTCTGCAGGGTAGACAAATAAGCTAAACAATTATTTCTGATCAATAATACAGGAAAACAACATATTATCTATCATGATCAGGACGGTGGGAAAGTTAGGGTTTAGTAGCATTGAAATATTGTCTTGTTGGTTTCGTACGACTAAAAACTAGGTTTTGTTTTATAGTTCTAGAGTGTGTAAGTATTCAACCATACAGGAATGTACTAAGAAAGGATGATAAAGCCTATGACAGGACCATATTTTCCTTCATTTGAGGCTGACAGCTAATTATTTAACTCCATTTTCCTCTTTCAGTCCCATTCTTTAATCACTTGACTCTTAGTCATATACCCACGATCACCATGATCACAGCCCTCCTCTTCAACTATCACAGGTACAGATTTGCTTTCCTCACTGCCACTGTATTAATACTGAACTTGGCACAAACATTACTACCATCTAAATATTTTCTTTGCAACTTAAATAAGAACAAGGGAGAAGTATTTCAAGCAAGCCGAATCTTGTCTGAGACCTTAAGAAAAGGTCACTGTGCTTTAGGGTGCAATGTATCAGAAGCCTTGAGCGGATGCATTTTGTTTACAGAAATACTAGGACACAGGATCCTATTTGGAACGGGATAGGATGAAACTATTGGATTTAATTAGGGTTGGACCCATTTAAATCTAATAATAAAACTTCAAAGACACACAAAAGTACAAATTATAAGCCAAGGGGATAAGTGTTCTTACACCGGAATGTCCGGTAAAGTCACCGGATATTCCGGTGAAAACTCTCTGTTGGATGCTGATTTTTTACCAAACTGTCCGGTATACTGTCTGGTCGATTGTCCGGTAGAACAATCGGAATGTCCGGTAGAACTACCGGAATGTCCGGTAAAATACCTCTGTTGCGAACAGAACCATTTTACCGGACTATCCGGTGATGTTACCGAAATGTCCGGTTGCAGGCAGACATTAGAGGTCTTAACTTCTAAAACGTTTGGAGATTTAATGGCTGTGTTTATTCTTCATAAACAGGTCATTAGAACTCAATTAGGCAGCCATTCATTCCCTTTTCTTCCTTCTTGGCACATGAGAAGTCACTCTCTCATTCTCTCTACCATTGTTCTTGGAGTTCAAGCTCTTACATTGCAATTTCTTCATCCTCAATTTTGAGTTCTTGTGTACACAAGATCTTGGAACGAGCAGGCCTCCGGAACTAACGCCGTGTCACGAGTACCTGTACGAGTAGACGGGCGATATAGTTCTTGGGGAGCGCTTCCGCGCGACTGCTCAAGGTTCTTTCTCATGGCAATCGACGAGACGATCGGAACTGGTGATGGATCGGGCAATGAAGGAGGCAACGGAGGAGACAACCATGGCAGATCAAGTAGATCGTCTACATTCAACTCTGGGTATGATCTCCTCACTTTGATCATGAACATGATAGGCGTTATCATGTTCTTCTTGGTGCTCGACATGTATAGCTTTTCACAAGATCATTATTTATTTAGTGGCATCATTTTGATGATTATTTCTTTATTGAATTTCTGGATTAAATTATATCGAAAATTGACTAGATTTCCAACAGAAACATGGGTATTATGCGCCTAATACCTGGGTCCCTGTGCTTTAGCACAAAGATGAAAATCGGTCAAACCTGGCTTAGGACAAGCCAACTTAAATCAACAAACAATAACCTCGGTTTTTTTTGTTGTTGTGCGATGCCTACTTTTTGTTAGACACACAGAATGGACACAAATCTTAGATGTGGCGAAGAAAGCAAGACATTGTGTAGATGGCATTTTTATAAGATATATAAATTATTTTCTAAACTAGTCGATACCTAACTCGGTGCAGTCGTGTAGCATGTGTAACTTCATATGTGGCTACCTGCAGTCTTCATCTAAAGTCTAAATGTGAATTGACAACAAAAATAATGCACATATTCTCTTTGTAACTACTAGTATTTCTGATTAAACCAGTGTAATTAGCCAATTTGTAGTAGTGTCAGTTAAGTTCAGGAAGCAAGAAAACTACACTAGCAAACAACAAAAGTCTCAATACGCAGTCTAAAAATGCAATTTCCCTCATATTTGGAAGTACTTATATGATGTGTGGGGAACTTACCGGTATTGACCAACACAGCTGGTGGCCATGGCATTTGGAAAAGATAGGCCTCTCCGCTGCAAATAAACTGAGCCTTGACCTTCAAATTCTTCAGATCAATGACAAATTGAGGATAACGCTCATCCCAGGAAAGAAGAACAAATCCAGTGGCCACTGTTCTGACTTGTCGCACCCGGGAATGCCTGTCAAGCACCTTACTGACTGGCACTTCCTTCTCCAATTCCCAACTCCTAACACCACCGCTGTCCACGAGCAGCCACACCTGCATGTAGACATTGTCGATGGGGCCATCAAGGCATACAAGGCAGCACACGCCATCCTCCATCTCCCCGATCGCATACTTGGACGACTGGAAGAAGCTCACAGGGAGAGGGAGCATGGAGAATTCCATTGCGCCCGTGTCAAGCAACATCACGGAATTCTCGTCCCACTTCCAGAAGATTAGCCCCGCAGCATGCATAGCCTGGCCCCGGAGAGGCCGCCTCGCGCTTTCCACCCACGGGTGGAAGCTCCACTGTCCAGTATCGGAGTCGTAGTCCACGGCTCGCATCATCCGGCCATGGCGCTGCACGGACACCACGCGGAACGACGCCGCGCCGCCGCCACCACGCCCGGGAAGTAGGTAGTCAGTGTAGGTGTCAGAGAAGGGGCCATCCTCCTCCGGGCGGCGAACAGAGACGCACCTGCGAGAGAAGGGGTCATAGACGGCGACGGATCTACCACCTCTGCGGAAGAGCAGGAGGCCATTGCGGCAGTCCTGGAGCAAATCCTCCTCCTCCCCCACGGATCCGACGCGGGTGAGGAGGAAATCGCCCCCGCGCACGGCGGCGCCGAGGTCGGGGTCGGAGCGGACGGCGGGGGCGGGGTAGAACACGGGGAGGCCGCCAGAGTAGCCGTGGGAGACGAAGATGCCGAGGAGAGGCGACGAAGCGTGGCGGTGGCGGGCGCGGAAGCGGGCGAGGAAGCCCGGGGCGGAGGCGACGGCGAGGCAGCGCTTGGAGGCGAGCGCGGCGCGCGCGAGGGAGGCCCCCGACTGGAGGCGGAGGAGGATCTCGGCGAGGAGGTCGTCGTGGAGGGAGGCGATGCCGGCGGCATTGGCATTGGGGACGCTCTTGAATGTCTGCAATGCCATCCTCGGCCGGAGGGGCGCGGAGGGTCAGGGAAGAGGCTGGAGTAGATGGGATGTGATGGGTGAGGAGGGGAGGGGAGTTCACCCGAGTGGCCAATCGCACGGCCCAGGCTCGCCGCCGGTGAGCCTCCTCCAAAGGCACGTTGGGATTGAGCCGTTGAGCGGTGAGGGACACGGCGTACGCTCGGAAGCTACGACTTTGGAGGCATTTAACTATTTCCCACTTATTCCCCTACTTTTGTGTTGGTTGAAACTGCCCATGCCTGCTCAAGCTTTTTACCTCTATAAGATGGAGGTTACGTGTGTTACAAAGAGAATTTTCAGACACCTATATACTATGACATAAACTTCTTTTAACCTCTATACCATTTTAGACGGGTGGAAACATAACAGAGACTTACGGAAGTGGAAATAAAGTGTTTTGCCCTTCTATGGGACCCACATGTCATCACTAACCTTCCTCCCTCTCCTTCCTCTTTTTTTTTGTGTCTGGAGGCCGCCGCCGCCGGGGCTGCGTACCCCAACACCCACGGGGCCCCCGTGCCTGCGCACCGCGCGCCGCGACCTGCTCCGCCCGGCGGTTTCTGGATTGACGAGGACGGTGGCAGCGGAAGGACAATTGATGTGCACGAGGGTGGCCTGATCTTTCGGTGAGTTGAGGTAACTACGATTTGAGGAAAAAAGTTGTCGACCCGACTACAACCGTACTACACGTTGTTGTGTTGCGCCTTAGCGATCGATACACCTCTCCTGCGATTGTTGATCTTGCCGGTGCAGATCAACCTTACTCTGCAAGCAATCGAGAACTAGCAAGAATAAGATAAAAGTGAGCAACTGAATTGCTAGATGAATAAAAGTGAGCAACTTACAATTAAACAAAAACCAATTTACCCTGAAGGGGTTGCTAACTATTTATAGAAGTGGGAGGACGTCCTAGGGTTCCCTAGGGTTGTGCTCCACCTGGTTGGGGCACACCCCACTTGGACCCCTCTTGGACCAGGGGTCTCAGACAAAGTTACGTGCCCATAGTGATGTGAACGAGGGTGGCCCGATCTTTCGGTGAGTTGAGATAACTACGATTTGGGAGAAACGTTCACGATCCGACTACAACCGTACGAGACGTTGTGTTGCGCCTTAGCGATCGATACACCTCTCCGAGAGTTTGTTGATCTTGCCGGTGCAGATCAACCCTATTCCTGCAAGCAATCGAGAACAAGCAAGAAAAAGATAAAAACAACTAAATTGCTAGATAATCAAGACGCACAAATATAGATCGATACACGATAAAGTGGGGTTCTGAACAA
>CM002476.1:13101563-13116828 GCA_000325765.3 Leersia perrieri | reverse complement strand
CAGCGGTGGCCGACGGGGGAGGTGTCGCCGGCGGGGTGGCCTTGTCTCGCCGGTGGGAGTGGCGTCGCCGGCCGCTGCTCCACCTCGCTGCCGTCGCCATCCTCTGCTCCCTCTCCTACATGTCAGATCCATAAGATTTGGAGAGAGGGCAAAATGGTCATGTTACAAAGGCGGGCCCACATGTCAGATCCATATGTTAACGAAATGTGGACATAATGTCATAGAGATCAAAGTAAGTTTGTGTCATGGCACACAAGTATTTGAAAAAAAAATTGTGACACACACGCAACCTCCATCTTTTTTTAATGGCATAGAGGTAAAAGACTCCTAGGCCGAAGCCCTTCCGGCTTGATTAATACTTGACCGAGTCTACATACTGTCTTTGACTACTGGAGTAGCTTTCACCAATAATCTGACACCATAAGTAATCAACTAATTTAAAAGCACGTGCATGTAATTAACCTCGAATATATGTATATGCGGCAATCAATAGATGAAGTAGAATTCGAGTAAGTTATTTTCTACAGTTTTTTAGATTTTTGATACAGAATCAAGTTATTTTCTATCAAATTTTAGATTTTTTAATACAAAATCATAAACTATTTTGGCACCCAATCCGTACTGCACATTACCTTTATTATCCTCTCCGTTACACCAATATCATAACCCCCATGCAGGGATGAGAGTATGCCCTCACTTTTCACTTCGATCTCCATCGTCGTAGCGAGTTGCCAGATTTTTTTTCCTTGCTTTAGATCTATTGTACGGTTACCATCTCACCCTCACTCTCTTCATCCAAGATCCTCTAAAACAGATTCGTCGTCGGCAGCACCTTTTACGAAACCACATGCCCACCTTACATCCCAAATGCCTACGTTATACGGTGCTTGAGATTATAGGTCATATAGCCTAAGATAAATGGTCTTATACATGTAATGTTTATTTAAAGGGTTAATATTACAAAGAGTAAGCATAATTATATAATATTTATTATAATTTTATTATTTTCCGTTGCAATGCACGGGCATATTTTCTAGTGTTCTATAAACTTGTATAGAGAGGGTATCCAACGGGTGAGAAAAGAATCCCCAGCTTGTAACTATCTTAGCAATTCAAATTTGTCTTAAAATACAACCACTTTTACATACATCTATACCTATTATAAAAATTAAAGGTGTTTCTGTCCTTGGTACGTCACTGATGTTAGCACGACGTCATCCTCACGTCAGCCCTCGGTTCACGTGACACCCGAGACAATCGGGGAGAAAAGGTGAAAACAGAGACCAACAAATTTTTTCCTTGCTCACTCTCTCTCTCTTCTAAAATTCACCACCATCCAGATCAGACCGGCGACAGCCATCGACGAGGCCCGCGCGCCTGCCCTGCGACGCGACGGCGAGGCCCCGCCGCCCTTCCAAGATGCGCCCCGTTGATTCCGTGTCCTGCGCTCACCGACGAGGACATGCCGCCCTCCTGTAGCTGCTGCGAAGCCGCACCGCACTCCTTCTCCAGTCCCCGCGGCGCGCCGCCATCCCTGCGCGCACCGGTAGCCTTCCCCGACGATAGGTGAGGTCATGTCAGCATTCGCTCGAGTCCTACTCAGCACCGCCCTCCAACGCGCGCTGGCGACCGCCACTCCCACGAGAGTCAAGCGGGAACTTCACCGATGAGGTGCAGCGACGACGACAACTACTGCGCCGGAGCTCCGCCGTACCACCTCGTCGCCGACAGAATCGACTTCAACCTCTCCATAAGCCCATCGTCTTCCTCTCCGCCGTCGCCACTGCCGCCGCACCCATAGCGGGAGGCATCCATGACGACGACGATGGCAAGCTACCCCAACAGCTACTTTTTTTGTGGGGAAAGGTGTTAAGTTGCATGCACCGACCAGTTCAATCCAAAAGCCTAAGTTGTTGGAGAAAGGTGGTCAATTCACTTTATACACTCCAACATTCCCCCTCACGCGAGACCACCTCAAGTCTCGAGTCTCAAGTCTCAAGTGTGGAATATTGGAGTGGGCACCTCAAGTCTCAAGCGTGGAATATTGGATTGGGCGGCAATTATTTTATTTAATTGCGCACCAGCCAGGATTTGAACTCGAGACCTCTATCTCTGACACCATGTTAAGTTGCATGCACCGACCAGTTCAACCCAAAAGCCTAAGCTGTTGAGGGAAAGATGGGCAATTCACTTTATACACTCCAACAAAAGAGAGCTTCATTATCTGAATAAGTAACATTACAATTATCAATCAGGAGGTGGAAATCAGGACAAGGTTCATGGCCATGCTAGAAGCCTAGAACCCTTTAGCCGTTCCCTGCCGCCTTAAATTCGCCAGCTCAAGGCTTACCTATTCTGAGATCGATGAATCTTCACTACAGAAACGCTCCTCTCTCCAAGTTCCCCAACAGCTACTCGACGGACACGGCGAGGGAGAGAATATGCTTGTGCTTGAAACAGCTAGGGCCAGGGTAGCAAGGACTGCGGCAGCGGCGGCGACTCGTTGGGTTCTTCATCCTACTCAGAGGCGGATTTAATGTGGGTGCAGTGGGGATCGAGTCCCTTCTACACCCACCAGACCTATGAAAGCCCCCACGGAGCCCTCCCTGAAAATTTTCTCCGTATACGAGAGGTAGGGGGTGCGGAAGAACGAGGGAAGTGCTCTCGCTGGAGGTTGAAGAAGAAGCGATCTTGGGCCGAATGAACCAGCAAATGTCCATTTAATTTAGGCCCAGTGGTTGTATCAAATTCTTATTGGGCTTTTAACTCTATACAACCAGTTCTCAAAGCCCAATAGCCCATTATCTCTTCGCTCGATCCCCATCCACCAGACATGAGCAGTGAGCCATCCATCCAGGCATCCATTGACATCAACCAAATCCCCAACCCTAAACCTATTGCTGGCGGCTGGCCGCTGGCAAGCAGCGAGGTCGGCGAGCTGCGAGGAGGCGCCCCGTCGGCGAGCAACGAGGTGGACGAGGAGGCGCCGGCGCAGGATTGGCAAGTGGCCGGCAGTCGGCGCGGCGTCCGCAGCGGCAGAGAGCTGCGGCCTGGCTGCAGCCCTGCGCGGTGCGCCGGTGCGTGCGTGCAGAGGCACCGACGCACCGGCGCTCCGGCTGGGCGAGTGGCTGATGGCCGACGGCGCCCCGGCAAGCGGCGCCCCTAGGTAGGAAGGGAAAAAAAATTCGATTTTCAAAGTTATGCAAATTTTATTGCTTATCTGACTGCTAGATTGCAAATTTAGAACGAATCAACCAATTTTTTTTTGTCTAATTGTGTCTCAATTTCACAGAACTTCAACATGTCGAAAAGAAAATTTCATTATTTCTCAATGTTTTCATATACCACTTTAAGACTTTAAAATATGTTCCTCGCAAAAAAAAAAGACTTTAAACTATGTTGTTTGTCAGTAATGATAGATGATGAGCTTATGTCAGTTTACTGCCTATTAATATCTTGAGCCCCAAATTTTTTGTTCGTGGATCCGTCCCTGATCGTCCTCATCGCCGGCGATGATGACGGCGAGCTCGCGAGTGGTCGGATTCGGCAATGATGATACTCTGTATATCTTTCCATTGATGAGTGAGCGAATGATTGGGTAGTACACAACGTGCTTGCCCATCTAAAATCTGATACGGCCAGCAAAATCTGCTTTTGTACTGAAATACTGTTGATAGTACTGATAGAGATTGATTACAAAAAAATCGCAGAATATACCTCCCCTAGATGGATGAATTGCAGTTACCGTGTGATTTGTCAGTTTACATAAAAATACATATCGGAAGTGCAATGATCAGTTAGTTAACACATGCGTGATTGCGTGTTGCATTAGCCTTGGGCTGATCCACAGATTAAGACCACTGAAGATGCAAAAAGGAAAGGAGGGGACTGAAAGATTTGAAAGGTGTTTATTTCATTTTCCGTAATCACATCAGTGTTACGTAACCCTATTGGTCTTGCCCGGACTATGCCCGAACGAGCCTATCAGTCATGGGCCGGTTGGGTTTCGCTTACAGAGGTTACTGTCGTAGTGGACTGCTCCCACACATTGCTTACATGGTGCTGCATCGCATGGTGATGAGGCAACAAAATTAGCGTGCCGCCCGACGTGCCATCGACGTACAGTGCCGTTGCCACCGAACCATGCCCGGCTCTTTGCCATTAGGGAGCATCGGAACGGAGCTAAAAAAAAATTGCTTGCACCACGTTTTTCTTGCATCTAACGAGTCTCAATTAATCTTCTTTTTCTCTGCCCAAAGCTCTCTCTCCGAGTGTTAGGGCCTTTACAGTCAAGGGCACAGGCAATACGTGTCGCTAGCTGCCAGCTAGGCTGAGGCTCCTAGAGAGGTAAGGGCACCAACAATGAGGTCCACAGCAAAATTTTATTTCAGCCCATTTCTTTCGTACTTCAATTCTTGCATTAACACATCAACATTAATATCCAAAACTATTAAAAACACCCTGAACTACAATAAGAAATTAGACAACACCCTAAATAAATTTTCCCATTCCCTTATCTCATCCGACTTGATCCATTGAGATCGATCTAGCGGAACCGTTGAGGGGTCGACGACGAGCTTGATCCGGCTATATCTGGCCGACGTCGAGCCTCGAGGGTAGGACGGGGGGTGCGCAGGCGTGGGGAGGAATGCGACACGTGGGCGAGTGGAGGTTTGGATGGCGGCGGTGCTGCCGCACCCTGGTTGCACCACACTAGTGCTCACCTCGCCTCCAACATCGTCGCGCGGCGATGCGGGCAGGAGAAGGCGCGTGGCTGGCAGCGTCGGTGCTACCACGTGGACGGCGGCGACGGCGATGGCATGACGGTGTGGCCAGCATCGACGACGTTCTTCTCCCCTCAGCGCTGGCGGGAGAGGTCGGAGGTGAGGATGACTTTGCCCCCCTCCAAATCTGCCGCCTCCATGTGCAGTGCTCGAGGTGGGGGCCGTTGTCGTCAGCGTGGCAGCGGCATCGCTACCCTCAGCTTCCTCACCAGCGACGTCTTCGACGGTGGAGGGAGCTTCGATGTCGGTCACCTCCCACCACGACTTCCTCGCCAACTTTTTCTTCACCCCCTCTCTCTTGTCTCCCCCTCTCTCTTCATGTGCAGCTTTTTTATTTTCTCTCCCATCATTTCTGACAAGGTGACTGGTTATACAAGGAGCTTCCCAGACTCCGATTCACATAATCTGTGGAGGGAATATGCTTAGGTGGTGGGCTAGGGGGACGAGACACGTCCCTCAACTCTGTAAAGGCCTTAAGCACTCTCATCACTTAGATTTCTAAAAATATCTAAACAAGGGCAGTGGTGGCTGTGAATATTCTGGACTATACGTCCCAAGCCTATTATGATTTGGTTTTTTTTAAAAGGGATAGATCCATATTACAACCTTCAACTATTAAAAGGGACATCACAACTACAAAACCGGATAATTTACATCCATCAATTATCAAAACCAGATAAAATGTCCCTTAAGGGCAATGCAACCGAGTTTCAATAGTGGTTTTGATGATTTTAATTTTTAAATAGTATAAATATTTTAGTTATTTTGATGTCTAATTAGCGAGAGATGAAAAATAGCTTGATGTAGCTAAAAAACATATATTGCCCTTAAAGATTTTTTTGTCTGGTTTTGATAATTAATGGATATAAAATATCTGATTTTATAGTTGAGATGTCCTTTTTAGATCAACCTAATTGTTGATGATTGTAATATAGACTTATCACTTTTCTAAAAAACTAGCTGTCTGTATTTCCGCTTGATGCCTTGAATCAACTACGATTTACGTGCATAGATTAAATGCGCACTCAACCATTGGTTAAAGAGATAATCCATCCTATACCACTGAGTTTGTTTCGATTGAACAATATACCATCAACTTTGTCACTCTCCATGATATATCGGCCAATTTGCCTATTGTTCTACAATATGCCATTAGACTAAGACCTTGTTTAGTTGCAAAATTTTTTGGCAAAAACATCAAATCAATCGTTTGACCGGATGTCGGGAGGGGTTTTCGGACACGAATAAAAAAACTAATTTCACGACTAGCCTGTAAACCACGAGATGAATTTATTAAAACTAATTAAGACATCATTAGTACATATGGGTTACTATAGCACTTATGGCTAATCATGGCCTAATTAGGCTCAAAAGATTCGTCTCGTCGTTTACAACCTAACGGTGCAATTAGTTTTATTTTTTATCTATATTTAATGCTTCATATATGTGTCTAAAGATTTGATGTGATGTTTTTGGTGAAAATTTTTGGAACTAAACGGGGCCTAAGCATAATTTTCAAAAATACCTAAATTACCCTACAAACATACAAAGTTAATCGCT
Organism: Leersia perrieri; assembly: GCA_000325765.3. Classification (NCBI taxonomy): domain Eukaryota; kingdom Viridiplantae; phylum Streptophyta; class Magnoliopsida; order Poales; family Poaceae; genus Leersia; species Leersia perrieri. The sequence goes on along the minus strand of CM002476.1, from coordinate 13,110,484 downwards.
GATTTGCCCCTTTTATGAAATTTTTACCGTGGCATCTTTACACCATATGGAAGTTTTATATATGTTTTAGTTTGTTTTTAATTTTATATATTATTTTACATTCATATTCTAAGTATAAAGAGGTGGATATATCTACTTATACACAAATTTTAAAATGCAAAATTTTTGAAACTTATACATTGACTTCCATATTGTATAAATTTTTTTGAATAAGGGACAAATCGATTATAAACATTGTATATTTGTAAGGGTATTTGGGTATTTTTTAAAAAATATGCTCAGCTCAATGGTATATTGTAGAACAATATGTAAAATGACATGTATATTATGGAGAGCGACAAAGTCGATGGTATTATTGAACCAAGACAAACTCAGTGGTATAGGATGGATTCTCCAAATCGATATAAATCAATGAACCAGTTCGGCTAAATCGATCTGTATCAGATGACTAATTCATTCATGTTGTGATGTCAAAAGAAATAGGAAAAATTACAACCATGGTATTATAATTTTTGCTAAATTGGAGATATGTCATTCTGATCCACATGTCATTGACTTACGTGAACCCCATATATTAGTGAGATATCAATGATATATCTTTAATTTTGCCAAATTATAATGACACGATTGTAAATTGTCCAAAGTAATATATATGAAATTTTCGACGGGAAGATTATTTAGTTAAAAACAACTGAACTATACCAACTAAACGAAAACATAGATTCTCGCTATTTCTTTATTCTAAATAGTTACTTAAGTTACTTTAACTTTTTTCTTGACGTGATTTTCGATGGCACGTTGCTGCGACTTGGATTGCAAAACATAACGGTAGGGGGGAGGGGGGTTGTGCCTGGCTTGGAGAGTAAAGAAATGGAGGAACAAAGATACTCGGGCAATCAGCGATACCATTCCAAATGCAAGATGACAAATACTCCTTTGCAGGCTCGCGCAGCGTCATTCTCGGAGTCATCGCTTCCGTCCTTCTGACCCATCGCCTGCTTTGGAAACCCAACCTTTTACTACTCTCACTTCCTTGCGCTATCTATCGAAATCCCCTTTTTACATTCCTGTCCTACTATATGTAACTCTCCCTTTGCAGCCTCAACCAAGTGACGAACTGACGTTTAACGTGGTCCCTTTTCCTCCTCCCCCGCGGGATGAACTTGTGTTTGCGTTGAAGTCGTAGTATACTTGCAGGCATAGTATGAATTCTTGGGACATAGTAATATCGTTACATAATGCAGATTAGTGGACACTAAATCAGCTGTCTGTCGAATCAGCAAAGATTTTACAATGTTAATTAAAATTAGTTACCTTTGTTTACTCATAGCACACCCAGTTAATTAGTTACACTACGCACGTAGGAGAGTATATAGCTATTAACTACAATCTACAGTGCTACTACATCCGACGAAAGTATGCATCCAGGGTCATTAAAGTCAGTGAGGGGAGGAAGAGGAGGGAGGCAGTCAGCCAACCCTCCCATCATCCGCGGTTGGCCGGAAGGGTGCCAAGCAAAACGACCGATCGATGGCGACGAAAGGAAGCGGCCAAAAACCGCTCGCGCGAACCGCGCCTCAGCCCTCTACGACGGGGAGTATTATATGGGGCGGCGCGGAGGCGGCCGGGAACGGGATGTATCGCTGGTCCCTCAGCTTTTGAGCTTTGATCCAACGAGTGAAGCTGGATTTGTTACTTCTGTCCTAGCATTATTATTCTAGGGAGCGCGGGGTGGCGACCACGGGAACGACAAGGCTGGCGTATTGGGCGTTGTCAACCGTGGTCTTGGCGGTTGAGAAAGTCAGGAGACCGCCTTGTCGTGGCGCTCTCCCGTCTCGACGTACCCCGGTAGCACGAGCGGAGCTGTGGACTTGGAGGCAGCGGGCGACGAATTTACAGATAGTTTTGAATTGAACTACTCTATTAGTACGTGTATGCAAGATGGTCTAGAATGATTGGTAATGGCAATGTCCGGGCGTTCGATGTACGTGTATGCAAGATGGTCTAGAATGATCGGTAATGGCAATGTCCGGGCGTTCGATGGAAGCCTAAATATTGGATGTCCAGACTTTTGTTTCAATGCGTACAGAAAAATGTTTCAATGTACACTGAAAAAATATTTCAATAAGAATGTTTCAATACACGAAAAAATGTTTCAATCGTATCCTCATTTAAATATTTTTATTAAAACATATATTTATTATTTAATAAAATATTTCTCTATACGCACTAAAACATAATGTTGGTCGTTTGATGATTTATTTCCTATCGAACGTCTCAAGCCTAATTGCGTCCTTAGATGATCGTGTGACTAGAAAAGGTTTGACAGGAGCAAGAGAAAATCATCGCGTTGCTTTGCGTTGCAGGACTTCTAGCCCTGCTATTATCGTGTCTATATATCATACTACGATGTGGTCCAGGTGAGTCGCATTGGTCAGACGCTCTGCAGTCCAGGGCGATGGTTCCATTGGATTGGACCACCCGCGCTGCCAGTGCACCCCACCGCAACACCGCTCTGAGTCCTGCCTGACCGCCACCTTCACCTCACTCGCAATCGACTACTAGTCGCTACTACCGCCACGGCTAGAGCCGAATCAGGCCCCCGCGGCGTCCTCCCGGACGTTAAAAAATTGAGTCCGGGGCTCGCGTTGCAGCAAGCAGGCAGGCAGGGCATGCAGGCCGCAGCCAGCCACCAACAACCAGCGACACGCCCCCGCCTTCGCCGCGGCCCGTACCGCCCGCCCCACGCTGCCTCCTCTCCCTCACACCCCACTTCTTCCTCCTCCCCCCGCGCGCGTCACGGGCGGCAACCCGCAGCACGGCTCTACACTAGCAGCTCGCTTCATTTCCACCGCGCCGCCACTCCACTCGGTCCACACCAAGCACGGCTCATATAGTCGCGGGCACCACGTACGCACACGCATACACGGTCCTGCTCTGGTGTACGTACGTACCGGTGCCGGTGCGTGCGCGTGGCCGTGGCGCGTCGTCTCCGTCCGTTGATGAGGCCCGCGCGCCGTGGCAGGGGAGTGGGTGCCTTGGCGCGGGCGCTCCTGCTGCTTGTGCTGCTCCTGCTGCCGGCGGCGGCGACGATCGGCTTCGGCTGCCGGGGCGCGGAGGCCATCCGCCACGGGCCGACTAGACGGGTGGTGGATGCTGCAATGCCGGTGGTGGGGAGGCGGCCGGTGCCAGTGCGGCCGCCGGCGGTGGCGGACGAGGAGAGCAAGCGCCGGATCCCGAGCTGCCCGGATCCGCTCCACAACCGGTGACCCCCATGCTCCGCACATGTGCCCTTCATGCATGGATCGATCAACCCTTTTGTCTTTCTTGCCTGCTTAATCCACCACTCATCTTCTTTTTTTGTTTTCTCAATTAACTTCTCTGTAATTAGTGCTAGATCAGATTAGGTAGGGCTTTGTATTGGAAGAATCTCCCAATCCAAAATCCTCCTCTTACTGGTAGGAGGGGATCGAGATTCTTGGCATACAGAGCCCTATCTATCTACGGCATCATGCATGCCTCACCACTTTATTATTACTGTTTTTGAATGATCGATGATGAGAAATCAACGAAACAAGAATGCGAATTAAGCTCTACCACCAGATTCAGAAAAAGGCCGGTATACATTCCAACAGAAGAAGAATCACTTGTCGTATTGACCGTCTCAGTTTATCCACCAACCACTCCAGTGCAAAGCGCAAACTTTTCACACATGAGACAGCCTTGTGTATTTCCCCTTTTTTCTGTTTGTTCTTTGCCTTGTGTATTTCCCCCTTTTTTTCTGTTTGTTCTTTGCTCCTTGATCGCTGTTGCTGTAGCGGGATCGTTGCAGTTGTGCTGCTTTGCTGTTGGGAGTTGCCGCTCTCTCGACACGGCATTTAATGCGCACGTCTTCCGTGTGCCCGCCCGAGAGGAAAAAAAGTCTCAAAGCCAAGCTGCGACGCGAGTGATGGATGGATGGATGGGACGGGCGGCGATGGACAGACGGATGATGGGGGCGCGTCAGTGCGTCACGCTGCCCAGCGCCGGGGCCGGGGCCGGGCGTCGGCCTCGACTATTTCGCTCGACATCACGGGGTTTCCGCGGTGCGACGGTGCACGACGACCCGGTCTGGTAGACCATACGGTCGAATTGTTCGTTCTGTTTTGATCGGTTTGCTTCCGTCACGTGCTCACGTTGTTGAGGTTGAGGGAGGTCATGTGGCACGCTAGCTAGTCAGGTGCATGCTTTGGCACAATGATGTCACATGGCCACGTGCATCCAGGCAGGGTTGGTGGTAGCAGTGTACAATGTGGCAGATTAGCACCAGAGATCCCTTTGTACTCCTCCCTATTTCAAGCATTAGGACGAAGGTTTACCCCATGTTGGCGTGAGAATTTCACAGAAATCAGGTAGGGGTAGATTATGAGTTTTGATTTTTTATTTGCAATTTTTACTCATTTGTCTTATTTAAAAAATTACGAAAGTATTATAGTTTTGATTGTGACTTAATAGTATTTTATGATAAAAATACTTTAAGCATGACTTTTTTATATATATTTGGACTAAATTTATCTAATAAGACCTGCCTTGAGGAGAGATCCATCTCCATCTAGGAGAACGCAAGGGGGTGACTATAAGTCGGTTGCAGTCCATTTGTTTATTTTCATTATGATTTGTTTGCTGTATTGCAATGCCTTACTTTCTTTTTGCCAATGTTGCACATGCCGCATAGTGTGTTTTCTTCGATGTTGTGAATAGCATTGTCGGTGTTTTGTACCGGCAACAAACTATATGGGGTTACGCACGAACTCAAAAGCTAGTGACGGAACACGAGAATTTTTACTGGTTCAGGCTCTCCAATGGAGTAATAACCTTAATCCAGTCCGGAGGAAGTATTCCGCCGAGTTTGTATGATTGAATATGGTGTATGATGAGATATATGTAAGTTGTTGTTTCGACGTCCTCGACCCCTCCTTATATAGGGAGAGGGGACTGAGTCATCCAGGAGTTCTAGCCCTAGACGGTTTAGGGTTTTCTTATTTGTTACAATATCTATCCGGCCGACTGCCGTGAAATACAAGGCAAGGCCCATCTGGGTGATTTATCTCTTTACATATATAAACTCCGAGTCTATCTATAACTTGAGATATGCCTTATCTCTCGGATTGCGCCGTGGGAAACAAGGCGCTGATGGGCCAGACCTCTTTGTCTTCCTTATATTGATCTTCTAAAATATCCCTTCTTCGTGGGATAACAATGGCCCGAGTGGATACCCGGTACCCATATTATCCACAGTAGCCCCCGAGTCATTCACAGTCGAGTTGCATCTTTTTCTTTTGTAATCATCAAGTCTTCAATCTTCCTCCATCCTTTCCAATCATTTTGCAAAGATGCTGTGAAGGGCTCCACCATATAATCCAGAGAAAAAATTGGGGCGCCGAGTGGCGCACCTATTAGGTGTAGCCCCCGACTTTATGATTAGCTGGGTTAAACAACTAAACTTAGGGTCTATATGAGACTTTTAAGAAAAAACACTTTTATAGAGAAATTGAACGGTGCGCCGAGTGGCGCACCTAATAGGTGTAGCCCCCGACTCTAGAATTAGTTGAGAAAACAACTAAACTAGAGTCTATTTAAGGCAGATAGAACCCTTGGAGCTTAGCATCAATCATTTTAAATGATAGGCCAGAGGCTGTGATATGATACGCATAGCTATTGCCAAATGCGATTTTTTCAGTCGGATATGCATGTATCCTCATCTTGATGTTTATCAAAAGCCTTAGCTTAGCATCAATCACCCAGATAATCTGGACAATAGGCCAGAGGCTTTAATCTCACCGTTAGGCTTCAACCGAGTGACTAGAGCAGTAATAACTTGCACCTTAACTTTAATAAGGATAAGCAAATCCTGAATCAGGGCATTACTCTCTTCAAGCTCATATAGTGAGTAGCTCCGAGTAAATAGCACGTGATTTTTCATCACCTAGTGGCACAAAGGGCATGCTTGAGATTTACCGGGCTATATCAAGGTTTAGCTTAGCATCAATCACAGGAATTAGTATTCCCGAGTGATAGGCCAGAGGCTCATCAATCTTGAAATAATCCAAATATCCAGTCGACTGCCTCTTATCGAACAAATCTCCAAATCCTCCAAATTCAATCTTCATCCTTTTACCTTAGTCATAGGGCTAGGTTTTCTGAGATAATCCGAGTGATCACCCAAAAACCTCAGCTGCCGACTGGTTCTTCTATTAAACCCTTGAGCTTCCTTATAACGGCTATAAACTGACGCTGTTAAACCCGGAGCTCGCTTGGTCAAATCACGCAAATTGTGGATCCGGCGCGTGTCCTACGGCATCAGTTCTCCCCTTTATCTCTTCGTCTTCTCCGTCAAGATTCAACACTGTGCGCCATTGCCTCGAAATCCTCAATCCGCTTTCGCTCCCGCGATCCACGCTGCTCCTCTGCTCTCTCCTAGCCTCCTAGAAGCCTCCCACCTTCAACCCACAACCAGCCATCATGGCCGGCGCAGGGAGCTCCAAGGCCGCCGCTGAAGTATCCATCAGTGATGCCTTCGGGTGGCCTCCAAGCTCGATCGACGAGGAGAAACTTAACTTGTTAGTGTCAGGGGGCGTTCTTCATCGTCGAGAGGTAATCGCTTGGCGTCCTGCTCGCTTCGATGTTTTTCCCTCGCCCAGTGCTGGCGAGGCGGTTGTTTTCACCCCCTTTTTCTTTTGGGGTTTCTCTCTTCCCGCTCACCCCTTTCTTAGGGGGTTGCTTGCTTTCTACGGGATTAAGATTCACCATCTTAATCCCAACTCCATTTTGCACATTTCTATCTTTATCCATCTATGTGAAACCTACTTGGGCATCTTTCCCCATTTCAATCTCTTTCTAGCCTTGTTCTTCTTGAAACCACACCCCAGCCAAGCCAATATCTCCAATGTTGGTGGAACCGGATTCCAATGCTGCTCCACCAGCAAATACTTCGATATGTCTTTCAACACCTCCAACAAAGGCTGGCATGATGAGTGGTTCTCCTATCCGGATGCCAAGAAATCACTCGGCGAGTACTCCTCCGAGTACCCCACTCCATGCGACTCCTGGACGGCCAAGCTTACCAAGGAGGAAATGCTAGAAGTCGCTCTTCTGATGAAGAGGATCGCCGAGCTAAAACAGAGTGGGCTGACCGGTATCTGGGTGGCCCGTCACTTTCTGATGTATTGGCTGAATCCTCTCAAGGATTGGGTCCACCCAACCTTCGAGTACACGGGTCACCACGAACCTACCAGGGAGTCAGAGGTCGACCTGGCAGAAGATGAAGTCGGCAATAGGCTAAGAGCATTGTTTGCCGATGACGTCGACATCCCCACCAAGAAAAACAAGCCTCGATGCCGTTCTTTCCATATCTACAGGCCACCCCCTCGGGTAATTACCTCTATCAATATTGTATATGACTTCTACAATTGTTGAGTATTAATCCTTGTACTGATCCTCAGGAATATTATCAGCTTGACTCCAGGCCGCCAAGTGTTGCTGACATCGCTCGACCAGATCAAGTCCCGATGCCTAAAGGCCCAGCCATTGACTTCTTCAAGGAGCTGAGTAACGACGAAGAGGAGGAAGCCGTCGAGGCTGCCACTGCGGCCACCACTGTCCACGTCGACTCCCTTCAAGGGAGAAAGCGCAAGCTTATCATCGCCAACGACTCGGACAATGAGGCAGCTAACCAGTCAGCTCCGACTCCTCGTCTGTCTTCTCCCTCACCACCCCTAGCGCCTAAAGCCAGGCCTTTCTCGCCTCGCGCAGTCAAACGTGGGCGCCTGAAAGTCTCCACCGTGTAAGTCTTCTGTTTATTATGTCTTCTAGTGTCTGTATTTAAATCCTTAGATTTTCTCTAACTTTGATGATTCAATGCAGCTAACCCAATACTAGTTTCACTGGTAAGGAGCCCACGGCTGTGCCGACTGGATTTCAGTCGGAGTCGGTGGATAGGGACGTCCCATCGACCACTCTTCCTCCTTCTCCTCAAGTCACCGCCATGGAAGTTTGCCCTGCTGTGGCTGAAGTCACCACTTCCTCAACTATCACTTCACCTGGTATGCTTATGATCATTTATTTGACTCTTAACCGAGTAATTTTCTCTCTTGATCCAAAAATTCTTGCCTTTAGTTAATACCACCCCACCTGCCACTGCTTCCACCGTCCCAGCTGCTACTGCTCCTTCCCCGACCTTAGCCCTCACGACGACCGTCGACGTGCCGAATGCCAATAAGGGGAAGCAAGTCCAAAGCTCCCCCGTGGCCATCGAGCCGAGTGCTAGATTTGACAGCGAGAGGACTGCTAGTGATGAGGTAATTTAGGCTTTTTTCCTTCAATTCCAATTTCTTCATGTATGGCTCCAATTTTATTCTCTAAAACTCAATCTTCTAGATTATTGGGTGGCGACACGGCCCTGAACTTGACCAGGTCTCGATCTTGGATCGGATTGAAGACCAGAAAAATATGACCAGATTGATCCGACTGATGGCTGAGTCATCCGACCTAGTCCTGGTAAGTCGCGTTTTCTTTCAGACTTCTGTCTCTGCTCATAAATATCATCTTTCAGAAAGTAGTCAAGAATTCTAGTGCTAAGGACACGCTTTTGGAGCGCATTGCTTCGTTAGGTGAGAAAGCTGACCAAGCGCAAGAAGAACTGGCTATCCTCAGGAACGAGGTCGCCGGGTATAGAAATATCCGCAACGAGTTCAAAGATAAACTCAGAGGTAACCTTTCAACATAAAATAACTCCATTGTCTTCAATCCTTTACTGAATCTCACTGCTTTGCTGCTAGACTTCCTTGGCCACGACCCCGCTCTTTTTGAGGCCAAGAAGCAGGCTGAGGAACAAGTGCAGAAGCTCCAAGCCGAGCTGACCCAACTTAAAGATAAAAATGAAG
>CM002476.1:13066613-13078780 GCA_000325765.3 Leersia perrieri | reverse complement strand
GCTTCCTAAGGAACCGCAAGATGTTACGTTCCGTTTCCTTGGGTTGATCTACGACGTTTGTTGAGTGCACGACGTATGGATCGATAAAACCAACGTCATACACACCTTCTCTCTTGTGGCAAAGCATCTCCAATCTGCATATCGGACATAGTTTATGTAGTTAACGAGATTAGCAATAGGGGAAAAATCATGTAATAACAGTAAAGATACATTAATTGTATTAATATGCACTCACACGCACTAGCAGCTAACGAGGGATTTGTCGAGAGCGTACCTGAGGTACAACTCCTCGACGTCAATGTTTATCAGGTCTTCTCCATGATAGTAGTGCTCGTCTTTGATCTTGACGTTTATAAACTGCGTACCTTCTTTGCTGGCTTCCATGTACCAGCGGTGCAGCTTAAACATTTATGTTGGGAGCGATCGAACCATGTCAGGTCNCTAACTGGATGATCGAGCACTTCGCACTCTGTGATGACTTGATTACGTACTAATACAATACGGTATGCCTATAAATATTGTATACTACCTTCTACTATATTTACTTCTTTTAACAAAATTTCCTATTTGATGACCAAGCACACCACACTCTTTGATGACTTAAATGGCATGGACTAGCCTAAAGTCATACTCAATACAATGTCGACGAAGTAGGCTTGAAAAAATCATCTCAAATGAATAAGCTAGCTATTTCTTGCTCAACTAATACTCCGTAAACCCACTCGTATTTCTCTAAATATAAAGCATAAAGTGAGGTCCAGTAAAAAGGTATAATGAGAGGAAGAATATGCGCACCTTACAACCAAAAATGGATGGACGAATCGATCGAAATCTCGCGAAAATGGTGGCGTAGTGAAGAACAAGTTTGAGCAAGAGGAAGAACTTGAGAGCTTGAGCAAGCAAAAATGGTCTCGGGGCTGTCAGCTGGGGAGGAAGGAAAGGGATATAAAGGGGTGGACAAATTAAGCTCGGTTCATGGCTCAAACCCGGACTAAAAGTCACACTTCAGTAACGGTTTGAGACACGAACCCGGACTAAAGGTCGGCGGACCTTTAGTCCCGGTTTGAGACACGAACCCGGACTAAAAAAATACTTTTAATCCCGGTTCGTGAGCTAAACCGGGATTAAAGGTCCCCCTGCCGGACACCAACCGAAGTGGCCGTTGGGACACGCAGCTTTAGTCCCGGTTGTTAATACGGCCGGGATTAAAAATGTTTTAGTCCCGGGCCCAATTTTGTCCGGGACTAAAGCTCTAGATATTTGCCCCGTTGTCTGCTAGTGATGGGCAGCTCCGGGGTCCCTCGCGTGGCTCCGTATTCCGGCGGCGTTGCCGGCGTGTCATCGAGGCGTACTTGTGAGCGCGCCTGGCTGGCTCCGGGCGCTTGGCATACGTGCGGACGCCCGAAGATTCGGTCAAATCAGCCGACGACGACATATGTGAAACACGGTAGATCAATCTGATTAGAAATTAAACAAATTGATCTAGCAGATCACTTACTCGGATCAGCAGAACAAGCAAATTCGTGCTGATAACGTGTTGACTAACTAGTGGCCTATTCGCTGATCCGGAGTAGAAGATGACGATCTTATGCACACAATCACATAATAGATGAACACGGATATAGGGAGGGGCATCACAGCTTTATTGCTTTTCTCATATGTGGATACATTAATTTATCTCTCAAGCCCTTTCTCTTAGTATATATACCCATAATAGGCAGAGTCCTATTGGGATACTGTCGGTGATATGGGCCCTAGGATACCACGTGATGGCAATATAAAGTGCCTTGGGCCCACCAAGCCAAAGTGATAAAAGGATTAGGCCCGGGTGGAGTGGCCCAGGTGAACCTCGGGGCCCCAACCGGGAGGAAGCAGACGACCTCGGGGAAGCACCCGGGGGCCCTGTAGGTGACCTGCACCGGTTCGCCCCTCAGAAGACTCGTGGAAGGGAGCGGCGCTGCGCTCCCAACGGCCGCATTCATGAGGGCTGGAGCGTCCTTGCAGCATTAATGGCGATGTGAAACGGCGTTGCCTGCCCCCATCATAATTCCTTTCCCTCTGATCGAGGGGAGGAGGCGTGGGCGGCCGCGTCAGTCGTGGGTGACCGTGCGGTCGCCCATGACAGGACGCCCCCTCTGCCCCATCTTCGTCGCATTTAATGCGACGGAGGGCAGCGTGGAGGAGGAGGGCGAGGGTTTTTCAACCCCTACGGTTAACCTACCCTACGGACTACCGGCTTTGACAGGGGAGACATGCGACAAGACCCCACGACGCCTGTAGCGCCTGCTCTACCAAATCCATTCCTGGTCCCGGATTACACGGCGGATAGGGAAAGTTGGTGAGAAGAACGTGCCGGCGTGCCTGCCATGCCTGTACAGTGTAATCTACTCTTGGCGTCTAAGGAAGGAAGAGACAGAGAGGGAAAGCCGTTGTGGTGTTCTCTTGAGTATAAAAGGAGACCCAAGCTCACAGTAAAGGGGGGACTTTTTTCCGTAAGCGAGACTTAGAGGAGGAAATGGCTTACAAACCACGGAGAACTTAGAGTGCATTGGCCTCAATCATCAGCTCTAGGCCCATACAGTAGAGCCTTGTAATTCTTCATCCACCATATCAACAGGAGTAGGGTATTACGCTTCCCAGCGGCCCGAACCTGTATAAACTCTTTGTGCCATGCGTGTTTAGTGGGCTTCTCCCTTGCCCACCTTCTTCTTCCCTTAACTCAGGCCTTGGCATTCCGTACCGCTGTGCCGAACCAAAAAGGGGTCCTCCGGATCCCCGCGTGTCGAGCGCACGCATCGACAGATACGTTTCCATATATTTGGTATGAACCCATACTTATCTCTTACTAGAGATATAGTTTCATAACAACGACAACCAAAATTAGCCCACTTCCACCACGTTGCCCACAGTCCACACCCACTACCTGCTCCAGACTTTGGCCTCTTCCCTGTTCAGCGCCACGTGAGGACGTCCCACATAGAGAATGAGTCAACGAGGGAAGAGGACATCGATTTTTTATTTTTATATTTTTTATTAATTACAGAAGTATATTTTTGGATTTAAAATTTATAGAAATGTACTCCTTCCGCCCACTTATATGACGTCAAGTGTTTGTAAAATGGCACACCCTAACATGCGGCTGTTTCTAAGCTATCATTTTGTATGCAACTTGCCGCCCTCTGGTAGGGTGGCAGGATATAGTTTCATAAATTTTAAATTGACTTATATAAATATTTAATATAAATAATATAAAAATAAAAAAATCAAAGCACATCAGAGCTGAAGGCTGGAGGGAGAAGCGGCAGATCGACGCATGGAGGCCGGCATTGAGGAGGATGCGCCCTCCAACGTCGGTGGAGACAGGTCTCTCTCTGGGACGAGGATCACGTTTAGCGGCCAGGAGGCCCGACGGCTGGTGGGCGTCCCGGGCAGCAGCAAATCTGAAGTTTAGGCACAAGGCGGGCGACGCTGATCAGGACTCAAGGGAGCCTGTTGGCTGGCCAACTGGATGGGGGCATCGGGGTCCCCTGGCACGATGTAGGTCCTGGCTGGTGGCTCGTCATGAGCTCCGGACGGAGTGGCCGCCACCGACGGACGTGAGTCCAGTTCCCCCTGGCACTGCGGTGAAGGAGACGAGGCCACCCGCCCGATTGAATCTTAGGAGCCAAGGTCACATCAGGGTTGATCTGTTGTTGTCGCTTGACATGAGCGACGACGAAAGCAGCTGGAAGATTGATCTCTTCCAAGACTTAGACGGATTAAAACTAAAGAAAAAAATGTCCCCTCACCCCGAGAGATCAAAACCCTTCCGGAGAGACGGTGGTGAAATCGTGAGCGGCGGCACGATCTAAAGAAATTTTCCATAGGATTGTATTCATACGGTTCAATTCTATAAGAGATTTAACAAAAGGTCTCATCTATTTGTAAACTTTTCTTTATTTTTTCTGTGGCACTATCAAAGTGTTGCTACTGACTTTTTTATTTTTCATGTGTTTTGGATTCCTGTAGGATTAGAAGTGTGTACCACTTTAATTTATATGCCTTTTCTATTCCTGTGTTGTTCTTATCGTGCGAATCAACGGGGCCTATTGTTTTCCCTTCTGCCTTGATTAACCAGTGTCCCATCAAGTCAAACAACAACAACAAAACTAAATACTACTTTATCCGTTCAAAAATATAAAAATTTAAAATAGGATGTGATACCTCCTCAACGAATCTGGATAGACCTCTATATAGATTTGTTGTAGTAGCACAGCTCACGTTTCACCCCAACACATTCATATTGTTGGATGGAGGGGGTACTCCTTTAGTTGGACGTTATTGTATACTGACAAGTTAAATATGTGATTCGTTATAACAAAGAGATTCGGTGATACTAAGAAGAGTACGCAACAAACACAAAAGGAGAAGATTTTTAATATAGGATTGGCCCCCACATGCTATGTTTGTGGATATTATAAATAAATAGTTATTTAGTTCTTTTAAATAGTTAATTTACCGTTGATCAATGAATATGTGATTCATTCATGAGACTCTCTAGGTGTTATATTGCTATTTCTAGATGGTCTCTAATCAAGTCAAATATAGAACTCATATGGTTTTAAGATTGACATATGTATTGAGCTATTGAAAGAATGGCACATGCCTTGACTTGTGCTTAATCGATATCGTGATGCAAAGAGACTCGAACATAGATACGTTGCAGGTTAAGCGGTATGTATCAAGAAGAAGAGAATTGACCCAATTTATAAAAAAAACCAGACTCAAAAACCATATAACAACATGGTTAATTAAGAAAAATCGGCTAAGACCTAAGCAGTGCGGAGCGCAATACGGGATGTCGCCGCAAACTAAACACAAGACGACACAGCTCCGAAATCGAAAAAGAAGTATTATCGTTGGCAAGCTAGTCCCCCAAACGACTCAACAACGCCAACTTCACGACTGTAACGACATTGTTGCTAACATGCCGGCCAAAGCAAAAAGTAGCTTCGACATCCAACAAATCAGCAAAGCCACCAAAAAGCCATTTCCTACACACAGTCAACAACAGACTCCATGGAAAGAGACTGGATGATGTCATCGTTGCCAAGCGTCGCTGCACCCTATCATCGAGCAGATCCGACTTCACCGAGTAAATGCATCGAGGAGAACGTCATCCACCGCAAGAACGAAGCGGGCCCAAGAAGGCAAAGGCCTCGCCGAATATGAAGGCAAGAAGGTTTTAGAACTGAAAAAGATCATCAGCAACCGTCGACGCAGAAGTAGCTTCTCTGAAGCGACGGCTTCAAAAAAAGGAAACGACACTGAACGCCACTGCCGCTCGTCCGAAAGCTGGAGGAAGCTTTTCACCTGAAGATTTGTGTGAAAGAAAATTAAATAGCGCCAAGACAACACCTCTAAAAAGAAAACGGCGCCCACAGGCGTCGCCGTCGTCAAACCGGCCAGAGGCACAACAAGACTTTCGTCAGCGCCTTCACACCACACACAAAAGCGTCTCCACATCAATGGCCACAAAACAGCCCATGCCACGTCAGAAGTGATCAAGCCTCGACCAGCAAAGATGGGCTTGTGGCCACCAACGAAACGCCACAAACTGCCTCTATTCCTGCCACAAGCCGAACCCTTCGCTTTCTCCCGTGACTACCCCACGACCAGAACAAGAAATCCGATGATAAGGGACGAAAATCCATGGAGAAAGAGAGCCCTAGCCAGCAACAAGGAGGATGGGCCGCGACGTCCAAACCAATTCCTGTTCAAAGCCAACACAAGACACTATCAAGCCGCCACTACATCCTCACTACGCCAGCCACACATCAAGTAGACCGTCGACAGAAGACCACCACCGAAGAACCGACCAAGGCGCCGTCGACCGTCCTGCCCCGGCCAAATTTGGCGCACCGGCGCCAGATCCAGCGGAGGGTGTATCGAGGACGGCCCACCGGGCACTGTAGCCTCCATGCTGGCACCACAAAGCCCCCCAGGCCGCTGCATGCCAGCGGCCGAGCACGCCATCCTACCGTGCGTCAGCGCCGTCACACATGCCCGCCGCCAGCGGGCAACCGCTGGGCATTGTCGCCCGCGCAAGACGCCTTCGGGCCGTCGCTGCCCTCGCACGAACCTCCACGTTCTGCCGCTAGCGGAGGACCGCTGCTTAGATCTGGCACCACCGCCGCCGCCCGAAACAGGGGACAAGCCCACGATGAAGTAGCGCCCCGCCGCCGCCGTCTTCGCAGCCGCCCAGCTTTGCTGATGGCTAATCGGGCAGCGGCGAGGTAGAGGAGGAGAGGGGAAAGTTGGCGACGGCGCGCTCGTCGCCCTCGAGCCGCCCTGGGTGGGCGACGCGAGAGCCCCTTGTTCCCTCTTAGGCCGACTGCTAACTAATCTTCTCCGCTCGAAATACTCGCCGTCGATAACTGAATGGCGCCGTTAGAAAGTTAAATACGCCGTATGCTTTTGACGCCCATCAAGAAGTTGTAAACTAAAGGCATCGTAAGGACATCACAGATCCACAGAGTTTTGAGTGGAGTACAATTCATCTGCAAACGAACAACTACTATTGCACGCACAGATACAAGAACAACGATGTCATGGTCAGGCGCCGTCCGTCGGGCCGGCGGTCAATTCTTGTCTGTCATCGTCATCAACTGCCCGGCCGGCCCCATTCCCAGCGACGACGGCGACAGGTTTCCCCTCCACAACCTCTCCGTCGTCCTCGTCCGCAGCCGCATAATTCGCCGCGCTCACCTTCCCCTTCTTCTCGCAGTTGTAGCCGTCGTCGTCCTGCTTGACGCCCTTCGTCGCCTTCGCCGATTCGGTGCTGCTCATGCTACCGCCGCCGTCGCACTCGAAATCCGCCATCTCGAACGCGGGCTGCCACGGCGTCTCTACCCTCGGCCTCTTCTTGTTGCGCTGCTGCTGTTCCCTGCAATTGCCGCCGTCGACGACGCAGTTGGGCAGCGCTGCCTCCTTGAACATGGCCCGCATGGCACGGACGTTGGCCAGAAGCGCGTAGAACCTCTCCATCTGCTGCTGCTCCTCCTCACTCGCCGTCTCCTCCGGCGGCGGCCGAGAAGCCATCTTCTTCCTCGTCTTCTTCTCCATTTAATTACTCCTGCCGGCCTCGCTCCGGTGCTAGCTTTGGAGTAGCAGTGTGTGGTCTATGATTGCGCGCGCAGGCAAGCTACGACTACGACGAGTCGACGACGCTGCGAGATATGACGGGGTTAAATATAGCAAGCTAGCGACGTCCCGCGTTGAGGTGTCGGGGTTGAAGGGGACGTGCATCAGCATGCCGTCACTCGCGTCGCGCGTGTGTGGTGGGCACCGGCACCAACGTGCGCGCGCGCGGCGAATTATTTCCGGATTTACGCACCTCCTCCAGTCCTCCTCTGCTTTATTGACATCGAGGTAATATGTCATTAACTATTGATTGATTAATTGCAGTGGACCCGCCGATTCATGGCTGTCTCTGTATGATCGTCGCGTCAGTTCCCACGAACCACAGGGTCTAAAAAACTGCGAAAATATCGCCAAAAAAATAAAAAAGGGTCAGGAATTGCTCCACCGTCTCGAGCAAAATACGACTACTCGTAAGTCGCAAGTTCATTCAAAACCGATTCAAATTCCTATGAAAAAATTGATTCAAGTTATTTAGAGAAAAAAAGTTGAAATAGTCACTTGTTAATAAAAATAAGAGGTTCGCTCCGGTGCTCTCTACTGGCAGCACAAAATAATATAGATTATTCGATTTATATACTTATACTGCCAAATATTTTAGTATAGTAGTTTCAAAAAAAATATTTTGGTATAGTAGAAATTTTGGGAATACCATTGTCCAATAGAAAAAAACCGCGGAGGGGAAAATGGCGTAGGAGCGATGGAATGGGGGCGTCGGAGCGATGACATGGAGACCGTCGATGCATAGGAGTCGATCCGGATCTGATGTCTTCCATCGCTCAGGAAGGAGATAAACATGAAACAGAAAAAAAAAGATAGTCTTACCCTATTAACTTATTAGTAAATGACTAATATGTCCTATTAAACGAACGGTTGAGATCATTTCTACTGAAAATATAATACTGCCAGTAGAGAGCACCGGAGCGTGGTTTGTATGTTTGTTTGATATATAATGCATGTTTTAAATAAAGTTATTTAAATAATAAGGAGTATAATCTATTAATTTGGAAGTGCGTAATTAAAAGACCTGTGGTGCTTGATGAGTTGTCCTCTAACCTGTCTTGAAACAATCTGGGCAAGGAGGAAGTCTGTGGTCTTGTTGTGGTAATTATCATAAGCAACTGCAATCCAACTGAACTGAAATGCTCATCAAAACTAGTGTCATTCAAATACATTTCCCTTTACACCAAAGTACACATAAAAAAACAGAAGCACAACCAGCAGGAGTTTGGTCGATTCTGTTCATCAACCAACTGTACTTCAGTCTCTCTGAATATATATATAGTATTTTGAGACCCTCTGAGGCATATGGTCAGTAAGAACACTTGAGACACACCAACACGTCGGCGGTCTTGTTCAGAATATACAATCTCCTTTCTTAACTATGATTTTCTTTAGGAACAACCGCATCTGCAAAACGTTTATAAAACCCCTGGATGCTGTAGACACTGCAAAGCAAAGTAATAGTATTGTGAAAGACCCGGTCATTTGGAGGTCAACATTTTCCTAATAGGAACCATGTCTAAGCTGCTATTTAATTGTGACGGTGCTTGCTGATGATACATCCCCACATCATCACGAGGCCACGCAAAAAGATGGCAAAATCACTCGCTCCTCTGCTGACGGCAAAGGGATGACGCCATCGCGTTTTACTTGATGCCTCATAAGGACATGGGCTACTATTGGACTGTGACAACGGCCAACTTGCCAAGTCAAGTTTCAAAAAAGAAAATAAAAATGCCCAAGTCCGTTTTTCTCCTCTCTGTTCTTGGCTGCGTTCGTTTATTAAAAAAAGAAAAAACAGTGCCAGCTACTTCAACAGTGTTTTCCTCTCTTTTTCCGTGCGCACGCTTCCCGAACTGTCAAACTGTATATTTTTTTGAAAAAATTTTCTACGCGAAAGTTGTTTTAAAAAGTCAAATTAATCCATTCTAAAAGTTTAAAATAGTTAATCCTTTTAATCAAATGCTAATGATATTTCTCATTTTACATGCGTTAATATTCCAATTTGACAATCCTCCAAACTTAGAGAAACGAACGCAGCGATGTTCCAACGAGAACAAAGCAAGAAAACCATCATTTCCATTAGTTGGGTACCGGGCTTTTTTCGTGCTTTAAGGTAGTGCCGAGGGCAGAACCAGGAAAATTCAAAGAGTAAGTCGGAGCTTAAGTAATCCTAATTATTTTTGAAATTTGTATGGTAATTTTATATAATCCTATGGGAATTATGGACCTAGGCCTTGGGCTCAAGTCCTAGCTGTCCCAGGCCTGTACTGCCCTGGACGGTGCCAAGCAGCCAGTGCAAAATTAATGAAAGATTACTAAGAATTTGCAAGAAAGAATGGCCTATACAAAATTTCACCTCTGAGAGTTGAGTGTTTTATTTGAACTTAATTAAAAGAAGGTAGTAGAGAATATATTCAGCAAATAATCGGAAAGAGCGAATTACACAATTAATGGATCAAATATTGTGACAATAGTATTGCATTTGACACCATAAAATTTTGGATATGTTTGCATACTGAACTATGGCGGATAAGATTACACACCCAACCCAAAATAAAAGCAGCCCAAGTCAGTTGAAACATCCACAAATCTAATCAACAGCAATTCCTCTGTTCTATTTGATTAGCACACCCATAACAGTACGGTTCAATAGACTAATGTCGGTGATATGGGCCCGGGGGTACCACGTGGCAGTGATATAAAGCGTCTTGGGTCCACCAAAGCAAAGTAACAAAAATATTAGACCTGGGGGGAGTGGCCCGGTGAACCCCGGGGCCCCCTCCGGGAGAAAGCAGACCACCCCGGGAGCACTGGGGGGCCTATAGATGACCCGCACCGGTTCGCCCCTTAGAAAACTCGCGGAAGGGAGCGGCGCTGCGCAGCCAACAGCCGCATTCATGAGGGCTGGCACGGCCTCACTGCATTAATGGCGATGTGAAACGGCGCTGCCAGCCCCCATCATCATTCCTTTCCCTCTGATTGAGGGGAGGAAGCGTGGGCGGCCGCGGCAGTCGTGGGTGACCGTGCGGTTGCCTGCGACAGGACGCCCCCTCTATCCCGTCTCCATCGCATTTAATGCGACAGAGAGCAGCGTGGAGGAGGGCGAGGTTTTCTTCAACCCTTACAATCAACCTGCCCTACGGCCTACCGGCTCCGGCGGGGGAAATAAGCGACAAGACCCCACGACGCCTGCAGCACCTGCCCTACAAAATCCACTCCTGATCCCGGATTACACGGAGGATAAGGGAAGTGCGTGCTGGCGTGCCTGCGATGTCGGCATAGAGTAATCTGCTCTTGATGTTCAAGGTAAGAAAGAGAGAGAAGCCGTTGTGGTGTTCTCTTGAATATAAAAGGAGACTCAGACTCACAGTAGAAAGGGGGGCAAGACTTAGAGGAAAAAACACCCATGCTTATGCTTGTAAGCAAGAACTTTCCTCCCACAATATTAGACACACAACAGGAGTAGGGTATTACGCATCCTACGGCCCGAACCTGTATAAACCCTTGTCTCCATCCCCGCTGAAAGTGGGGGCTTTTTCTCATTTTCTCACGCAACTACAGTACTCGTATCCACCCGTACCCCTGGGCCGGACAAAAAATGGGGTTCCATGAATCCCCGGTGGAGGAGTTTACGCTCCGACATCTGGCGCGCCAGGTAGAAGGTGTGCTCGTGGAGTTTCGAGTTCCACCGTTCCTGTCCTGCTCCAGGAATGACGGATAGCCCACTACTGCACACGGCGTCCAACCCCAACGCAGAAGGGGCAGGTGTAGACGACGCGGAGGACTCCTTCGAGTGCGAGGAGATCGTCACCGAGTCAAACCACAAGCACGCCAAGAAGAAGGCGATAGACCCGCCGCCCATGGACGCGGCAGCCACCGACACCAGAGTGCCGGTGGCCCCGGCAGATCCTGCGGCGGCAGGAGGACGCGCGCCGCATAGCCGTGCGCCCGCTAGGTCGTGCGTGCCCCCGGGTGGCGCCCCGGCTACGGCAGTATCAGGGACGCACTCGAGCAGGCGACCTGGTGAGCAAATCCACGCGGAAACGCGCCGCCGCCTGCAATTCGGAACGCCTGAGGGTGCCCTCCAGGCGGCGGAAGCTCTGCTGCACCATCCCCCGGTAACCCCCGCGCAGGGATCCAACGCTCAGCATTGGTTCGACGATTTGGCGAGACTGGTGGACACGGCGCAGCGTCAGCACGTCGATGTTAGCCAGCACTCGTCATCCCGGTCCCATAGAACTCACCGCTCCCAAGGGTCCCCAACCCTAGTCTCATCCGCGGCCGCGCGACGGCGTGCAAGGTGGAACCTAGCCGCTGAAAGGGCCTCAGGGCCCCCCCGGCTAGGGACCGTGTCGACGTGCAGCCGGATGACTTATATCCCGCGCAGGATGTGCGTGTTCGTATTGAGTAGCAACGCGACGCGCGTTGTGCCGGTCGAGCTCCGGACTACGCTTCGTCTTCAGAGGGCGCGCGTGGGACGAGCGGCTGGTCAAGCCCCACCGCGTGCCGAGCCATCCCAAGGGCCGCGCACCGACATGCCATCTTCACCACCCCTCTTCTTCAGTAGCAGGTGCCAGGCCTTCATGCCAAGCCTCCGTAAGGTGAGCTGGCCGCCCAACTTCAGGCCAGCCCTTACCGAGAGATGCGACGGCTCCGTCAACCCCACGGATTTCCTCCAGATTTACACCACCATCCTAGAAGCTGCTAGAGGAGACGACCACACCATGGCAAATTATTTCCCCATGGCGCTAATGGGACAGGCACGGGCATGGTTAATGAACCTCCCGGCCAA
This sequence comes from Leersia perrieri, assembly GCA_000325765.3. NCBI lineage: Eukaryota > Viridiplantae > Streptophyta > Magnoliopsida > Poales > Poaceae > Leersia > Leersia perrieri. Next base: position 13,066,803 of record CM002476.1, on the reverse strand, counting down.
CTCCGTGCATTCCTGGGAGGATTTATGCCGGCAGTTCACTTCGAACTTCCAAGGCACGTACCCCCGCCCAGGAACGGAGGCCGACCTGCACATGGTGCGGCGGGGAGAAACTGAATCCCTTCGCAAGTACATCCAGCGTTTCTACCAAGTGCGGAACACCATCCTGTCCATCGAGGACCACGCCGTCATC